>CAUVYU010000106.1:0-14671 GCA_963556255.1 Allolobophora icterica | reverse complement strand
TATTCTCCAGACTCACCATTACTCAATGAATTCAATCGATTGTCTTTCTCTGGTCATTTTAAATCTGGGTAATAGTGTTTCTAGCGCTTCTTAGTATACAGTCAACATATAATTATAAACTATAAAAATTAAATACTGCGCATAAAAATGAAGATGCGCACGAGAATATATATATATATATATATATAAACTATATGAAAAATGTATTTAATTTGCAATAGCGACAGGCAATGTCGTTGCCTCAGTAAACACCCTTTTTATAAAATAATTTTGGCTATAAATTGATGTAATGACCAATAGTGATAATTCCCGTCCTAGTGCTATTGTGACGATTAGGTTTGCGGCAGTTAACGACGCTATGTTGTAACGAAGATGATTCGTAATCGTAATCTCCAAACTTCTAAAGTGCCACTCGAAGTCCAATCGCAGGGCACCTGCCTATTCACGAGCGACGATTAGCGTCACCCTCCTCCTTTATCTATGCTTCGTACTGGCATCACACGTTAACTGAAACGACAAGGGTATCTGCCAACTGATTCTCCTGCATTTGACCTGTTCAGTTCTAAGGCGGATGATGCTCTCTTTGCCGCAATCCTTCGGAACCCAGTGCATGTTCTCTATGATTTGCTCCCTCCGATACGATTATCCAGTTACTCTCTTCGGCCTCGCTCACCTAATCGTGAGATACCGCGATGTGATTCTCTGACAGAGAAGGGTTACATTACCAGGTTACTGTATAAATAATAAGAAAACACTTGCTTACTTATTTACTTTTCTATAATTTTTATTTCGATTTATTACTTCTATGTTTTATAT
Source organism: Allolobophora icterica (assembly GCA_963556255.1). Lineage (NCBI taxonomy): Eukaryota > Metazoa > Annelida > Clitellata > Crassiclitellata > Lumbricidae > Allolobophora > Allolobophora icterica. The sequence continues at coordinate 13,855 of CAUVYU010000106.1, read as the reverse complement.
TCAATGCTTCTAGCTACTGTCCAATTGTGCGTTTGCTAATGGTGTAATAAAGAATATATTTACTTACTTTACACGATGACAACAATTAAACTAAATCCGATGGAGTCTGTTATAAGCTATTCAAAAATATCTCTGCTGATCATAACATTGTTGGCTTAGGTTAGGCTAGTGGCTGTGTCATAAGAAAGGTGAGTCGTGTCGCCCTCCTCCTTCATCCGGACCTGGGACTTACACCACCAGAGTACAATCAGTGACGGTGCCAAGCGCGTTGGCGTTGAACTTACCCTATATATAGGCTAGGAGCGGTTGAGGAAGATGCTAGCGATTGATTAGGTTTCCAATGGTTAAACAATTTTTCCACAGCCCAATCCAGGAGCTTCGGCTATGTGGGTCCTTCAGCGTGGAACATTCTTCCCCAGTCCCTTCGTCAAGACCTTCGTGCCCTCTCTCCTCTTCAGTTCCGTAGACGCTTGAAAACCTTTTCCCTATTGGCATTAACACGGATGGAGAGCGCCACTGATCTGAGTGGCGCTATATAAGTGTTCGGTTACATTTACAATTTTGTGGCATCAAATGCCGTTAATGTCGATGAGAAATTGTTTTGTGCAGTTATACTATACTATCTTTCAACCGAAAGTTGGCCATTGATCGAAAATTTTGAACATATAGCGTCGGTTAATGCCTATTTGAAGGTGTCTAATAGGATCGTAAAATTATAAGTCGTATCAAGTGTTTAATAACGTCCTTTGGCTTTCAGTGCCGTTGATGTCCTGTCGACCTTTCGTTGCCACATAATTTCGAAAGGTCCAGTTATTGATTGCTTAGTTATTTCAACGCGACTAACTTTCGTAGTTACTATTTGACGATGCTGTATCATAAAAACATTTAGACATCGCCCTCCTTCTTCATCGAGGCTTGGGACTGGCACGAGCAGAGTGTACGCCATGGTGGAGGTGACAATTGCTTTTGTTGGTTGGGTGCTGTTTATCGACACTTTGTCATAATTAAAATATTGATTAGCTTTGCCCTCCTCATCTCTCCAGGCTTAGGTCTAGCACTTCCGCAGGTAGGGTAGTGGTGTAGTTTTGGTTTTCTCTTTGGACTATATAGAGTTGGTTAGAAGTTATTTTTATGTATCATTATTTGTATTATTATTATTATAAATATACATGTATATTGATACGACATGCAGACATATACATATATAGATATTATATCTGCAAGGACAAGCTGAAAATACATATAACCGAGTTTTTGTGCGATAATCGTTATCTCCTGGTTTCTTAGATCTCTCTTCCCCAAATCCTTTCTAAAACCTCTTCGTTTGTTACGTGTTCTATGGAACTAATTTTTCCATCCTCCGCCAAATCCATATTTGGAAGGCTTCCAATCGTTCGACCTCCTCTTCTATAATAGTCTATCCTTTGGAACCATACAACCAACCGAAATTACGGAGCAGAATAGATTACTTTATTTGCATATAATACCAGTCCAAAGCGCGTCCTCCTTCTTTGTCCCTGTCAATCGGTAGTACCAGTCCCAAATCTGGATGATGAAGGAGGGAAACGCTGATCTTGTTTGTTTTAACACAGCGTCAGTAAACGATAACTAACCACCCGATGTCTACAGAAACGTATATAACAGCGAGAACTGAACAAAAAATCTCCTATCGAAGTCAACGACCTTTGATGCAACAAGACGTCTTTCAAAACTAAATACTAATAATAATGTAATCATCAACTTAGGCACCTTCATTTTAATTTTCAGTGGTTCCATATATATGTGTTGCGCTTCAGTCGGTATATTCTGTAAAATCATGGAAGTTAAAATCTCCATCGCTACTAAGTAATTGGTTCAATGACGTAATATACTATTTCAATATATTAGCATCTATCCTTATGTCCGTCCTTATGTCCGTTCGTGTGTCCATCTGTTTCCTGAGATAATGGTGTTAGCGGTGGTGTGTATTGTATTGTATTGTATTCGGATATTTATAAAGCGCTTCTAGCGGGAGGGCCATTCAGAAGCGCTCCCAGTGTGAGAGACCACGAGAGAAAAAGCAAGTTTTAAGAAAGGCAAAAGAGGAAGAGACGTTACCTGAGAGAATAGAAGAACGAACAAACGGAGGAAGCTCATACCAAAGAGCAGGGCCAATGGAGGCAAAAGACCTAGATTGAGCCAGAGAAGTTCTTCTTGCCATAAAGGTGGTTATAATGCTGAAGAAAAGTTAATATCTATAACATATTAAGAGACAACATAACATAACATAACATAACATAACAAGGGTTTTAAGTGGTTCAGAAGACGTGTAGTCTGTGTTAGAACCACTGCAAATTTACCTCGAACTCTTAATAGCCCAATTTTCCTAGCTTCTTCTTAAAAGCTGTTATAGTGTCCACTGAGACAGTACTATCGTCCAAACCATTCCACAGGTCTACAACTCTTGCACTAAAGAATTTCTGCCCTAATGTTCCCTTCGGCCTCTTAAATAATTTATACCTGTGTCCCCGAGTTGCCTTGTTCGGTGCTAATTCAAAGAACCTCTCCCACTGCAGTGCTTCCTTTCCAGTGATAATCTTATAAGCTTCAATCAGATCTCCCCTGCTCCTCCTTTTCTCCAATGTTGTTAGTCCACACCTTTTCAACCTTTCTTCATAGCTCAGATCCTTGTAGCCCCAAATCATTTTCGTAGCTCTTCTTTGTACTTTCTCTAGTTTTTCCATGTCCTGTTTCAGGTATGGATTCCATACCTGGATGCAGTATTCCAACTGTGGCCTAACCAGTGATTTGTACAACCTTATTATTATATCTTTGTCTCTGGTGACTATTGTCCTGGTGACTATTGTCCAAAATGTGCCATATAACGTAGATTTTAGCACCAAGCATTTTCTTGGTGCTTGCTGCATGCAAAGTGGAGTTAATAGGCTCAGACTATAAGCCTCAGTAATTAAGCCTCGTATCCAACCTTCGCTGGTGTTGTAGCTTCGTATGCCGCTTCTGCCACCAACTAATGTCAACTCCACTCTTCTTCACAATGTGATCTTCATTTCTTCTTCCTTCTCCCTACTTAATCGATGCTTTCTTTAACTTACATGTAACTTAACTACTGTAGAGCGTTACTGTCTATTCACAAGAATAGCTTCCGAAAACTTTCAAAAATGTCTGCTTGCAATTCAACACAAATTAAAACCAATAATACCGTCTTTGGCCTCAACTCAACACAACTCTACAGATTACACTCTACAGTTTTCTACAGTTTTCAAATTTTAAATAGCCTCATCAGCTTATTCCCATTCGCGCCGCACGTGCGTCGCACACAACACCTGTGTAACTAGTTAACTATACGTGTATTATTATTATTGTTATTATGGAGCTTTTATATAGCGCCCCTTCAAGGTGATGGAGCGCTCGTAGTCCAACCACGGCTAAAGTGAGTAGTTTTCAAGTTTGTAAGTTTGTCGTCAACGGCCTTTGTTGTCATACGAACAAAAAGGTTAAGAAACAAGGTAGAGTGGGTCATAGGGACCAGGCGGAGTGCTACAGGAAGGCCATTCCAGGTTGCGGGGCCAGCGACCGAAAAAGAACTGCGCTGTATAATGGCTGTCCGCGCGCGGGGGACCATGAGCTCAGCCTGGTCAGCATGGCCGACCGCTCAACACCTGTACAGCAAAGTGCCACTGTTCTGAAAAACATGTTGACAATAATATAATTATGTAATGCGACGACTCTGTATGTCTCGCCAATGATGATTATTATTCCAAGGTTAGACATCGTCGTATGACAACAAACGCCGTTGACGACAATTTAAACTATACGTCGTATATAAATTCAAGTATTGAAAAACAACATGAATTTATATTTTGCCGAAAGAATGTTTTAAAGGTGTTAATAATTGTAATATGTATACGATGCAGCATCCTGTATCATTTTAAACTTAATCCCCATCCCCCACTTTGAGCAAATATTGCAAAAGTCGTGATATAAATTGCTGTGTAGATATATATAGCATTGTAATATTTTATAAACAGATTTAAGATCCTACGGGATAGTTTCTTATCGCTGATGTCATTTAACGTAATTACGACAATTTATGCAGAGCACGTCTTTCACTTGCAGTAGCTCAGCGCCATCGATTGGTGATTGGGCATTAGATATTGGCGATCAATAAATACTTAATAAATATGGTGCTTTGCTCTATCAATTGTCAGCACGAGTAGGCCTACTAAGACCAAGTTGAATGCCTTGCAGACGGACAGACGGACGGACATACATAAAGAGAGACACAAAGGCAAAGAGAAAGACAGATAAACAGACAGAAAGAGACATACAGACAGACACACACAAAGACAGACAGAAAGACACAGAGAACTATTCGAAAGAGTGAAAATAGTGAAATAATGGAGTATCAATTGTTGTTAGTCGTAGGATGTCCTGTCCTCAAGTTGTCTTCGACCTACTGGGTGAGGACAACGGACTCAGAGGCCACTGTCGAATGCTTCACAAGTTCAAGGACATCACGTCTCGAGTGTCGAACTTTGACCTGGATTGGAGAGATCGGAAACTGCACAGATGGTTGGCATCGCATTCGATCTGTTTAACTCTCTCTGTCAAATTGCAATATAAAATTATCTAACTCATTTTTTGCTAATTTTATATTTATCTTCAATTGTTAAATCTTTTCAGTCTACTTTTCAAATTGCAGTATTGATGTTTTAACTTTAATTCTTCTTACTTGTATATCTTATTCACTTATTTATTGTTTATATAATATTATCCTCGGAAATAAATGCCACCATAGTGTGATATGTAGGCCCTATACATTTACCCCTCTTGTGAGAATTGTAGAAAAAGACTGGGGGTTAGACTTCGATCTACGTGGAGTTGAATATTTTACCTTATTTTACAAACTGATATCAACGAAATTTGAAAGCTGCAGATTTCAACGTTAGCAGTTTCGCAAGTCAGACTCGAATCAAAATCAATTCCTTTGATGTGAAAACTTAAAAATACAAACATGATAGACCATGGACATTTCTTCTCTGTCTCAGAGACTCAGAGTCAAGTAATGCTAAGTCACACAAGCACAACTGAGGAGGTTGGAAACAACCCCTGGGGTGCGCAATGAAGACTTAACTGTTGGGGTCCTAAGAAAGAGCCTAAGGGTGAGGACAACCCCCCTCGACAATTCTCACCCTAGGTAGACCTGAACATGCATGTGCGCTTGTCAGATGCAAATAAAGGCTACTTACTTATTTGCTCACTCACTCACTCACTCACTCACTCACTCACTCACTCACTCACTCACTCACTCACTCACTCACTCACTCACTCACTCACTCACTCACTCACTCACTCACTCACTCACTCACTCACTCACTCACTTACTTACTTACTTACTAAACACTTCAGCGTCTGTGTGTGGTTTTCAATCAGGTTTCGCGGCAGTTCAGTAAAGAATCTAAAAATGTCAACTGTATTCACAAAAGGTTGAACAATGAGCAGAATTATTCTTCACAGCCTTCAGTCAATCTTATTAGACACGATACTATGCTAAAATAGTTAACATTATTATTTGAGTGTTTTGTTGCATTTTTATTTCTTTAAATACCACTACTCTACGTTAACTGCACTGACAGCCGCAAGATATCGTTAAACAATAAATACTACGATTTAATTAAGTGATTCTGTTTACACACCTTCAATTCGTAAGTTTTCAATATATATATAAATCGGCCTATCGTAGTTTCGTTTAATTTAATTTAATTCAATGACAAAGATTATAAGGCAAAATATAACAGAAAACCAGCAAATAACACAGTAGAAGATTATGACCCAATTACAGTTTGTAATCTGCCATGCAGCGTGTGAAATCCTTTTTGATAATGAGATAGAATTTAGCTATAAAGACACGTAAATTAAGAGCAGTAGTTTCATTTTTGTTGTGTCCACTATGGCGTTGACCATTCTTCAATTGAATGCACGAGGTTTACGTGGTCATAAGGACCAACTTAGAAATTATATAATGAAGGTGTGTTCTGTGTGGAAGAGACTTTTGTGAAAGGTGTCACTCAATCACCAAAATTGGATGGTTACAATATTATACGTAAGGACTGCTTAAATAATGAAAGGGGGTTTAGCTATTTACTTAAAAGTGGGCTTAAATTTTAATGTACTAACTGTGGAAGACATTCCAAACATTGAAATTCAGGGTATTGAAATTAAAACTTTCAACGGTCATTTAAAAATATTTAATTCTTATATCACACCTTCATATACATTTAAAAAAGAAGATATTCAGAATATTTTTCCACATAAAAGATCAATTATTGTTGGCGATTTTAATGCTCATAATAAACTCTGGGGATGTTCTAAGACAAATAACAGAGGGAAAATTATAGAAGAAATATTAACAGAAAAGAATTTAGTTGTGCTTAATACAGGTCAAGCTACACGTATCACATCAAACCAATCAAATTTGAATTCTGTTATAGATTTGAGCATATGTTCACAAGATGTAGCTCTTAATGCTAGACATAACGTCACTAATAGCAATATGGGCTCTGATCATTATGCTACTATAACTACTATTAATGAAGAAATCACAATAGAGTATAATTTAAGTATGCATCTATGGAAATTAAAAAAAGCGGATTGGAAGAATTATGAAGAACTAAGTAAATTTTCAATAACAACAGATATTTTAGTTGATAAAAATGTTGACGCTAATTTCAATAATTTAGTAGATTGTATTACTTCTATAGCGAATCAATCAATTCCTAGTAAAAATCTAAAAAATAGAAAGAATAAAACTAAAAAATTTAGACCTTTACCATATTGGAGTGATAAATGCAGTGAAGTCATTTATAAAAGAAATCAGTATAGGAATAAAATGAATAAAACAAGGGAGTAAAATGATTATTTGGAATACAAGAAACAAGAGGCTATAGTTAAACAGACACTTAAAACAGAAGCAAAAACTTGTTGGCAAACATATTGCTCTGAACTTACGGATCAGACAAAATTGGGCTCTGTTTGGACATGGGCAAGAAAAATGAATGGTATTGCAACCTATAGTTCCATTCCTACTCTGAATCGTAATGAATTAATAGCTGAAACAAACCTTGAAAAAGCAAATCGTTTAGCTAACACTTATGCAAGTACTAGTAGTACCCAAAATTATAGTAAAAAATTCTTAAATTATATCAAAGATAATAATTTACAAAATAACCCTAATAGAATTAACAGTAGTCCTGTTCATGAAATGGAAATCTTAAATGAGAGGTTTTATCTTAATGAATTGAAACAAGCTATAAGATCAGCAAAAAATAATAAGTCACCGGGTGATGACAAATTACCTTATGAATTGTTAAAACATCTATATAAAAATGCTCTTAAAACCCTATTAATATTTTATAATGAAATCTGGGAGGAAGGGAAATTGCCAACTGACTGGCATCATGCCATTATTCTACCATTATTAAAACCAAATAAAGACGCCTCGGTTCCAGAATCTTATCGACCTATATCATTGACTCCAACGATTTGTAAAGTAATGGAAACAATGGTAACAAAACGTCTCCAATGGTTTTTGGAAAAAAATAACCTTATTTCAAAAAATCAGTCTGGCTTTCGAAAATATAGAAGTACAAATGATCAAATCCTTAAACTTCAGGATAATATTCTTAACAAAATTAAAAATAAAGAACATGTTTTGGCTATTTTCATTGACTTTGAAAGAGCATATGACATGTTACATGTACCTACCCTTTTAAATAAAATTCAGAATTTCGGAATAGTGGGTAATACATTTAACTGGATTGAAAACTTTCTTTCAAATAGAACTTTTCAAGTGAAAGTTGGGGCAGAACTTTCTGATAAATGTATACAACAGAATGGTACACCCCAGGGTTCGGTAACATCTCCTATTTTAGTCTTGCTAATGATAAATGATATTGCTGCAGGTGTGGATGGTGTAGAGATGTCACTGTTTGCTGATGATAGTGCTATTTACTTAGGACATAGAAATGTTAAACTATTACAAAATAAAATTCAATTATCGATCAATTTAATACAAAATTGGTGTAATAGAAATGGTTTTAAAATATCTATTAATAAAACCACTGGAGTCCTTTTCTCCAAAAGAAATAATTTGTCAAGGATTACTATTAAAATTGATAAAGAACAAATTAAAATGGAAAATGAGGTCAAATTCTTGGGAGTAATTTTTGACAGTAAATTGAGTTGGAAACCACATATTGATTATATAATTGAAAAATGCAAAAAGAGGTTAAATCTCATAAGAGCCATCAGTGGCTATGGTTGGGGAGCTTGTAAGAAAACTCTCCTAACCATATATAGGGCATTAATTAGGTCTATTTTAGATTATGGTGACGTTGCTTATTCTTCTGCTTGTAAATCGCACCTAGATAAACTCTCTTGTATCCAAACTGAGGCACTTAGATTATGTTGTGGAGCCCCTAAGGGTACTGCAGCTTCAGCACTTCAAAATGAATGTGGAGAGTTGCCTCTTCATTTAAGACGACTCCAAAATTCAATAAAATGTGGGACTAAAATTTTGGGTAACAGCAACAATGGAGAACCACTGGACAAATGTTTTTAGGACATCTGAGAGTAGGGAGCATTCCATTTATACTCGTACTTCTGAATCCTTTTCTTCACTTAATACATCTGTTATTGGCCCTTCTTTCCCTTCTGAACCTCCTTGGTGTAACAAACAAGTAGAGGTTGACTTAACTTTGAATAAATTAATAAATAAGAAAACTGATCATCCAGAATATTTAAAGCAATCTGCTTTGGAATTAGTACATTTCTAAGTACAGCTCTTAAATACATATCTATACTGATGGGTCAAAGGTAGATGAATTTGTCTCTGCTGCCTTTACAGTACCAAGTTTGAACATAGATAAAAAATTTAGATTATGTAACAACTCCAGTATTTATGCAGCAGAGTTGACTGCAATTATAGAAACTGTAAAATGGATTTTAAACTCCGAATGTCATAAGAATTGTCAATTTGCATTGTTTTCTGATTCATTGAGTGTTCTTACGTCAATTAAGGAGTCTTGTTCTCAGTCTACACCTACTTTATTGAATGATTTATTGTCTCTGATTAACAGACTAAATTCCAATCAAATAAGATTTATTTGGATCCCAAGTCACATTGGCCTGACAGGTAATGATCGAGCAGATACTTTGGCTAAAGAAGCCCTGAGTATTGATCATGTTAATTCTACTAATTATCTTGAACTTTTAGAAATTTTTACTTTAATGAAACTGTATATAGTAAATAAATGGCACTTAGAATATACTAATGATAAAAGAGGTCACTTCTATAAATCTATTTCTCCAATTGTAAGTACAGATATTAAATATTTAGAACCTTATAGGCATAAAGAAGTCCAAATTTCTAGGTTACGTCTGGGAGTCGCGAGTACTAATCAAAGGCTGTTTATTATAAAACGACATTCAAGTGGTTTATGTGATACCTGTCAGGTCAAGGAGACTATTCATCACCTACTACTTGAGTGTAAAAAAGAAGATATATCGAAGTTGTTGGGAGATAAATGTCAATTGTATAAAAGGGACATTTCTATTTCAACCCTTTTAACAGTAAATATATTACAAAACGAAGTGTATAGGGTACTTAAACTAATTACTAAAGGTCAAATTCTGTAAAGAGATATGCTAAGTTTGTTACTGTAAATAGTTTTTTTTTTAATCTGTAATTTTAATTAGTCTTTTCCTTGTGCATTTTATTTTATTGTATTAATTATTACATTACTATAATGCAATCTTGAATGCATTAATATCAAACTTGAAACAATTGTAATTATTATGCTCATATAATTTTATGCTTTGTTGGTTGATGAGATTTGTACTTGAGTGTGTTTAGTACCTGAGCAGTTTCTTTGAGGAAAGGTGCTTGGTATAACCATACGTTTCATTTAATATGCATGATGTATGTGAGATTGGTACTATTTCATACATGATATGATTGGTGCATATTGCTATAAGATCTCATTGAACTGAGGAATAAGAAATGATCAATTAAACATTTCAATAATAGAATGGGAATATAATGTCATAATTATAATTATATGTGCTGTGCATTTGTCTGAAGTTGTTTAAATATTTCTAGCGAGTGACAATAGTTGCGAAGTACTGATTGGTTTGCGTCGGAACATTTTATAGCTATGTGTATTATAAATAACATTAGATATGTTGCTTTGGGTGATGTGACATTACTGACATTGTAAGCTTATGTTTGACACCTTTACATGGTGTTATACGGACACTATAAGTTTATCGTTTTCTAGAAATTGTATTTGTGAATTGTCGTCAACGGCCATTGTTGCCAAAGGACGACGTTAAACTTCGGATTAAAAAAAAAAGTTTCGTTTAATGGTCCAATTGTCCAATGTTTTTAGACTTTCAAGGTTATGGCGGCCGCAAGATGTCGTTAAAAACTGACTGCTACAACTTAATTAAGTTATACTTTTAAAACTACATCAGATCTCTTGTTTTGAACGCTTTATATGAAGGTGTATAGTCATTTCATTAAATGGTTGAAATGCCATCGAAGTTGGACTTGGAAAGATGTCGTTAACCACTAAAAAATCAAAAACGTTTAAATCCCAAGCATCTGCAAGATGTCGTTAAACAATACGATTAATTAAGTTATGTTATTTGCACACCTTTAAATCGTTTATTCTTAACGCTATATAGATCAAACGTTTACCTTTAACTGCGCAGCCATACAATCCTGCTGTGGATCTTTTAACAAACGTTAATTTTAGCGTCAATTCACCATTCTGTAACCGTTTTCGCATGATATATAAATAACTTCAATTACTAATTCCGAAAACTACTTACTGGTGGTTTGTGAAACCATTGTTTCAGATGCAAACTGAATTCCGCCACTTGTAAGTTCCAACGCCCAGGATAGATTGATGGACGTTTTCACTTCTCTTCCAGCTGGTAAATCAGTCATTCGGGAGATCAACCTGGAGGAGCTAGCATAAAGGACTTATTGAACCTCACGGTTCATGCTTATGCATAGCGTTAAATTAAGTGTCCATAGATACATAAAATCATACATATAAACATAATTTGTTGTTTATCTCGAAGTCATAATCGTTGTCATGGTAATATTTTTCTTTTACCGCGTAGGTCTGGCATAAATTCGTTGTCATTGCAAAGTTGTGTTTAAGCTCGTAGGATTGACTGCAGTGATAATCGTTTTCATGGAAACATGTGTTTTTTGTCTCGTAGCTCTGGCTGTTCATATTATCGTTGTAATGGCAACATTTGTCTTTTATCGCGTATGGCAATGCCTGGCATAAAATCGTTGTCATTGCAACTTTCTCCTTAATCTCATAGGTTTGACCCTTGTCGTAATCGTTGTCATGGCAACGTTTATTCTTTATGTTATAGGTCTGGCTGTTGTGATAATCGTTGTCTTGGCAACGTTTGTTGGACTCGGCATCGCCGCTGTGGGTTTGACGATCATACCAAGGTTAATTAACCTAATTCATTTACTGCTAATTAACTCGCTTGCGACCGCTTTATAAGAATGCTGGGTTGCAATCAGATTTGCACTAATAAAATAGCCTGCCTGCCTCCAGCGGTTAGCCTGTATTCCTGCCTCAAGCTCTAACAGGTAAGGTACGGTGACGTCAACGGCATAGCAGCCACAAGATGTCGCTAAAATTTAATGTGAGTACTACCAACAATATTCCAATCTACTTAGACACCTTTAAATAGGTTTTTAACCGACGATATTTGCATCCGAAATTTTCGTTCAGCTATACTTTGTCTGCTCCTAATCTCCAAGTAATCTGTAAGCTCGAACATAACAATATAACTATAAGTGACTTCTATAAGACTATAATACAACCCCTTGTACCTACAGGCATCAACTACAAGAACCCGCTTAGAATGCAGCTGTATCTCATCTAATTCCTTTAATTTTACACACCTTTTAAAAGGTTGAAATCTAAGCTATAATATTTTGCAACGCTTCTCTTGATTAGATATGTTTCAATCTAAGATTTCCTGATGACATAGATCTCATAAAGAAGAATATAGAAGCACTCCAACAGAATGTAGAACTGCTGGACAGAGCAGGCAAGAAGGCAAACTTGAAAATAAACATCGATAAAACAAAAGCAATGGGATTTGGGAATGAAGAAATAGAAAATAACATTAAAGTTGGAGAAGAAACCATCGAAAATGTTAAAGAATTTGTATACTTAGGGAGCCTGCTAACCTCAGATAACAACTGCACAAGGGAGATCAGAAGAAGAATTAATAAAGCAAAAGGGACAATGGCAGGATGTAACAACATATGGAAGAGTAAAACAATGCCGCATACACAAAGAAAAGAATATTGGAAACATGCGTATTCAGCACAGCGTTGTATGCCTGCGAAACCTGGACGCTGAAAAAGGAAGACAAACAGAGGATAATAGCATTCGAAATGTACTGCTACAGGTGACCCGTCAAAAGAGCGACCGACAAAAGAGCGCCGACAAAAGGGCGCCGACATAAGAGCGCAGGCGAAAACTTTATATCGAGGGTTTAATACCGAAACTTGTATTAGCATTCAAGGTTGAGGGACAGCTGAGAGATTATCAAATCACTTAAACATTGTTACCAATTGCGTTATATCAACTTGTATGGGAAATACACAAGTATTTTATTTTATTTTATATTACATAGTTGAGCGCCAACATAACCATTAAATCGCGCGGATAACGCGAGGAGAATCCTGGTATTCTGAACGGAAGAAAACATGATTTGCTTTGTAATCTTTTTTGTTGCATTCCGTTAATAAAATTTTTTAATCTTTTTCAATGCATTCTATTAAAATACATTAAATTTGTATTATTACACTTCGGTTCCAAGACAAATGGTTCACCGACGAATGGTTCACGGACAAATGATTCACGATAAATAATTGATCTATACATATAGTTTCCTTATATGCAAATTTTTCCTGGTATAACGCTACGTCACAAAGCCTTTCTGTTCTATTGTGAAACCGTTTGTGACGTCACTATACTGTCGTCTTGACGACGGTCGTCTTGACGACGGCGTTCAGAGTATTTTAACCAACGTCATAATTATGACGGGAAAAATACACTAGTATTTAAATAATCATCAAGAATCCAGCTTCTAGTTTGAGGTATATTTTCATCGGCCATCCAACTTCTAGTTTGATCTTTATTGTCGATGAAAATATAGCTCAAACTAGAAGCTGGGAGAGCACTGAAAACATAGATCAAACTTGAAGCTGGATAAGTGATGAAAATATAGCTAAAACTAGAAGCTAGATGAGCGATGAAAATATAGCTCACACTAGAAGGTGAAAGAGCGTGAACCATTTGTCGGTGAAACATTTGTCGTCAACCATTTGTTCGTGAATCATTTGCCGGAACACCGTACACTTTTTGTCGGCGCTCTTATGTCGGCGCCCTTTTGTCGGCGCTCTTTTGTCGGTCGCTCTTTTGACGTGCCACTGCTACAGAAGAATATTACAAATAAAATGGATATAGAAAATAACTAACGAAGAAGTGCGAAGAAAACTTAACAGCAGATCAGATATGGTAGAAACTATAATGAATAGGAAACTGAAACTATTCGGACATATGTGTAGAATGGGAGATGACAGAAAGATAAAGAGTATAATTACAGGAATCATGGAGGGATCGGGGAGAAAGGGAAGACCATGTAGGGAATGGCTGCAGGACATAGAGGAATGGTGTGGGATGAAGAAGAAGAAGAAGAAGAAGAAGAAGAAGAAGAAGAAGAAGAAGAAGAAGAAGAAGAAGAA
>CAUVYU010000105.1:0-20603 GCA_963556255.1 Allolobophora icterica | reverse complement strand
TGTCCCGAGGGCGGCGTCACCTGCTTTCATCCGCAGCGTTGGCCCCGCACCCTGGTGTCCGCATCGGTGTATCGCAACGAATACAACGCAAGGCAAAAAGAAAAGGGCGGCCCGTACTGGCGCCGCCCCTTGTGGGGGTTTGCTGTGCGTTACTTCTTGGGGGTCTTCTCCTTGGGCGCATCCACTACCTTTGCGCCACTGTCACGCAGGATCTTGATGATCTCATTGGGTAGGCTCTTGGGAGGCGCGCCGTTGACGCTGACGCGCGTTGTGATGCTTCCTCCACGGTTTTCATGCCATGAAGCCTGACCTGCCTCTACGCACAACGCATCCTCCAAGTAGTCGCGTGCGTTAGCGGGCTTGGCGTTGACGTACTTCACTGCCTCTGCTTCCGTTGCGGGCACGTAGCACTGCGCGGCCCAGTAGTCTATCCCGTCACTGTGACGGTACGTGCGGTGGAGGACGTCCTCAGGCTTCCTCTTCTTGGGATTGCTGACCTTGACCTTGGTGACAAGCTTGCTGCCATGGATCAGCTTGTCTCCGTACGGACCGAACAACGGGATCGTCTGCTTGCTGCCATCCGGGAGTTCGACTACCAACTGTGGCGGGCTGCTTGGGCGTCACTGCGTTTGCCATCTTCCTTGCTCCTTGTTTGGGGTTCACTGCACCGTACTACCATGCTCCACTCTACGCTCATGGTTGCCAGTGTCAAGCACTCGTTTTTCCAGTGGGATTCCACAGTGGAACGCCCATCGGAATCGCTTAACGTGCGACGTTAGGTGCGCCTAACCAGCTACGTTAGGACCAGGTACGCCGCGGTTAGGCGCGCCTCACACTGCGGGTTAGGCATCGGACTCTTCTCTTGTGAGGCCGGACCTCGACCCGGACCAACTCCAGGACCAGGGGCACTGCCGGAGCTCGACCCGGCTGCGATAACTTTCTACCTCGCTACGCGGGTTGAAGCTGCAAACGGGCGATGGGGATTCCCATCGAGATTCTCCATCGGGAATAACCATCGGCCGGAGCCATCGGTGCGTCGCGATAACCTTGCCCTCTGCCCCCTGGGCGTCAACCAGGAGCGTCGGTGGGCTGCGATAACATTGCCCCCAGCGAAACTCCACTGTACCCACACGTTGGGGTTTCCATATAGAACGCTCAGGGAGTGCCCCATCTAAACCCTCAATTAGCTTACACTCTACGTACCCTCCACGTACACAAACCACTGGATCTACCCTCCTGCGCTGTATGTATTTGAGAGAGAGAGAGATGAGAGAGAGAAGAGAAACAGACTCTGCAAGAGGGTGACTCGATACAACTCCACACTCGCGGGTACGCACAGCTCCAAGTTTACGCAGGGTTAGGTGGGGGGAGGCTAGGCAGTTTGACAATGGTTGGGGTGTGTGCTATAATGCATAGAGGAGGGCCCAACCCCATGCCGAGAACCCACCGGTTGCAGTTAGGACCGAGCCGTTACCTACGTCGCCAACCTCCAGCTCGGTACAAACACAACGGGTGTTGCGACCATGCCATGTGTGTGGGTGGAACGAGCACCCGGACGGGCGAACTCTCTACGCCTACGTGCGTATCGAACCTCGAGGACGCTACCAATGGGTAGACGGCAAGCGGCGGGTGGAGATGGAGCAGCTGCCCGATGGAGAGGTTGTCATCAGGAAGTTCGAGATGATGCAGGCCACGAACTATCACGCAGAGTGTGAGGCCGAGCAAGAACGTGAGCGTCGCAAGATGCGGCCGAAGCGGGAGGACTCAGCTCGAGGAGATGCAACGCAGGTTGGACGAGCTAGAGAAGCTGCTCAATACGAGCGGTAGAGCGCAGGCCATACCAACAGGGCGTCGGCCGAGCCCAGCTCAAGAGCTGGCGCAGGTGTCGAAGGTGTCGCCCAGTCACGTCGGAAAGCGGGACAGGCGAGCGGGCTCGAGGTGGGATAGCTAAAGGGTGGGAGTGGCTTCGGGAGCAGAAGCACCCGCCGTGGCGCGACCTGGACGCCTATTACGACAAGCCGGCCGAGTCAGGGGGGCCCGAGTCAGGGTCACAGCCTGACCCTGGGGCAGAGCCCCAGCCGACGACTACACCGCCACCGGCTGAGCCCCTCGTCAAGGTCAGAAAGCCCGGGCCGAGGATGCCTCCACCCCTTGACTACGATCCCAAACGACATCCTGAGGGAGGAGGATCTCGGGAAAGAAAAAGCTTGACATGCCCCATTGACCTGTGGTAAGGTAGCAGTGTGATGGAACCATGCCGAAACCCAGGAGAGGACGCTGCAAGGCAGCGCGGCAGTGAACCCCTAACCTCGGGCACCGCCAGAAAGGGCAACGCCGATGCCAGACAAGCGCAGTGACCGGGTGGTGGGGCTGGGCCGAATGGCCTATCCCCCACCGCCAGAATCCCAATGCTACACGGTTGTCGGGGCCAAGCTTCAGCGCCACCGAACCGACAAGTATTGGGGCCGAGTGGTTCTCCAAGTCAGTGTGCCAGTAGCAGGGCTGAAGGGCATCGAGGTCCAGCGATGGATCGAGATGGTGCCAGTGGTGTTCAACTGATGGCTATCGATAAGCTCACGGTCCAGATGTTCAAGACCATCGAGTGTGGGCCAGGTGGGCGGAAGGCCATCGAGCAGATGGTTCGTGGCGTGCCAGCGTTTGGAGCCAGCGTAGATCCCGAGGCAGTGCTAAAGCTGGCGAAGCTGGCCGAGGAGTATCTGCAGCAGGAACACCACGCAGTGCTGGTTCTGAGCGAGAAGCAGATCCTCCACCGCCAGCGCATGGAACGGTATGTCAAGGAGTGTGAGGCGAGGGCAAGGCAGGGCAAGCAGCCTCCCCCAGTGTGGAAGATCCCCGAGATTCCACCGCGTCCCCGCCCGCACGCTCAAGGATGTGGAGATCCTTCGGAGGAAGTTTGCTGAGGTTAGGCAGCGTGACGCGGAGCGTGCGGCAGCTCCACCGCCCAAGGTCAAGGGGCCCAGGCCCCCGCGCAAGGGGCGATGGCAAGATCTGGATCACCCTCCTTGACGGGCAGCGGTTCCGAGTAGATCCTGACATGGCGGACCTACTCCGGGGGACGGGCAAGGTGATGCTCGATGGCTAGATGGGGTAGAGGACGTTACGCAGGCAGCCGACGAGTCACCGGTTACACCGCCCCAGCCTCGGACGCTGAGCGTGCCCAAGCCAAGCAAGTCATCATCGCTCGAGTCGACACACTCGACGAGCTAGCCATGATGACCAACATCACAGGACTCTGGCCTCGGCCAGGCCAAGTGGTAGCCTTCCACTTGGACGTTTCACGTGGGAAGCCCAAGGCACTGATGTTCGCCATTCCACTCACGGCGCCAGCGTCGATGCTCAAGACCGAGATCACCGTCACCACGCGCCAGCCCCCGGACGGGGCGATTCCCGTCGCGCAGTTCCGTCAGCTCTGTTTCTACCGCGTGATAAACAAGATGCGGGAGTGGTTGCTGGAGTCCGACCCAACTGACGACAAGGAGGTTCTCCACTACATCGCCCTGTTCGAGCATCAGGTCAAGGACGCCATGCGTAAGCGGATACTCGAAATCACACCAGCCATTGAGTCGAAGTGGCGTCGGTACGGTGGTGTGCGTACGCTCTACTTGCAGCCCGGCACCGATGGTGAGCGTGAAGCTGCGCGGACCAGCATCGTCCGCATCGTCAAGGCTTTCATGACCGAGATCAATGGAAAGGGGTAACGCGCCATGAGCGAATCACTCGCCCGCACAACCCACACCCTCGTACCGACAGGGAAGCTGGGTGCCCTGTCCACGCTGCACAAGCAGCGTTTCTGGTGATCGACGTGTCCTCCAGCATGTCTGACCCGATCGAGGGAGGGTTCAGGCGGATCGACCGATGCCGCGAGGTCGTAGCGACCCTCCACCAAAAGGGCGTGGACTTTCGGCAGATCGTGTTCAGCGACCAGCCGATTGAGATGAGCACCATCCCGGAGCCGCGTGGGGGTACGAATCTCGCGGACGCCCTGGCCATGGCCCTTGACAACTACGCCACGAAGATCGCGGTAGTCAGCGACGGCGAACCGAACAGTGAGGAAGCCGCCATGACGCAGGCCCGCCGCGCCAAGGACATGGGCGTGGTGATCGACGTGATGTTCTGTGGGAGGCCGGGATCTCGGGGAGAGGCGTTCTTGCAGGAGCTCGCCCAGGCCACAGGTGGGTTGGAACAGACGGTCGATTTCAGCGATGAACCGGACCAGCTGACCGGGAAGGCGATGCTCATGCTGGGTGACGGGACGGTAGAGACGGCCCGAGCGGACGTTCAACCTGTAGGTCAAGCGCAGTGGACATGGGGCCCGAGGCTAGTGCCCAGCTCGGGTCCCGGCTTCAAGCTGCCAACACGCAAGGAGGCGTAACGGCGATGGCTGACAAGATCAAGCGGGTTCCCCTCGACTATACCGTGGTGTTCAAGGACACCAAAACGCGCGATACCTGGCTGGGCAAGTACTTCCCCGAGCGCAAGCTCAACGACGACGTGCCGGGTGAGTACAAGGTGGCCGACGGGGTGATCGGCGTTCGGCTGGAAACCGTGGATGTGTACGAGGACGTCATGGTCTGCGCGCAGTGCGACGAGTACAACACCTGCCGATGCGTAGGCGGTGGCAAGTGAACGCCGCATGGTGGGAAGGATTCACCGTGGCCTTGGTCGTCGCAATAATGTTGTGGGCGGCGTGGTACGCGGGGCCAATGCCATGAAGGCTCGAGTGGGAGCCGTCGTCAGTCTCGCAGCCCTATCCCCCAGGGACCCGGAGAAGATCGACCGAACCGTAGTACACTGGGACCCGAAGCACATCAGTGCCACGTTGGAGAGCCTGTGGCAGGGGCGAGGCGGGATCTCCATGCAATACAGCGTGTACGCCCACCGCATGATCCAGACCCTACGTCGGCGGTTCGACCGCAAGGGGTACAACACTCCGGGCTCAAACCGAGCTCAAGTCAGGTACCGTGGTGGTTTGGATACAGGCGAAGTATCGGGGCAATCGCCCAAGGAGGCAGGCATGACGCGGGACGAGGCGAAACAGGTTCTGGCTAGCACGGCTGATCGGGAGATCCGTCTGCTCCGCATCCAACTCAGATACCCGACGATGTTCCACCACGATCGGACGAAGGCCAAGATCGCCGATATCAGCAAGGCCGTCAAGATACTCCTGGGCGATGACCCACACCGCGTGGTGGGCCATGACCAAGCAGAAGATCGCCGAGAAGGTGGTGGAGCGTGGGTAGGATCACACTGAGCCAGCCGCGATCCAGCGCATCACCCAGTTGACCGTACTGTGCGACACCGATAACGTCGCCCAGCGCCGGCACTTTCTGACCGAGCTCCGACGCCTCATCGCGTCGAAGGAGGAGCGTGACAAGTGGAAGACTCCGAGCGTGAGCCGATCTGCTCCATCCCGATCTATCCGCTCCCGAGAAGGAGACCGATACAACTTCTCCCAGCTCGCTGGTTATCTCCACGGGGCGGGCGAGGAGCTGGCAGCGAAGCTGGAACGGATGTTGATCGTTCCATGAACGAGCCATTCCACATCGGGCGTCGTGAGGACTGCGTGCAATGCACTCCATGTGACCACAACCCCGATCATGGCCATCAACTACAAGGAGGGCAATGTAGAGTGTGCGAGGTGCGGCGCGCTGTGGGTTCCGTGGACACACACAGGGTCAGCCTCTGACCCAGACCTGGGGGTTAACCGAGTGAAGATCACCATGCAAGTCACGAGCATCGAGGACGCCAGTTGGAACAAAGACCGAGCCACGCTGACTCTCAAGGAGGTGGGGCCGATCTCCAACTCGAGCAAGCGTACCATTCGCATGGACGTCATGAAGATGCAGGCGGTGGACTTCCAGTACGGCGACGAGTACGTGGTGACGTTTGAGGAGCTCGGGGCGTTCAACCAGAACACCGCCGCGGAAGCGCGCGAGTTCATGAAGAGCTCGAGGGAGGATGCGTGAACACGGTCACACCGGTCGTTAGTTACGACTGCGGATGCGGTTTCCGCACCGGAGTGTGGCGAGACGCCGAGCAGCACGCCCGCGACAAGGGCCACCAACTGACCATCCATGGTCGGGTGGTGGTTGAGGCCGATGGCAATGTGGCAGAGGCGACGGTTCCCTTGGGGAAAGAGGGCAACGATGACCGAGCCGTCGATCTGGGATGACATCCGTGCTGGGCGTGGCAATGATGGCGATCTGCCTGGCGTTCGTCACCCTGTTGCTGGGCGATTGACCATGTCCTGCATGTGTGGCGATCTGTACTGTAGGTCGTGTGGTTCCGCACAAGGCAACCACCACTGTGGCCAGTGTGGCGAGTGGAGTGCAGACTTCGACGAGGTAGACAGCAAGCATGGCGCGCAGTGTGAGGAGGCTGCGAAACAGGAGGCCATGCTCGAAGCGGCGCAAATGGAGCAGGTGGAACGTGACTTGCCGAATACTGGAGGGCAAACGATGAGCGATTTCGATAGGCCTCCCCACGTCTGCGTCTGCGACATGTGTCACGAGACGCACCTGGACACAGGGTGCAGATTCGAGCGGGAGATTCTCGAGATCGGCAAAGCGCTCGAGCAACTCAAGCGGGATATGGGAATCATCGGGAAGGGTTCCTTCAAAGACCTTCCCCTGGGCTAAACAATGCATCGGCGACGACACCGTGCGTATGCTGCGGCAAACCGGCTCTACCTGGCAAGCTGCTGTGCGCATTGTGTCGTCGCCCCTGTCCCAATGGGCCATACTACTGCGCCTGTGGGCGCTGGCTGGGAGGTCGACGATGACTGACACTGAAGGACATGTCCCCTGTGTGATTGCGATTGCGGGTGAGTTGGCGAAGCGGGAAGAGGCCGAAGCCCGCGTAGCCAAGCTCTCCGCAGCCATCGAGGCGTACCACGCGAAGTTTCAATGGTCGCGGACCTGCACAGACGACGACGTAGACAGCCACATCCGCGATCAGATGGAACTCCATGCTGTGATGCTCAAGCTGGCGAGGGGAGCGTGATGGGAAGCACTGCGACATGTCAGGGATGCAAGGATCGAGATGACCGCATCGCCGCGCTGACGGCGGCGCTGGAGCGGACGCGAGTCTACATCAACGCCGCGAATGACAACTGGTCGCGCACCTTGTTGAAAAGAGATCGACCCGCGCCCTCGACGTGGCGGGCGGGTGAGATGGGCGAGTACTGGGGCTATCGCTGGTCGCTGTCATGGTGGCTGCATCCGATCCGCAATACGGCGGTGGTCGCGCTGGGGATCGTCAGCGCGCTCTGGTGGTGGCTCTCATGAACGGGGACTCCAAGCTGCATCCAGGCGAGAGGGTAATGCCGAAAAAGGGCCGTGATCTTTGGGATATCCTCAATGAGCGCTCTATACCGGAGCCCAACACCGGCTGCCTCCTGTGGCTGGGTGCCACGACCGAGGGGTACGCCGTCATCATGTACCGTAACCACCTGACCTCTGTCGCTCGGCTGTTACTAAACCTTGGCCCTGGTGAAGTCGCCTGTCACCGGTGCGATAACCGTGCCTGTATCGAACCGCGGCACCTGTACGGAGGCAGCTACATGGACAACATGGCTGATGCGATGTCGCGGGGTGGTTACTACCGCGGCCCTGGTGCCGATTTGTGAGGGGGAACCGATGACCCATAACGCTGCGACTTGGGTGGTGCTGGCGGCTATGGTCGGCGTAATAACACTGATCTACCTGTTCGTGTGGTGGATAGGCTACTGATGGATATCCGGTTCAAGCCGAGCAAACACGAACACTACTGTGAGCGTGGGGATCACCGCTGGGTATGTGCCGCGTCGCCATGCTTGCTTCACGGAGCGAGCTTGTGTACCCCATCGGGGTTGAAGTGCCCCCCCGCCCAGCCTGTCTCAGCCGGTCCCCCGCGTCCATTTCCGGACACCTTGACAACTAAGCAGGCATCTGCTATAATGGTCTTAGTTGAGGAACCCAATCTAACCCGAGGGGAGGTGAAACACAATGGTGACGATCGAAGTCGAGGTCAAGTCGAAGGACTTCGGCGAGTTCAAGTACAACCTTGAGCAGCCGGAGACGGTGCAGGAGTCCGTGGACAAGTTCGGCGAGAAGGAGTCGCTGAAGTGGCTCACGGCTGGCCGCAAGGCCGAGATCAACGCGGACGAGTGGCAGAAGATCCGCGGGACCAAGACCGAGGAGGTGGAGGCCGGCGGGAAGAAGTTCCGTATCCCGAAGGAGCTCGCCGCCGTGGTCAAGGAGGCGCTGGCGAAGCAGATGGCAGCGCAGCCGGCAGCGTAACTGCTGCGTCGTCCCACGCTGTGATCGGGGCCGGTGGGGGAAACCTCTGCCGGCCCCTGTACCTTTTTGCGTCGGCCCTTGCACGGAGGACGCAGTGAGCGAAGATCCAATCCGTCAACCCAAGTACGACCCAGGTGATCCACCAGACAGCGGACGAGCCCGAGCCCACAAAGGAAAAGGTCGAAGCTCTCCTGACCATTGTGGTAGATACCGACGACCGCAACGCCCTCGAGCGCATCCGCGTGGCGCTCGACACCAGCCAGTCAGTTCGCGACGACGACAGGGATCTCTTTCTCGATCTCTGGACACGTTCGGAGACGAGCTGGACGATCCAGCCAACCCGGAGGACGTCAAGCCGTGAGTAGTGGGGCTCGCGACGGGTTGGGGATCTATATCCCGCAGCGAATCTCCACTTTGTCGGACCAGGAGATCCTTGACCAGATCACGCAGCTACAGGCCCGTCGCGAGTCCATCCTCTCGGAGTTAGCCTCCACGAAGAAAGCAGCAGCCACGAAGGGCAAGAAGCCGAAGGTCCATGACCTGTCGAAGATGGATCAGGACGAGGTGTACATCGTGCTAGCTGCCCAAATGGGGATCAGCCTTGACGAATTCAAACGCCTCGTCACCAGCGCAAGTAACCGGATTCTCGAGCGCCTCACCATAACCCTGTATGGGGTGGATGAGGATACCTGGGGCAGGTTTCGGCTCGCGCTGTTGCAACGCGACTTGAAGCTGCACGAGGGTGTGATCCAAGCGATAGAGGCTTGGCTGAAGCAAACCCCTCCACGGATCGCACAACCACACTAACGGAGCAAGGTCACACTATGACCCAGACTCGACGATATGCCGATCAATAGACTCCAAGACGGGACGTGGTTAATTGACTACTCCACCCTCGCGGTGTTCCAACTCTGCGAGCGGAAAGGTCAATACAGTTTCATCGAGAACCTCACCCTCCCCAAGCTACCGATCAAGATGGGATTCGGCCAGGCGTACCACGCCGCTTTGGCGATGTACTACGCTGGCGCGCCGTTCAGCGAGGTTCTGCTCGCCGGGATCAGAACGGCGAAGGAGTACGACCTCCCCTTGTCACTCGACGAGGACGGAGCCAGGAGCGTCGAGGCGCTTGTCGCCAGCCTCAAACGCTACGTGCAGTTCTGGGCGAATGAGCCATACGCGACGCTGGTCGCCCCTGATGGCCGGCCGATGGTGGAAGTGACCCACCGCATGATGGTGTGCAAAGACCCGCCAATCGTCTACGTGATGAAGATGGACCGGGTGATGCAGCACAAGCATCGCAAGACCATCCACGTTCAGGATCACAAGACGAGCGGGCGGATACACAACCTCATGCAGACGATCCGGCCGAACAAGCAGTTCACTGGCTATCTGGCTGGCTTGGTAGAGATGTTCGGCGACGCTGCCGAATCCGTCATGCTGAATGGGATCTACGTCGCCGCAGACCTCAAGACCAAGAAGCGCCCTCTCGACGAGTGGTTCGCACGGGCCGAGTGTACAAAGGACGAAGCGGATTTCGAGGACTGGCATAAGGACGTGGTGGAAACCACGAAGCGGATCATCTGGACGATCGAGCACAAGGGGCACTTCCCGAAGAACGATCCCTTCGCCTGCCATGTCTACGACGGCTGCATCTTCAGGGATCTGTGCTCGCAACGGGGTGACGAAACGCTCAAGGCCGCGACCTACGTCAAGAGGCAGTGGGATCTGGTCGAGGAGGACGCCTGATGCCGCAATACTACACGACTCATCCACGCGAGGCCGAACGCTACGTTGTACGCATCATAGACGAGTTCACTGCACACCTCACAGCCTCGAACGAAAACATATCCGTGTTGCGCCAGCGGCTCGAGATAGAGACGAGCGCGGTGCTGAGAAAGGCATACGATGCAGGATACGGTGCCGGTTACGACGCCGGAATCGACTACAGCGACGAACACCCATCGACGCCAGTGGAAATCGCACCGAGTCAAGGAAAGGTTCCGTCGTTCCTCCTCCTGGGGCCACCGGGTAGCGGGAAGACCATTCTCGCCTGCTCTGCACCCGGGCAGAAGTACATGATCGACATGGACGCGAAGGCGGATGAGATGGTGTTGCTCGAGCCGAAGGTGGCTCGGGCGAGCTCGTCATTCACACGTTGAACTCGCCGCTCATGGCTGACACCCTTCGCACGAGGGCCATCCTTGCAGTGGCGAACAAGCCCTACGGGACAGAGCCGACGGGCTACCTGGAGTTCTGCGCTCTCGTCAGTGAAATGTCCACGTTGGGCAAGGACGCGACGTTTGGATCGTCGATCCCCTCAACCGCGTGGGGGAGCACCTTTCGCGCTACATCGCGTACAGCAACAAGGTCGCGTCCATGCGCCCGAGGGACTACGGCACCTACCTCAAGATGATGGAAGAGGTGATCGACAAGCTTCGCAAGGTCGCCCGCAAGATGGGGAAGATACTGATCTGCACGATTCACCAACGCTACCTCGAAGAGCCACAGGCCGATACCAAGGTGACCCACACCGCGGATGGGCAAGCGACTCGCACCGGCACGGGTGTCATGCGCCAGATGCCGGCGTTGGAAGGTCAGATCGCAGCCAAGCTTGCGGGCTTTTTCAGCGAGGCGTACATCTGTCGTACGGTCCCGGACCGAGGAGGCCGGGTGAAGTACATCGTCCAAACGGTACCGGACGAGATGAGTGACGCGAGGACCTCCCGCAACCTTCCCCCATACTTCACAGGCACCCTCGCCGATGTCCTCAACAACAAAGTACAACCAGCCAACTAACCAAAGGAGACAAGGGAAATGACCGAGTTCCAGATCCCCATGGACGATGTGCCGAAGGAGTTCACCAAGCTCGACGAGAGCAAGCTCTACGTCTGCCGCATCGCCAGTGTGGAAGTCCGCAAGACTGGCCCCATGTCCAAGACCCCAGGGGAGCCCATGATCTCGGTGCAGCTCGAGGTCCGGTTGCCCACGGAGTGGGAGGGCAAGACGATGTACGACAACCTCCTGCTGCCGATCGCGCCCACCCCCATGGACTCGACGGCCGAGCGGCGCCGCAAGCTTGAGCGCGGCGTGCGGCTCCGCCAGTTCATGGAGGCGTGCGAGTTGAAATGGAGTCCGGGCGGGTTCTCGACCGAGGACTGGGTCGGGGCGGAGGTCGGCTGCACGATCCGCAACGAGCCGGGCCTCAACGATGATGTGTTCTCGCGGCCCAAGAAGCTCATGTCAGCGGCGATTGCGCGTGACGCCATCGCCAAGACCGAGAGCGGCGTGTTGGGCGACAACGGGCCGATTCCAGGGGTGTCCACCGGCTCAGACAACGCCATCTAACGTAGTCTAACGTCCCTTGGCAAAGACGCCGAGCAGGGGGGATTCTCTCTCTGCTCGGCGTTTATGCGTTTGGGCGACGACTGACGAGGCCACGTTACTGATCCACATCGGCTGGGGCGTGCGGGCCCACAGACAGGGGAGCGATGCTGAATGGCTGCTGGAATGGTCATCGAACTGGTCCGGTCGGATGATATCAAAATACGCGCTGGACGCATCCGGGATGATCTTGGCGACCTCCAAGAGCTTATCGACTCGATCCAAAAGCGGGGACTTCTCCACCCGCTTGTTCTGGACGACCAGGGGTTCATCCTTGCGGGATTCCGACGTTACCTGGCTCTCAGGTTCCTCAAGTGGGACACTATACCGACTATCCGCAAGGAGAATCTTAGCGAGGTTGACAGGCTGGCTATCGAGATTGAGGAAAACACCCGGCGGAAGCAGTTCACCTGGCAGGAAGAGTCGAAAGGTAAGGAGCGTCTCCACGCGCTCATGGTCGCGGCGAACGGCGTTGCCATCGCCCGATCCAAATCCAACACAGGCTGGACCATCGAAGACACCGCCAAGATGCTCGGTGAGTCCAAAGGGAAGGTCGTCGAGGACCTCCGACTCGCCAAGTACGCCGACCACGGAGTCGTAGGCCAGCGGACGTCACGCATCGAGGCCATCCGCACGGTCAAGCGGATGGAAGAGATCGAAGTGATGACGGCCGTCGCCGCGGCCATGCAATCGGCGCAGAGGGGCACAACGGCTGATACCGACGTCCCAGAGATAACCGCGGGGGTTCCTGTAGCCCAGCCCCACACCGGGAAGTTCATCTTGGGTGAGGTGGTCAACAACAACGCCATGTACTGGCTGGGGAACCTCAAGGATGAATCGGTTGATCTGGTCTACACGGACCCACCGTTTGGAATTGATATCGATCAGTCACGATGGGAGTCTGTCTCCACATTCACGGTATACAAGGATGTGGAGCAACAGAGATTGGTCGAGGTGTTGGATAGCGTGTGGAGAAGTTGCTATCGCATCCTGCGCCCTGGCCGTTACCTATTCACCTTCTGCCCGACGGAGTTCACTGGCGACTGGCGCAAGTTACTGCTGGACGTCGGCTTCAAGGTCATGCCTCGGCCACTCATATGGTACAAGCTAAGGGGCAGCCTGACCGACAGCTTCACCCAGTTTGCGCCAGCCTACGAGACGTTTCTCTGCGCTTGGAAGGGCGATACCAGGAGGCCGTTTGGCAAACCGAACGCTGACGTATTCCCCTACGCCCGCCCAATCGAGCGTTGGCACAAGCTGGAAAGGGCACCGGGAGTGCTAAATGACGTCATCGAAGCTACCACCGCGCCGGGGGAAACGGTCCTTGACCCGTTCTGTGGAGGAGGTTCGACACTTGCTGCGTCAGCCCGGCTCCTCCGAAGATACATCGGGGTTGAGATTGATCCACTCGCCTGGGCAAAGTGCGTCCAGCGTCTCACCCTACTCGAGTCAGGGCAAGACGACCTCGCAACCGATGGAAGTGATCCAAGCCAAGCCGACAATACTGAAACCGGGGGAGGTGTGGACGGGAGTTCGGGTACGTCCTAACGAGTGGCAGACATGGTATCGGCTGCATCAGTTCTGCCAGTACGTGGCGATGGCAATTGGTCCACACAAGAGTGTGTATACCTGCCACGACCACGCTTGCACCTTCATCTACGGAGTCGAGGTGCTATATGACAACGCTACCATCACGATCAAGATCCGGAAGACAAAAGGTCGTCGGGCAGGGGGTGCCAGTGCCCGGCGACGGACCCAAAACCGCCAAGATCGCTATCGTCGGCCTAGCCCCAGCAAGGGAGGAACAGCGGCTGGGCCACCCCTTCGTGGGGCCTAGTGGTAAACAGCTCGATCAGTGTCTCTCCATGGCTGGAGTACAGCGGGAGGACGTCTACGTAACCAATGTGTCAGATAAGTATATCCCGATCGGAACCGGCGTACCGGACTTCGATCCAGGATACTTTGACGGCTGCAAACTCCGATTGGCGAGTGAGTTTGCGGCCATGCCCAACCTCACAACTGTCATACCACTGGGTGATGCGCTCATACCGATTACCGGGAAGCTCGGTATCACTCGTTGGCGGGGGAGCATACTACCAACAGTACTACCGATTGGCTATAGAGCTGTTCCGAGCGTACACCCAGCCTGGCTTATTCGTGGGCAGTGGGAGTATCGCGGCGTTCTGGCCTTCGATATCAAACGAGCGGTAAAGGAGTCGAGCGCCCCGGGCTACGTGTTAGCCCTGCCGAGTGTAGACTGCATCACAGGGCCGTCGTTTCAGCAGATACGCGACGCCATGGCGTACTACCATGGGCTCGGCGCTGACGCCCTGATCTCCATCGACTTGGAGATGCACCATCGCCAGTTTATCGCTTGTATCGGACTGTACGATGGGAGCCGACCGGCGATCTGTATCCCGTTTGTCTACGGGAGCGGACGCCCAGTGTGGTCGATTGGCGAGGAGGCCTGGATCTGGCGAGAGCTCGCTCGCCTTTTCGAGTTCGGCAAGGCGCGCCTATGCGGCCAGAACCTGAGCTTCGACTTGATCCGCCTCCTGTGGGAGAACGGCGTGTCGATGCGTGCCCCATGGATGGACACCATGCACGCCCACCACTGCCTAATGCCCGAGCTGCCTCACTCACTCGCGTTCATCAACAGTATCTACACCCGTCTACCTTACTACAAGGATGACGGCAAATCGTGGGACCCAAAAATCGGCGAGAAATCCTTCTGGGAGTACAACTGTAAGGACGCATGGGCCACTTGGTGGTGCGCGAAAGGGCTCGAGGCGGATCTCAAGCGCGAAAAGCTATGGGACGCTTACGTCAACACCTACACCAAGCGGTTTAAGATAGCGATCAGGATGGAGTACGAGGGCATCCGCGTTGACGTCCCTGCTTGGCAGAAGGTTCTTGGCGAGTTGGAAGAGCAGATCGAGATCAAACAGGCTGAGGTCAACACCGACGTAGGGTTCCAACTCAAGGTGAACTCGCCCAAACAGATCAAGGACCTCTTGTACGGGAGCACCGGGAAACGCAAGTGGACCCCTGTCATCAACCGCAAGACCCATCTCCCGACTGTCGACATCGAAGCCCTTCGTAGTCTGCACATGAAGTACAACGACCCACTGCTGGTCAAGATCATCGACCTCCGTCAACTACGCGACCTCAAGGGGGATATCTTCGATCAAGAGATAGGTAGTGACAACCGGATACGCTGCCACTACTCGCAGACAGGCACCGTGACGGGCGGCAGGTGGTCCTCCTCCGCTAGCGTCACAGGCTCGGGCATGAACCTCCAAAACACACCCCTCCACGGGCCAGCCCGCAAGATGTTCCTCCCCGACGAAGGCCATGTGTTCGTGGCGTGTGACCAGGTTCAGGCCGAGGTCATGTGCGTGGGGTGGCTCGGCCCCGTCCCTGGCCTCATCCGCCTGTTCAAGGAAGGGCGAGACATCCATCTCGAGGTGGCTAAGATGATCGCCCAGACCGTCATAGACCACAAGATCAAGGTACTTGGCGGTATGTTCATGTCCGACCCCGACCTCATGGACAAGGTGAAGAACAAGGAGGAACGCTACGTTGCCAAGCGCACCGTCCATGCATCCAACTACGACATGCAAGCCCGGCGCCACGCCAGTGTCACAGGGATTCCGGTGGCACTATCGGAAATACTCCTCACCATCTATCACACCGTGCTTTTCCCGGAGATTCGGAGCCTATACCACACGGGAGTTCAACGTGAGCTACGGTCGACTCGTACTCTATGGGTCCCGTACTTCAATACGCGCCGGGTGTTTCTCGGTTATTGGGATGCTCATGGGGAGTTACTACGTGCAGCTTATGCTCACAAGCCACAGGCGTTGGTGGGCCACATCACCGGCCGGATCATGGAATTGGTGGAGGAGCCTCTCCTGGCCGAGGGTGCAGCTATCCGGATGCAGGTTCACGACGAGATCATCGTCTCCTGCCGACCTGAGCAAGTCGACTGGGTAGTCGGGCTGGTTGACAAGGCTGCGAAGTCGATAGTAATCCACCTCCCCGGTGGACCACTATCCATACCTATGTCCTACAAGGTAGGGCCTTCGTATGGGGAACTGCGAGATTATGCATAGTGTCAGACTTCATCAAGACGTATCTCGACTACACGACGGAGCAGGAGTCTCCCCCGACGTTCCATTCGTGGGTCGCCATTACCATGATCTCGGCAGTGATGAAGCGGCAGACGTGGCTAGACCGAGGATTCAGGTCCCTTCGCCTGTATCCGAACACCTACGTCATGATCGTCGGGCCGCCGGGCAGGCAGAAGAAGTCGACAGCGATCCGCCTCGGGATGGATATGCTCTACGAGGCTGACCCCACCGTGCAGCTATTCCAAGAGCGCATGACGCCCGAGGGGGTGATGCTCGCTCTCAACCGCATCAACGCCAGCGTCAAGGGGCAAACCATCAACATGGATTCGTCGCTCTTGATGGTGGCGAGCGAGTTGACGACCATGTTCGGGGCGGATCAATCACAGGCTGGGCGAATGATCTCGTTCATGACTCGGTGGTACGACTGCCCCGATGTATTCCCCTACCTAACGGCGGCCCACGGGAAGATGGAGTTTTTCAACCTGTACCCGACGTTCCTTGGCGCCACACCGGAGACGATGTTGAGCATCATCCCGAGTGAAGCTCAAGGCGGTTTGCTCTCCCGTATGGTGTTCGTGTACTCGGAAGAGCGGAAGCGCATCCCGAGGCCGAAGGCCGGGCCAGGCTACGCCGATCTCGTCGACCACCTCAAACAGATAGGCACCATGTCTGGGGCGTTCAGCGAAACCAAGCAAGCACAAGATTATTTCGACGAATGGTACATGACCGTCCCCGACGATCTCGGAGCCAGCACCGCCACGTTCATGGAGAGGCTCCCCGACCATGCGCTGAAACTGGCCTGCATCCTGGCCGCGTCGCGAGACACCATGATCGTCGACCTCAACATCATGGAAGGCGCCATCAACCGAATGGTCAACACGATCCCTGGCATCGAACACGTAATGGCGCATATAGGGGCGAGTGACTTCGCCCAGCTCACCATGAGGATACTCGCGCAGATCACACACTATGGCAAGATGGCGAAGGTGCAGGTTTACACCGCCAACAACTTTACTGGCAGCGTAGAAGAGATTGACCAGGCCATCGCTGACCTGGTCAATCGGCAGCTCATCAAAGAGGCGTTCGTGGGGAGTATCCCCCACTACGTTACGGTCTAGACGCGGCGTCGCCACCAACACACCCCCACGAGCCCGCTGCCCAATAGAAGTAGGGTAGCGGGTTCTGGGACCGGCGTGTTCACGATATCCGCTTGGTTCGGGATCGCAGTGAACGACCCGTCGGCTGCCGACGTGAAGGTGCCCAGAGCGATCTCCGTATTCGCGAACCGCCACCCGTTGTGGGCGAACCCGTAGAAGTCCTCCAGCTCATCGTTCTTCTCGTCGATACCCACCGCCAAGAAGAGTCCCGAGTTGCCCACCGCGGCGAGTCCTGGCGTGTTCGGCGTGGCCGTGAACGAGCCTGACAACAGCGTCGCCCCGACCAGCCCAAGCGCCGGTACGTCCCCTACGAGAGCAAACGTACCGCCGCCGGCCCACTGATAGGTTGGGCCCTCGCTGATGTTGAGCCCGG
Source organism: Allolobophora icterica (assembly GCA_963556255.1). Classification (NCBI taxonomy): domain Eukaryota; kingdom Metazoa; phylum Annelida; class Clitellata; order Crassiclitellata; family Lumbricidae; genus Allolobophora; species Allolobophora icterica. The sequence goes on along the minus strand of CAUVYU010000105.1, from coordinate 3,259 downwards.
TTGTGAAGTCGAGGAAGCAGTTGTCGCAAGCGAGCACCGTCGCTCCGTTTAGGGGAGCGTCGATGGCTGCGATGTTGACGTACTCGATACCCACACCTACAGCCGCACCGCCCGCGCCGTCATAGGTGATGGTCCCACCCGACCCACCTGGCACTGTGTCGAACACAATCGCCGGTAGTGCCATCCCGGCGGTCGGCAGTAGGGTGAGTGACAGGATGACGAGTAGCTTCTTCATACCTAATCCTCCTCTTGTGCTGCGTTGATTTCGGCGTCCGTCGCGTCAGCCATAACGTAGAGGATCTCCCGTTCGAGCTTGTTATGCTTGTCGAAATCCTCTTCCCCTGATAGTGCCGAGACGGATCTTCCTCACTGCAACCATCTCATTCTTGTCGTGTACGACGAACAAGCGCCTGAGCTTGCGTACTACCGAACGTTTCAGGGGCAGGGACATGACTTTTTCGGCGCTGCCTTAGCTGCCGGTGCTGCCTTGGGTGCAGGTGCCTCGGGCGCAACTGGCACCACCTCGATCCGCAATACGTGGGGCTCGGGCACCTCAACCCGTCGAGGCTCAGCCACAGGTGGCATTGGCGCTGGGAGTTGGGTGTTCACCGGACACGGCGTCAGCACCACGCACTCACCATTGGGGCATGGCCGAGCTATCACACACTGTGCCACCGGCTGGTCCAGAAACGTGCGCTGGCCCGGTGAGGGATACTGCGCCCCGCCTGGGGCGAAGGTCTGCCCATACACAGGCAGTGCGTAGAGCGAGAAAATCGCGGCGAAAACGAGGCTACGGCTGCCCACTGGGACACCCCCCTGGTACAACGTGCAGATTGGCTGATTTCTCGGTCATGTAGACGAGGTTCCCCTTGTCACAGATCACCCACACCGTGTCGCCCACGCCCGAGTTGTAGATAATCCTGGCGCCTGGTGTAATGCGTCGCTCTACTGGCGGTGGCTCACGGAACCACGAACACCCCACCAGGGTGAGAGCGAGGAGACCTAACACGAGCCGGCTCATTAGTACGCATCCTCCTTGATCGGTGGCGGTGTATGATAAGGCGGTTTGCAGTGACTGAGGCGGTACGGGCTCCAGCAGGTGTACCTTTCCCCTCGGAAGTACGTCATGCACCCCGCTAGCAGCACCACCACCGCTAACCATCCGAGTATCTTGCGCACATCTGGTCACGGAGGTGGGCAGTCCACCTTGACGGTTGTCGCCCCAGTAGGCGTGAGAGCGCCGCAATGGACGTCGATCCCCTGCGAGGCTGATCCCGCTTGGTCGCTGTCCCCTAGATTGCAGCCGTACATCGTACCTAACAGCAACCCAAACCCCACCACCCACGCTACTCGCCTCATGGCAGTACGTCCTCCTGGCCGTAGTCTCGTAGTGATCTACCCGCCGCCTTACGCCGACGTTCAAGCGGCGTCATTTGAGCCGCCGACCTTCTGTGACTTCACGCTCTGCGGCGACACCTTGAGCCGGCCAGTAGGGATGCCGAGCTCCTTCTCCGCATCACGGAGGATTCTATCGGCTCCAGCCCGGTCGTACACCGATAGGGCTTGTGCCGCGTCGGCCAGAGCCTTGTTCTTGACCTGTGTCGCTCGGTTGAACTCCGTCATCAGGGTGAATTGCTTCTGTTCCTCCGGGTCTTGGAAGCCGAGAGCTCTCTTCACCCCTGAGGCGTCGCGGTTGAGCAGGGGCCTCGTCGGGGGCATGGGCGTCCCACCCAAGAAGGGGGGAATCGCCTCTCCCACCGTTTGAGGCTCCCGCTCGTTGCCCGACGCGTCGATAATCCCACCCTTGCGTAGGCGTTCCAACGCCACGCCAGCCACCGGGATCGACCTCACCGCCCCACGCATCCGGCTCGAGACGTCTTGGATCTTGGAGGGGTCGTAGGGGTCGATCCCTATAGCTGTTAGCAGGTCGCGCGCGTGGCTGATCGCCGGGCCAGGAATCTGGTAGACCAGCGACTTGAGGTCGCTCGGCACTACCGTGCCCAAGCCGAGCTGATCCCTTGCGGCGATGCCCATCAACGGTAGGGCGCCCTTCCAAGCGATAGGGTCATGCTTCTCCAGCCAATCGCCGAGAATGGGCATCACCTGCGGCCCACCCAACGCATAGCTAGTGCCCCAGAACTTGACGAACTTCTTCGCCGCGTCCAACCGCTGATCGTAGGGTATCCCCTTCTTGAACATGTCCGAGAAGTTGTTCCACACGTACTCCCCGAGCTTGGTCTGGAAGTACTTGAATTGACCAAGGGTCGAGCCGATCTCCCCCCGCATCCATGGTGGCCTGTCAGTGGGGCCTGGCGTGAACTGGGTCTTCTCGATCATGGCCTTGCCGGCCTGAATCGCTTCCGTGCGCGTGGCCCCCTTGCGGACCGCCTCGTGGTAGCCAGCGAAGAAACTATACACCCTGTTCTGGCGCTCTGTGAAGCCGAACGGTATCCCGCCGACGTCCTGGATCTTGGTCAGCGCAGCTCGTATCTTACCGCCCATGAACGACTCAGTGTCCAGTTTACCTGGTCCTAGCGATTCGAGGGGGATCTCCGCCTCTTTGACGAGGGCGCGAAGCTGGGGGTTGTTACGCAGCCAGCGTACCTCGTCCCGTGCCGCCTTGATAGCAGAACCGACGCTGACCTCAACCGTCGGCAGTATCCGCTGGAAGGAGTTGTAGATCGGCGAGGTGAAGTTGCCGACGATCGTACGGGTGAACTCGGCCGAGCGTATAAAGCTGCCCAACTTCTGTGCGCCTTCAGCCGAGCGGAACGCCGGGTGGCCGATCGCATAGTTGACGTAGTTACCGATAAAGTTCTGGAACTCCGGCGAGCGTTCACTCAGCTTGCGGAGGACTGGCTCGATATCTTTCAAAACGCCGTGGTGGATGGGCGTCCCCCACACCGCACCACGCGCCGCAGCGGCAAGATGGGCACGCATGGTGTCCGAGCTATAGTCCGTACCTGGCAGTTGTACTTTGCGCGCTTGAGTGTACGAGGGTCGAAAATGCGTGGGAAAACTTCGCATGGTATCTGTGGCTACCCAGTCATCGACCGGGATGATCTTGGTCTTTTCCAACATGATCGAATTGCGAATGTGTGGCACGTACCCCTGCTCGTACAAGGGGTGACTTGGATCGAGGGAGTTGCGACGGGCGCTGTAGTCAAAGAGTTTACGGAACTGGGTCGCAGCCTGACCCAGATTCGGCGGAACCGTACCGCGGTCAATCGCCTTGACGAACTCCTCCATTTTGCCTGGG
>CAUVYU010000103.1:0-56372 GCA_963556255.1 Allolobophora icterica | reverse complement strand
AAAATCGACGCGCACCTGCTAGTTACGTCAGAGCAAGCTCTGTGCCACTCAGATATGACCTCAGGGCACTCTTTACTACAACCTACCATCGTTGAAACGAAAGATATACGACGAACTAAATTTGCAAAAAATCTCACTTTTCCGGGAAAAGGACTCCTGTACCTTCGATCTAAGCATAAGGCAAGGCTTCCAGTGAATTTTGGATTTTGAAAATTCTCAACTTCGAGGAGCTGTAACTTTTTTGTTAAGCGAGATCAATGTCTGAAACCTTCATAAACGGACTCAGCGGACCCGTTTCCATAATGTAGCATCGACAGAAATCGAAAATCGGACGAAAAAAGTTTTTCGAAATCGACGCGCACCTGCTAGTTACGTCAGAGCAAGCTCTGTGCCACTCAGATATGACCTCAGGGCACTCTTTACTACAACCTACCATCGTTGAAACGAAAGATATACGACGAACTAAATTTTGCAAAAAATCTCACTTTTCCGGGAAAAGGACTCCTGTACCTTCGATCTAAGCATAAGGCAAGGCTTCCAGTGAATTTTGGATTTTGAAAATTCTCAACTTCGAGGAGCTGTAACTTTTTTGTTAAGCGAGATCAATGTCTGAAACCTTCATAAACGGACTCAGCGGACCCGTTTCCATAATGTAGCATCGACAGAAATCGAAAATCGGACGAAAAAAGTTTTTCGGAAAATCGACGCGCACCTGCTAGTTACGTCAGAGCAAGCTCTGTGCCACTCAGATATGACCTCAGGGCACTCTTTACTACAACCTACCATCGTTGAAACGAAAGATATACGACGAACTAAATTTTGCAAAAAATCTCACTTTTCCGGGAAAAGGACTCCTGTACCTTCGATCTAAGCATAAGGCAAGGCTTCCAGTGAATTTTGGATTTGAAAATTCTCAACTTCGAGGAGCTGTAACTTTTTTGTTAAGCGAGATCAATGTCTGAAACCTTCATAAACGGACTCAGCGGACCCGTTTCCATAATGTAGCATCGACAGAAATCGAAAATCGGACGAAAAAAGTTTTTCGGAAAATCGACGCGCACCTGCTAGTTACGTCAGAGCAAGCTCTGTGCCACTCAGATATGACCTCAGGGCACTCTTTACTACAACCTACCATCGTTGAAACGAAAGATATACGACGAACTAAATTTTGCAAAAAATCTCACTTTTCCGGGAAAAGGACTCCTGTACCTTCGATCTAAGCATAAGGCAAGGCTTCCAGTGAATTTTGGATTTTGAAAATTCTCAACTTCGAGGAGCTGTAACTTTTTTGTTAAGCGAGATCAATGTCTGAAACCTTCATAAACGGACTCAGCGGACCCGTTTCCATAATGTAGCATCGACAGAAATCGAAAATCGGACGAAAAAAGTTTTTCGGAAAATCGACGCGCACCTGCTAGTTACGTCAGAGCAAGCTCTGTGCCACTCAGATATGACCTCAGGGCACTCTTTACTACAACCTACCATCGTTGAAACGAAAGATATACGACGAACTAAATTTTGCAAAAAATCTCACTTTTCCGGGAAAAGGACTCCTGTACCTTCGATCTAAGCATAAGGCAAGGCTTCCAGTGAATTTTGGATTTTGAAAATTCTCAACTTCGAGGAGCTGTAACTTTTTTGTTAAGCGAGATCAATGTCTGAAACCTTCATAAACGGACTCAGCGGACCCGTTTCCATAATGTAGCATCGACAGAAATCGAAAATCGGACGAAAAAAGTTTTTCGGAAAATCGACGCGCACCTGCTAGTTACGTCAGAGCAAGCTCTGTGCCACTCAGATATGACCTCAGGGCACTCTTTACTACAACCTACCATCGTTGAAACGAAAGATATACGACGAACTAAATTTTGCAAAAAATCTCACTTTTCCGGGAAAAGGACTCCTGTACCTTCGATCTAAGCATAAGGCAAGGCTTCCAGTGAATTTTGGATTTTGAAAATTCTCAACTTCGAGGAGCTGTAACTTTTTTGTTAAGCGAGATCAATGTCTGAAACCTTCATAAACGGACTCAGCGGACCCGTTTCCATAATGTAGCATCGACAGAAATCGAAAATCGGACGAAAAAAGTTTTTCGGAAAATCGACGCGCACCTGCTAGTTACGTCAGAGCAAGCTCTGTGCCACTCAGATATGACCTCAGGGCACTCTTTACTACAACCTACCATCGTTGAAACGAAAGATATACGACGAACTAAATTTTGCAAAAAATCTCACTTTTCCGGGAAAAGGACTCCTGTACCTTCGATCTAAGCATAAGGCAAGGCTTCCAGTGAATTTTGGATTTTGAAAATTCTCAACTTCGAGGAGCTGTAACTTTTTTGTTAAGCGAGATCAATGTCTGAAACCTTCATAAACGGACTCAGCGGACCCGTTTCCATAATGTAGCATCGACAGAAATCGAAAATCGGACGAAAAAAGTTTTTCGGAAAATCGACGCGCACCTGCTAGTTACGTCAGAGCAAGCTCTGTGCCACTCAGATATGACCTCAGGGCACTCTTTACTACAACCTACCATCGTTGAAACGAAAGATATACGACGAACTAAATTTTGCAAAAAATCTCACTTTTCCGGGAAAAGGACTCCTGTACCTTCGATCTAAGCATAAGGCAAGGCTTCCAGTGAATTTTGGATTTTGAAAATTCTCAACTTCGAGGAGCTGTAACTTTTTTGTTAAGCGAGATCAATGTCTGAAACCTTCATAAACGGACTCAGCGGACCCGTTTCCATAATGTAGCATCGACAGAAATCGAAAATCGGACGAAAAAAGTTTTTCGGAAAATCGACGCGCACCTGCTAGTTACGTCAGAGCAAGCTCTGTGCCACTCAGATATGACCTCAGGGCACTCTTTACTACAACCTACCATCGTTGAAACGAAAGATATACGACGAACTAAATTTTGCAAAAAATCTCACTTTTCCGGGAAAAGGACTCCTGTACCTTCGATCTAAGCATAAGGCAAGGCTTCCAGTGAATTTTGGATTTTGAAAATTCTCAACTTCGAGGAGCTGTAACTTTTTTGTTAAGCGAGATCAATGTCTGAAACCTTCATAAACGGACTCAGCGGACCCGTTTCCATAATGTAGCATCGACAGAAATCGAAAATCGGACGAAAAAAGTTTTTCGGAAAATCGACGCGCACCTGCTAGTTACGTCAGAGCAAGCTCTGTGCCACTCAGATATGACCTCAGGGCACTCTTTACTACAACCTACCATCGTTGAAACGAAAGATATACGACGAACTAAATTTTGCAAAAAATCTCACTTTTCCGGGAAAAGGACTCCTGTACCTTCGATCTAAGCATAAGGCAAGGCTTCCAGTGAATTTTGGATTTTGAAAATTCTCAACTTCGAGGAGCTGTAACTTTTTTGTTAAGCGAGATCAATGTCTGAAACCTTCATAAACGGACTCAGCGGACCCGTTTCCATAATGTAGCATCGACAGAAATCGAAAATCGGACGAAAAAAGTTTTTCGGAAAATCGACGCGCACCTGCTAGTTACGTCAGAGCAAGCTCTGTGCCACTCAGATATGACCTCAGGGCACTCTTTACTACAACCTACCATCGTTGAAACGAAAGATATACGACGAACTAAATTTTGCAAAAAATCTCACTTTTCCGGGAAAAGGACTCCTGTACCTTCGATCTAAGCATAAGGCAAGGCTTCCAGTGAATTTTGGATTTTGAAAATTCTCAACTTCGAGGAGCTGTAACTTTTTTGTTAAGCGAGATCAATGTCTGAAACCTTCATAAACGGACTCAGCGGACCCGTTTCCATAATGTAGCATCGACAGAAATCGAAAATCGGACGAAAAAAGTTTTTCGGAAAATCGACGCGCACCTGCTAGTTACGTCAGAGCAAGCTCTGTGCCACTCAGATATGACCTCAGGGCACTCTTTACTACAACCTACCATCGTTGAAACGAAAGATATACGACGAACTAAATTTTGCAAAAAATCTCACTTTTCCGGGAAAAGGACTCCTGTACCTTCGATCTAAGCATAAGGCAAGGCTTCCAGTGAATTTTGGATTTTGAAAATTCTCAACTTCGAGGAGCTGTAACTTTTTTGTTAAGCGAGATCAATGTCTGAAACCTTCATAGACGGACTCAGCGGACCCGTTTCCATAATGTAGCATCGACAGAAATCGAAAATCGGACGAAAAAAGTTTTTCGGAAAATCGACGCGCACCTGCTAGTTACGTCAGAGCAAGCTCTGTGCCACTCAGATATGACCTCAGGGCACTCTTTACTACAACCTACCATCGTTGAAACGAAAGATATACGACGAACTAAATTTTGCAAAAAATCTCACTTTTCCGGGAAAAGGACTCCTGTACCTTCGATCTAAGCATAAGGCAAGGCTTCCAGTGAATTTTGGATTTTGAAAATTCTCAACTTCGAGGAGCTGTAACTTTTTTGTTAAGCGAGATCAATGTCTGAAACCTTCATAAACGGACTCAGCGGACCCGTTTCCATAATGTAGCATCGACAGAAATCGAAAATCGGACGAAAAAAGTTTTTCGGAAAATCGACGCGCACCTGCTAGTTACGTCAGAGCAAGCTCTGTGCCACTCAGATATGACCTCAGGGCACTCTTTACTACAACCTACCATCGTTGAAACGAAAGATATACGACGAACTAAATTTTGCAAAAAATCTCACTTTTCCGGGAAAAGGACTCCTGTACCTTCGATCTAAGCATAAGGCAAGGCTTCCAGTGAATTTTGGATTTTGAAAATTCTCAACTTCGAGGAGCTGTAACTTTTTTGTTAAGCGAGATCAATGTCTGAAACCTTCATAGACGGACTCAGCGGACCCGTTTCCATAATGTAGCATCGACAGAAATCGAAAATCGGACGAAAAAAGTTTTTCGGAAAATCGACGCGCACCTGCTAGTTACGTCAGAGCAAGCTCTGTGCCACTCAGATATGACCTCAGGGCACTCTTTACTACAACCTACCATCGTTGAAACGAAAGATATACGACGAACTAAATTTTGCAAAAAATCTCACTTTTCCGGGAAAAGGACTCCTGTACCTTCGATCTAAGCATAAGGCAAGGCTTCCAGTGAATTTTGGATTTTGAAAATTCTCAACTTCGAGGAGCTGTAACTTTTTTGTTAAGCGAGATCAATGTCTGAAACCTTCATAAACGGACTCAGCGGACCCGTTTCCATAATGTAGCATCGACAGAAATCGAAAATCGGACGAAAAAAGTTTTTCGGAAAATCGACGCGCACCTGCTAGTTACGTCAGAGCAAGCTCTGTGCCACTCAGATATGACCTCAGGGCACTCTTTACTACAACCTACCATCGTTGAAACGAAAGATATACGACGAACTAAATTTTGCAAAAAATCTCACTTTTCCGGGAAAAGGACTCCTGTACCTTCGATCTAAGCATAAGGCAAGGCTTCCAGTGAATTTTGGATTTTGAAAATTCTCAACTTCGAGGAGCTGTAACTTTTTTGTTAAGCGAGATCAATGTCTGAAACCTTCATAAACGGACTCAGCGGACCCGTTTCCATAATGTAGCATCGACAGAAATCGAAAATCGGACGAAAAAAGTTTTTCGGAAAATCGACGCGCACCTGCTAGTTACGTCAGAGCAAGCTCTGTGCCACTCAGATATGACCTCAGGGCACTCTTTACTACAACCTACCATCGTTGAAACGAAAGATATACGACGAACTAAATTTTGCAAAAAATCTCACTTTTCCGGGAAAAGGACTCCTGTACCTTCGATCTAAGCATAAGGCAAGGCTTCCAGTGAATTTTGGATTTTGAAAATTCTCAACTTCGAGGAGCTGTAACTTTTTTGTTAAGCGAGATCAATGTCTGAAACCTTCATAGACGGACTCAGCGGACCCGTTTCCATAATGTAGCATCGACAGAAATCGAAAATCGGACGAAAAAAGTTTTTCGGAAAATCGACGCGCACCTGCTAGTTACGTCAGAGCAAGCTCTGTGCCACTCAGATATGACCTCAGGGCACTCTTTACTACAACCTACCATCGTTGAAACGAAAGATATACGACGAACTAAATTTTGCAAAAAATCTCACTTTTCCGGGAAAAGGACTCCTGTACCTTCGATCTAAGCATAAGGCAAGGCTTCCAGTGAATTTTGGATTTTGAAAATTCTCAACTTCGAGGAGCTGTAACTTTTTTGTTAAGCGAGATCAATGTCTGAAACCTTCATAAACGGACTCAGCGGACCCGTTTCCATAATGTAGCATCGACAGAAATCGAAAATCGGACGAAAAAAGTTTTTCGGAAAATCGACGCGCACCTGCTAGTTACGTCAGAGCAAGCTCTGTGCCACTCAGATATGACCTCAGGGCACTCTTTACTACAACCTACCATCGTTGAAACGAAAGATATACGACGAACTAAATTTTGCAAAAAATCTCACTTTTCCGGGAAAAGGACTCCTGTACCTTCGATCTAAGCATAAGGCAAGGCTTCCAGTGAATTTTGGATTTTGAAAATTCTCAACTTCGAGGAGCTGTAACTTTTTTGTTAAGCGAGATCAATGTCTGAAACCTTCATAAACGGACTCAGCGGACCCGTTTCCATAATGTAGCATCGACAGAAATCGAAAATCGGACGAAAAAAGTTTTTCGGAAAATCGACGCGCACCTGCTAGTTACGTCAGAGCAAGCTCTGTGCCACTCAGATATGACCTCAGGGCACTCTTTACTACAACCTACCATCGTTGAAACGAAAGATATACGACGAACTAAATTTTGCAAAAAATCTCACTTTTCCGGGAAAAGGACTCCTGTACCTTCGATCTAAGCATAAGGCAAGGCTTCCAGTGAATTTTGGATTTTGAAAATTCTCAACTTCGAGGAGCTGTAACTTTTTTGTTAAGCGAGATCAATGTCTGAAACCTTCATAAACGGACTCAGCGGACCCGTTTCCATAATGTAGCATCGACAGAAATCGAAAATCGGACGAAAAAAGTTTTTCGGAAAATCGACGCGCACCTGCTAGTTACGTCAGAGCAAGCTCTGTGCCACTCAGATATGACCTCAGGGCACTCTTTACTACAACCTACCATCGTTGAAACGAAAGATATACGACGAACTAAATTTTGCAAAAAATCTCACTTTTCCGGGAAAAGGACTCCTGTACCTTCGATCTAAGCATAAGGCAAGGCTTCCAGTGAATTTTGGATTTTGAAAATTCTCAACTTCGAGGAGCTGTAACTTTTTTGTTAAGCGAGATCAATGTCTGAAACCTTCATAAACGGACTCAGCGGACCCGTTTCCATAATGTAGCATCGACAGAAATCGAAAATCGGACGAAAAAAGTTTTTCGGAAAATCGACGCGCACCTGCTAGTTACGTCAGAGCAAGCTCTGTGCCACTCAGATATGACCTCAGGGCACTCTTTACTACAACCTACCATCGTTGAAACGAAAGATATACGACGAACTAAATTTTGCAAAAAATCTCACTTTTCCGGGAAAAGGACTCCTGTACCTTCGATCTAAGCATAAGGCAAGGCTTCCAGTGAATTTTGGATTTTGAAAATTCTCAACTTCGAGGAGCTGTAACTTTTTTGTTAAGCGAGATCAATGTCTGAAACCTTCATAAACGGACTCAGCGGACCCGTTTCCATAATGTAGCATCGACAGAAATCGAAAATCGGACGAAAAAAGTTTTTCGGAAAATCGACGCGCACCTGCTAGTTACGTCAGAGCAAGCTCTGTGCCACTCAGATATGACCTCAGGGCACTCTTTACTACAACCTACCATCGTTGAAACGAAAGATATACGACGAACTAAATTTTGCAAAAAATCTCACTTTTCCGGGAAAAGGACTCCTGTACCTTCGATCTAAGCATAAGGCAAGGCTTCCAGTGAATTTTGGATTTTGAAAATTCTCAACTTCGAGGAGCTGTAACTTTTTTGTTAAGCGAGATCAATGTCTGAAACCTTCATAAACGGACTCAGCGGACCCGTTTCCATAATGTAGCATCGACAGAAATCGAAAATCGGACGAAAAAAGTTTTTCGGAAAATCGACGCGCACCTGCTAGTTACGTCAGAGCAAGCTCTGTGCCACTCAGATATGACCTCAGGGCACTCTTTACTACAACCTACCATCGTTGAAACGAAAGATATACGACGAACTAAATTTTGCAAAAAATCTCACTTTTCCGGGAAAAGGACTCCTGTACCTTCGATCTAAGCATAAGGCAAGGCTTCCAGTGAATTTTGGATTTTGAAAATTCTCAACTTCGAGGAGCTGTAACTTTTTTGTTAAGCGAGATCAATGTCTGAAACCTTCATAAACGGACTCAGCGGTCCCGTTTCCATAATGTAGCATCGACAGAAATCGAAAATCGGACGAAAAAAGTTTTTCGGAAAATCGACGCGCACCTGCTAGTTACGTCAGAGCAAGCTCTGTGCCACTCAGATATGACCTCAGGGCACTCTTTACTACAACCTACCATCGTTGAAACGAAAGATATACGACGAACTAAATTTTGCAAAAAATCTCACTTTTCCGGGAAAAGGACTCCTGTACCTTCGATCTAAGCATAAGGCAAGGCTTCCAGTGAATTTTGGATTTTGAAAATTCTCAACTTCGAGGAGCTGTAACTTTTTTGTTAAGCGAGATCAATGTCTGAAACCTTCATAAACGGACTCAGCGGACCCGTTTCCATAATGTAGCATCGACAGAAATCGAAAATCGGACGAAAAAAGTTTTTCGGAAAATCGACGCGCACCTGCTAGTTACGTCAGAGCAAGCTCTGTGCCACTCAGATATGACCTCAGGGCACTCTTTACTACAACCTACCATCGTTGAAACGAAAGATATACGACGAACTAAATTTTGCAAAAAATCTCACTTTTCCGGGAAAAGGACTCCTGTACCTTCGATCTAAGCATAAGGCAAGGCTTCCAGTGAATTTTGGATTTTGAAAATTCTCAACTTCGAGGAGCTGTAACTTTTTGTTAAGCGAGATCAATGTCTGAAACCTTCATAGACGGACTCAGCGGACCCGTTTCCATAATGTAGCATCGACAGAAATCGAAAATCGGACGAAAAAAGTTTTTCGGAAAATCGACGCGCACCTGCTAGTTACGTCAGAGCAAGCTCTGTGCCACTCAGATATGACCTCAGGGCACTCTTTACTACAACCTACCATCGTTGAAACGAAAGATATACGACGAACTAAATTTTGCAAAAAATCTCACTTTTCCGGGAAAAGGACTCCTGTACCTTCGATCTAAGCATAAGGCAAGGCTTCCAGTGAATTTTGGATTTTGAAAATTCTCAACTTCGAGGAGCTGTAACTTTTTTGTTAAGCGAGATCAATGTCTGAAACCTTCATAGACGGACTCAGCGGACCCGTTTCCATAATGTAGCATCGACAGAAATCGAAAATCGGACGAAAAAAGTTTTTCGGAAAATCGACGCGCACCTGCTAGTTACGTCAGAGCAAGCTCTGTGCCACTCAGATATGACCTCAGGGCACTCTTTACTACAACCTACCATCGTTGAAACGAAAGATATACGACGAACTAAATTTTGCAAAAAATCTCACTTTTCCGGGAAAAGGACTCCTGTACCTTCGATCTAAGCATAAGGCAAGGCTTCCAGTGAATTTTGGATTTTGAAAATTCTCAACTTCGAGGAGCTGTAACTTTTTTGTTAAGCGAGATCAATGTCTGAAACCTTCATAAACGGACTCAGCGGACCCGTTTCCATAATGTAGCATCGACAGAAATCGAAAATCGGACGAAAAAAGTTTTTCGGAAAATCGACGCGCACCTGCTAGTTACGTCAGAGCAAGCTCTGTGCCACTCAGATATGACCTCAGGGCACTCTTTACTACAACCTACCATCGTTGAAACGAAAGATATACGACGAACTAAATTTTGCAAAAAATCTCACTTTTCCGGGAAAAGGACTCCTGTACCTTCGATCTAAGCATAAGGCAAGGCTTCCAGTGAATTTTGGATTTTGAAAATTCTCAACTTCGAGGAGCTGTAACTTTTTTGTTAAGCGAGATCAATGTCTGAAACCTTCATAAACGGACTCAGCGGACCCGTTTCCATAATGTAGCATCGACAGAAATCGAAAATCGGACGAAAAAAGTTTTTCGGAAAATCGACGCGCACCTGCTAGTTACGTCAGAGCAAGCTCTGTGCCACTCAGATATGACCTCAGGGCACTCTTTACTACAACCTACCATCGTTGAAACGAAAGATATACGACGAACTAAATTTTGCAAAAAATCTCACTTTTCCGGGAAAAGGACTCCTGTACCTTCGATCTAAGCATAAGGCAAGGCTTCCAGTGAATTTTGGATTTTGAAAATTCTCAACTTCGAGGAGCTGTAACTTTTTTGTTAAGCGAGATCAATGTCTGAAACCTTCATAGACGGACTCAGCGGACCCGTTTCCATAATGTAGCATCGACAGAAATCGAAAATCGGACGAAAAAAGTTTTTCGGAAAATCGACGCGCACCTGCTAGTTACGTCAGAGCAAGCTCTGTGCCACTCAGATATGACCTCAGGGCACTCTTTACTACAACCTACCATCGTTGAAACGAAAGATATACGACGAACTAAATTTTGCAAAAAATCTCACTTTTCCGGGAAAAGGACTCCTGTACCTTCGATCTAAGCATAAGGCAAGGCTTCCAGTGAATTTTGGATTTTGAAAATTCTCAACTTCGAGGAGCTGTAACTTTTTTGTTAAGCGAGATCAATGTCTGAAACCTTCATAGACGGACTCAGCGGACCCGTTTCCATAATGTAGCATCGACAGAAATCGAAAATCGGACGAAAAAAGTTTTTCGGAAAATCGACGCGCACCTGCTAGTTACGTCAGAGCAAGCTCTGTGCCACTCAGATATGACCTCAGGGCACTCTTTACTACAACCTACCATCGTTGAAACGAAAGATATACGACGAACTAAATTTTGCAAAAAATCTCACTTTTCCGGGAAAAGGACTCCTGTACCTTCGATCTAAGCATAAGGCAAGGCTTCCAGTGAATTTTGAATTTTGAAAATTCTCAACTTCGAGGAGCTGTAACTTTTTTGTTAAGCGAGATCAATGTCTGAAACCTTCATAAACGGACTCAGCGGACCCGTTTCCATAATGTAGCATCGACAGAAATCGAAAATCGGACGAAAAAAGTTTTTCGGAAAATCGACGCGCACCTGCTAGTTACGTCAGAGCAAGCTCTGTGCCACTCAGATATGACCTCAGGGCACTCTTTACTACAACCTACCATCGTTGAAACGAAAGATATACGACGAACTAAATTTTGCAAAAAATCTCACTTTTCCGGGAAAAGGACTCCTGTACCTTCGATCTAAGCATAAGGCAAGGCTTCCAGTGAATTTTGGATTTTGAAAATTCTCAACTTCGAGGAGCTGTAACTTTTTTGTTAAGCGAGATCAATGTCTGAAACCTTCATAGACGGACTCAGCGGACCCGTTTCCATAATGTAGCATCGACAGAAATCGAAAATCGGACGAAAAAAGTTTTTCGGAAAATCGACGCGCACCTGCTAGTTACGTCAGAGCAAGCTCTGTGCCACTCAGATATGACCTCAGGGCACTCTTTACTACAACCTACCATCGTTGAAACGAAAGATATACGACGAACTAAATTTTGCAAAAAATCTCACTTTTCCGGGAAAAGGACTCCTGTACCTTCGATCTAAGCATAAGGCAAGGCTTCCAGTGAATTTTGGATTTTGAAAATTCTCAACTTCGAGGAGCTGTAACTTTTTTGTTAAGCGAGATCAATGTCTGAAACCTTCATAAACGGACTCAGCGGACCCGTTTCCATAATGTAGCATCGACAGAAATCGAAAATCGGACGAAAAAAGTTTTTCGGAAAATCGACGCGCACCTGCTAGTTACGTCAGAGCAAGCTCTGTGCCACTCAGATATGACCTCAGGGCACTCTTTACTACAACCTACCATCGTTGAAACGAAAGATATACGACGAACTAAATTTTGCAAAAAATCTCACTTTTCCGGGAAAAGGACTCCTGTACCTTCGATCTAAGCATAAGGCAAGGCTTCCAGTGAATTTTGGATTTTGAAAATTCTCAACTTCGAGGAGCTGTAACTTTTTTGTTAAGCGAGATCAATGTCTGAAACCTTCATAAACGGACTCAGCGGACCCGTTTCCATAATGTAGCATCGACAGAAATCGAAAATCGGACGAAAAAAGTTTTTCGGAAAATCGACGCGCACCTGCTAGTTACGTCAGAGCAAGCTCTGTGCCACTCAGATATGACCTCAGGGCACTCTTTACTACAACCTACCATCGTTGAAACGAAAGATATACGACGAACTAAATTTTGCAAAAAATCTCACTTTTCCGGGAAAAGGACTCCTGTACCTTCGATCTAAGCATAAGGCAAGGCTTCCAGTGAATTTTGGATTTTGAAAATTCTCAACTTCGAGGAGCTGTAACTTTTTTGTTAAGCGAGATCAATGTCTGAAACCTTCATAAACGGACTCAGCGGACCCGTTTCCATAATGTAGCATCGACAGAAATCGAAAATCGGACGAAAAAAGTTTTTCGGAAAATCGACGCGCACCTGCTAGTTACGTCAGAGCAAGCTCTGTGCCACTCAGATATGACCTCAGGGCACTCTTTACTACAACCTACCATCGTTGAAACGAAAGATATACGACGAACTAAATTTTGCAAAAAATCTCACTTTTCCGGGAAAAGGACTCCTGTACCTTCGATCTAAGCATAAGGCAAGGCTTCCAGTGAATTTTGGATTTTGAAAATTCTCAACTTCGAGGAGCTGTAACTTTTTTGTTAAGCGAGATCAATGTCTGAAACCTTCATAAACGGACTCAGCGGACCCGTTTCCATAATGTAGCATCGACAGAAATCGAAAATCGGACGAAAAAAGTTTTTCGGAAAATCGACGCGCACCTGCTAGTTACGTCAGAGCAAGCTCTGTGCCACTCAGATATGACCTCAGGGCACTCTTTACTACAACCTACCATCGTTGAAACGAAAGATATACGACGAACTAAATTTTGCAAAAAATCTCACTTTTCCGGGAAAAGGACTCCTGTACCTTCGATCTAAGCATAAGGCAAGGCTTCCAGTGAATTTTGGATTTTGAAAATTCTCAACTTCGAGGAGCTGTAACTTTTTTGTTAAGCGAGATCAATGTCTGAAACCTTCATAAACGGACTCAGCGGACCCGTTTCCATAATGTAGCATCGACAGAAATCGAAAATCGGACGAAAAAAGTTTTTCGGAAAATCGACGCGCACCTGCTAGTTACGTCAGAGCAAGCTCTGTGCCACTCAGATATGACCTCAGGGCACTCTTTACTACAACCTACCATCGTTGAAACGAAAGATATACGACGAACTAAATTTTGCAAAAAATCTCACTTTTCCGGGAAAAGGACTCCTGTACCTTCGATCTAAGCATAAGGCAAGGCTTCCAGTGAATTTTGGATTTTGAAAATTCTCAACTTCGAGGAGCTGTAACTTTTTTGTTAAGCGAGATCAATGTCTGAAACCTTCATAAACGGACTCAGCGGACCCGTTTCCATAATGTAGCATCGACAGAAATCGAAAATCGGACGAAAAAAGTTTTTCGGAAAATCGACGCGCACCTGCTAGTTACGTCAGAGCAAGCTCTGTGCCACTCAGATATGACCTCAGGGCACTCTTTACTACAACCTACCATCGTTGAAACGAAAGATATACGACGAACTAAATTTTGCAAAAAATCTCACTTTTCCGGGAAAAGGACTCCTGTACCTTCGATCTAAGCATAAGGCAAGGCTTCCAGTGAATTTTGGATTTTGAAAATTCTCAACTTCGAGGAGCTGTAACTTTTTTGTTAAGCGAGATCAATGTCTGAAACCTTCATAAACGGACTCAGCGGACCCGTTTCCATAATGTAGCATCGACAGAAATCGAAAATCGGACGAAAAAAGTTTTTCGGAAAATCGACGCGCACCTGCTAGTTACGTCAGAGCAAGCTCTGTGCCACTCAGATATGACCTCAGGGCACTCTTTACTACAACCTACCATCGTTGAAACGAAAGATATACGACGAACTAAATTTTGCAAAAAATCTCACTTTTCCGGGAAAAGGACTCCTGTACCTTCGATCTAAGCATAAGGCAAGGCTTCCAGTGAATTTTGGATTTTGAAAATTCTCAACTTCGAGGAGCTGTAACTTTTTTGTTAAGCGAGATCAATGTCTGAAACCTTCATAAACGGACTCAGCGGACCCGTTTCCATAATGTAGCATCGACAGAAATCGAAAATCGGACGAAAAAAGTTTTTCGGAAAATCGACGCGCACCTGCTAGTTACGTCAGAGCAAGCTCTGTGCCACTCAGATATGACCTCAGGGCACTCTTTACTACAACCTACCATCGTTGAAACGAAAGATATACGACGAACTAAATTTTGCAAAAAATCTCACTTTTCCGGGAAAAGGACTCCTGTACCTTCGATCTAAGCATAAGGCAAGGCTTCCAGTGAATTTTGGATTTTGAAAATTCTCAACTTCGAGGAGCTGTAACTTTTTTGTTAAGCGAGATCAATGTCTGAAACCTTCATAAACGGACTCAGCGGACCCGTTTCCATAATGTAGCATCGACAGAAATCGAAAATCGGACGAAAAAAGTTTTTCGGAAAATCGACGCGCACCTGCTAGTTACGTCAGAGCAAGCTCTGTGCCACTCAGATATGACCTCAGGGCACTCTTTACTACAACCTACCATCGTTGAAACGAAAGATATACGACGAACTAAATTTTGCAAAAAATCTCACTTTTCCGGGAAAAGGACTCCTGTACCTTCGATCTAAGCATAAGGCAAGGCTTCCAGTGAATTTTGGTTTTTGAAAATTCTCAACTTCGAGGAGCTGTAACTTTTTTGTTAAGCGAGATCAATGTCTGAAACCTTCATAAACGGACTCAGCGGACCCGTTTCCATAATGTAGCATCGACAGAAATCGAAAATCGGACGAAAAAAGTTTTTCGGAAAATCGACGCGCACCTGCTAGTTACGTCAGAGCAAGCTCTGTGCCACTCAGATATGACCTCAGGGCACTCTTTACTACAACCTACCATCGTTGAAACGAAAGATATACGACGAACTAAATTTTGCAAAAAATCTCACTTTTCCGGGAAAAGGACTCCTGTACCTTCGATCTAAGCATAAGGCAAGGCTTCCAGTGAATTTTGGATTTTGAAAATTCTCAACTTCGAGGAGCTGTAACTTTTTTGTTAAGCGAGATCAATGTCTGAAACCTTCATAAACGGACTCAGCGGACCCGTTTCCATAATGTAGCATCGACAGAAATCGAAAATCGGACGAAAAAAGTTTTTCGGAAAATCGACGCGCACCTGCTAGTTACGTCAGAGCAAGCTCTGTGCCACTCAGATATGACCTCAGGGCACTCTTTACTACAACCTACCATCGTTGAAACGAAAGATATACGACGAACTAAATTTTGCAAAAAATCTCACTTTTCCGGGAAAAGGACTCCTGTACCTTCGATCTAAGCATAAGGCAAGGCTTCCAGTGAATTTTGGATTTTGAAAATTCTCAACTTCGAGGAGCTGTAACTTTTTTGTTAAGCGAGATCAATGTCTGAAACCTTCATAAACGGACTCAGCGGACCCGTTTCCATAATGTAGCATCGACAGAAATCGAAAATCGGACGAAAAAAGTTTTTCGGAAAATCGACGCGCACCTGCTAGTTACGTCAGAGCAAGCTCTGTGCCACTCAGATATGACCTCAGGGCACTCTTTACTACAACCTACCATCGTTGAAACGAAAGATATACGACGAACTAAATTTTGCAAAAAATCTCACTTTTCCGGGAAAAGGACTCCTGTACCTTCGATCTAAGCATAAGGCAAGGCTTCCAGTGAATTTTGGATTTTGAAAATTCTCAACTTCGAGGAGCTGTAACTTTTTTGTTAAGCGAGATCAATGTCTGAAACCTTCATAGACGGACTCAGCGGACCCGTTTCCATAATGTAGCATCGACAGAAATCGAAAATCGGACGAAAAAAGTTTTTCGGAAAATCGACGCGCACCTGCTAGTTACGTCAGAGCAAGCTCTGTGCCACTCAGATATGACCTCAGGGCACTCTTTACTACAACCTACCATCGTTGAAACGAAAGATATACGACGAACTAAATTTTGCAAAAAATCTCACTTTTCCGGGAAAAGGACTCCTGTACCTTCGATCTAAGCATAAGGCAAGGCTTCCAGTGAATTTTGGATTTTGAAAATTCTCAACTTCGAGGAGCTGTAACTTTTTTGTTAAGCGAGATCAATGTCTGAAACCTTCATAGACGGACTCAGCGGACCCGTTTCCATAATGTAGCATCGACAGAAATCGAAAATCGGACGAAAAAAGTTTTTCGGAAAATCGACGCGCACCTGCTAGTTACGTCAGAGCAAGCTCTGTGCCACTCAGATATGACCTCAGGGCACTCTTTACTACAACCTACCATCGTTGAAACGAAAGATATACGACGAACTAAATTTTGCAAAAAATCTCACTTTTCCGGGAAAAGGACTCCTGTACCTTCGATCTAAGCATAAGGCAAGGCTTCCAGTGAATTTTGGATTTTGAAAATTCTCAACTTCGAGGAGCTGTAACTTTTTTGTTAAGCGAGATCAATGTCTGAAACCTTCATAAACGGACTCAGCGGACCCGTTTCCATAATGTAGCATCGACAGAAATCGAAAATCGGACGAAAAAAGTTTTTCGGAAAATCGACGCGCACCTGCTAGTTACGTCAGAGCAAGCTCTGTGCCACTCAGATATGACCTCAGGGCACTCTTTACTACAACCTACCATCGTTGAAACGAAAGATATACGACGAACTAAATTTTGCAAAAAATCTCACTTTTCCGGGAAAAGGACTCCTGTACCTTCGATCTAAGCATAAGGCAAGGCTTCCAGTGAATTTTGGATTTTGAAAATTCTCAACTTCGAGGAGCTGTAACTTTTTTGTTAAGCGAGATCAATGTCTGAAACCTTCATAAACGGACTCAGCGGACCCGTTTCCATAATGTAGCATCGACAGAAATCGAAAATCGGACGAAAAAAGTTTTTCGGAAAATCGACGCGCACCTGCTAGTTACGTCAGAGCAAGCTCTGTGCCACTCAGATATGACCTCAGGGCACTCTTTACTACAACCTACCATCGTTGAAACGAAAGATATACGACGAACTAAATTTTGCAAAAAATCTCACTTTTCCGGGAAAAGGACTCCTGTACCTTCGATCTAAGCATAAGGCAAGGCTTCCAGTGAATTTTGGATTTTGAAAATTCTCAACTTCGAGGAGCTGTAACTTTTTTGTTAAGCGAGATCAATGTCTGAAACCTTCATAGACGGACTCAGCGGACCCGTTTCCATAATGTAGCATCGACAGAAATCGAAAATCGGACGAAAAAAGTTTTTCGGAAAATCGACGCGCACCTGCTAGTTACGTCAGAGCAAGCTCTGTGCCACTCAGATATGACCTCAGGGCACTCTTTACTACAACCTACCATCGTTGAAACGAAAGATATACGACGAACTAAATTTTGCAAAAAATCTCACTTTTCCGGGAAAAGGACTCCTGTACCTTCGATCTAAGCATAAGGCAAGGCTTCCAGTGAATTTTGGATTTTGAAAATTCTCAACTTCGAGGAGCTGTAACTTTTTTGTTAAGCGAGATCAATGTCTGAAACCTTCATAAACGGACTCAGCGGACCCGTTTCCATAATGTAGCATCGACAGAAATCGAAAATCGGACGAAAAAAGTTTTTCGGAAAATCGACGCGCACCTGCTAGTTACGTCAGAGCAAGCTCTGTGCCACTCAGATATGACCTCAGGGCACTCTTTACTACAACCTACCATCGTTGAAACGAAAGATATACGACGAACTAAATTTTGCAAAAAATCTCACTTTTCCGGGAAAAGGACTCCTGTACCTTCGATCTAAGCATAAGGCAAGGCTTCCAGTGAATTTTGGATTTTGAAAATTCTCAACTTCGAGGAGCTGTAACTTTTTTGTTAAGCGAGATCAATGTCTGAAACCTTCATAGACGGACTCAGCGGACCCGTTTCCATAATGTAGCATCGACAGAAATCGAAAATCGGACGAAAAAAGTTTTTCGGAAAATCGACGCGCACCTGCTAGTTACGTCAGAGCAAGCTCTGTGCCACTCAGATATGACCTCAGGGCACTCTTTACTACAACCTACCATCGTTGAAACGAAAGATATACGACGAACTAAATTTTGCAAAAAATCTCACTTTTCCGGGAAAAGGACTCCTGTACCTTCGATCTAAGCATAAGGCAAGGCTTCCAGTGAATTTTGGATTTTGAAAATTCTCAACTTCGAGGAGCTGTAACTTTTTTGTTAAGCGAGATCAATGTCTGAAACCTTCATAGACGGACTCAGCGGACCCGTTTCCATAATGTAGCATCGACAGAAATCGAAAATCGGACGAAAAAAGTTTTTCGGAAAATCGACGCGCACCTGCTAGTTACGTCAGAGCAAGCTCTGTGCCACTCAGATATGACCTCAGGGCACTCTTTACTACAACCTACCATCGTTGAAACGAAAGATATACGACGAACTAAATTTTGCAAAAAATCTCACTTTTCCGGGAAAAGGACTCCTGTACCTTCGATCTAAGCATAAGGCAAGGCTTCCAGTGAATTTTGGATTTTGAAAATTCTCAACTTCGAGGAGCTGTAACTTTTTTGTTAAGCGAGATCAATGTCTGAAACCTTCATAGACGGACTCAGCGGACCCGTTTCCATAATGTAGCATCGACAGAAATCGAAAATCGGACGAAAAAAGTTTTTCGGAAAATCGACGCGCACCTGCTAGTTACGTCAGAGCAAGCTCTGTGCCACTCAGATATGACCTCAGGGCACTCTTTACTACAACCTACCATCGTTGAAACGAAAGATATACGACGAACTAAATTTTGCAAAAAATCTCACTTTTCCGGGAAAAGGACTCCTGTACCTTCGATCTAAGCATAAGGCAAGGCTTCCAGTGAATTTTGGATTTTGAAAATTCTCAACTTCGAGGAGCTGTAACTTTTTTGTTAAGCGAGATCAATGTCTGAAACCTTCATAAACGGACTCAGCGGACCCGTTTCCATAATGTAGCATCGACAGAAATCGAAAATCGGACGAAAAAAGTTTTTCGGAAAATCGACGCGCACCTGCTAGTTACGTCAGAGCAAGCTCTGTGCCACTCAGATATGACCTCAGGGCACTCTTTACTACAACCTACCATCGTTGAAACGAAAGATATACGACGAACTAAATTTTGCAAAAAATCTCACTTTTCCGGGAAAAGGACTCCTGTACCTTCGATCTAAGCATAAGGCAAGGCTTCCAGTGAATTTTGGATTTTGAAAATTCTCAACTTCGAGGAGCTGTAACTTTTTTGTTAAGCGAGATCAATGTCTGAAACCTTCATAGACGGACTCAGCGGACCCGTTTCCATAATGTAGCATCGACAGAAATCGAAAATCGGACGAAAAAAGTTTTTCGGAAAATCGACGCGCACCTGCTAGTTACGTCAGAGCAAGCTCTGTGCCACTCAGATATGACCTCAGGGCACTCTTTACTACAACCTACCATCGTTGAAACGAAAGATATACGACGAACTAAATTTTGCAAAAAATCTCACTTTTCCGGGAAAAGGACTCCTGTACCTTCGATCTAAGCATAAGGCAAGGCTTCCAGTGAATTTTGGATTTTGAAAATTCTCAACTTCGAGGAGCTGTAACTTTTTTGTTAAGCGAGATCAATGTCTGAAACCTTCATAGACGGACTCAGCGGACCCGTTTCCATAATGTAGCATCGACAGAAATCGAAAATCGGACGAAAAAAGTTTTTCGGAAAATCGACGCGCACCTGCTAGTTACGTCAGAGCAAGCTCTGTGCCACTCAGATATGACCTCAGGGCACTCTTTACTACAACCTACCATCGTTGAAACGAAAGATATACGACGAACTAAATTTTGCAAAAAATCTCACTTTTCCAGGAAAAGGACTCCTGTACCTTCGATCTAAGCATAAGGCAAGGCTTCCAGTGAATTTTGGATTTTGAAAATTCTCAACTTCGAGGAGCTGTAACTTTTTTGTTAAGCGAGATCAATGTCTGAAACCTTCATAGACGGACTCAGCGGACCCGTTTCCATAATGTAGCATCGACAGAAATCGAAAATCGGACGAAAAAAGTTTTTCGGAAAATCGACGCGCACCTGCTAGTTACGTCAGAGCAAGCTCTGTGCCACTCAGATATGACCTCAGGGCACTCTTTACTACAACCTACCATCGTTGAAACGAAAGATATACGACGAACTAAATTTTGCAAAAAATCTCACTTTTCCGGGAAAAGGACTCCTGTACCTTCGATCTAAGCATAAGGCAAGGCTTCCAGTGAATTTTGGATTTTGAAAATTCTCAACTTCGAGGAGCTGTAACTTTTTTGTTAAGCGAGATCAATGTCTGAAACCTTCATAGACGGACTCAGCGCACCCGTTTCCATAATGTAGCATCGACAGAAATCGAAAATCGGACGAAAAAAGTTTTTCGGAAAATCGACGCGCACCTGCTAGTTACGTCAGAGCAAGCTCTGTGCCACTCAGATATGACCTCAGGGCACTCTTTACTACAACCTACCATCGTTGAAACGAAAGATATACGACGAACTAAATTTTGCAAAAAATCTCACTTTTCCGGGAAAAGGACTCCTGTACCTTCGATCTAAGCATAAGGCAAGGCTTCCAGTGAATTTTGGATTTTGAAAATTCTCAACTTCGAGGAGCTGTAACTTTTTTGTTAAGCGAGATCAATGTCTGAAACCTTCATAGACGGACTCAGCGGACCCGTTTCCATAATGTAGCATCGACAGAAATCGAAAATCGGACGAAAAAAGTTTTTCGGAAAATCGACGCGCACCTGCTAGTTACGTCAGAGCAAGCTCTGTGCCACTCAGATATGACCTCAGGGCACTCTTTACTACAACCTACCATCGTTGAAACGAAAGATATACGACGAACTAAATTTTGCAAAAAATCTCACTTTTCCGGGAAAAGGACTCCTGTACCTTCGATCTAAGCATAAGGCAAGGCTTCCAGTGAATTTTGGATTTTGAAAATTCTCAACTTCGAGGAGCTGTAACTTTTTTGTTAAGCGAGATCAATGTCTGAAACCTTCATAAACGGACTCAGCGGACCCGTTTCCATAATGTAGCATCGACAGAAATCGAAAATCGGACGAAAAAAGTTTTTCGGAAAATCGACGCGCACCTGCTAGTTACGTCAGAGCAAGCTCTGTGCCACTCAGATATGACCTCAGGGCACTCTTTACTACAACCTACCATCGTTGAAACGAAAGATATACGACGAACTAAATTTTGCAAAAAATCTCACTTTTCCGGGAAAAGGACTCCTGTACCTTCGATCTAAGCATAAGGCAAGGCTTCCAGTGAATTTTGGATTTTGAAAATTCTCAACTTCGAGGAGCTGTAACTTTTTTGTTAAGCGAGATCAATGTCTGAAACCTTCATAGACGGACTCAGCGGACCCGTTTCCATAATGTAGCATCGACAGAAATCGAAAATCGGACGAAAAAAGTTTTTCGGAAAATCGACGCGCACCTGCTAGTTACGTCAGAGCAAGCTCTGTGCCACTCAGATATGACCTCAGGGCACTCTTTACTACAACCTACCATCGTTGAAACGAAAGATATACGACGAACTAAATTTTGCAAAAAATCTCACTTTTCCGGGAAAAGGACTCCTGTACCTTCGATCTAAGCATAAGGCAAGGCTTCCAGTGAATTTTGGATTTTGAAAATTCTCAACTTCGAGGAGCTGTAACTTTTTTGTTAAGCGAGATCAATGTCTGAAACCTTCATAAACGGACTCAGCGGACCCGTTTCCATAATGTAGCATCGACAGAAATCGAAAATCGGACGAAAAAAGTTTTTCGGAAAATCGACGCGCACCTGCTAGTTACGTCAGAGCAAGCTCTGTGCCACTCAGATATGACCTCAGGGCACTCTTTACTACAACCTACCATCGTTGAAACGAAAGATATACGACGAACTAAATTTTGCAAAAAATCTCACTTTTCCGGGAAAAGGACTCCTGTACCTTCGATCTAAGCATAAGGCAAGGCTTCCAGTGAATTTTGGATTTTGAAAATTCTCAACTTCGAGGAGCTGTAACTTTTTTGTTAAGCGAGATCAATGTCTGAAACCTTCATAGACGGACTCAGCGGACCCGTTTCCATAATGTAGCATCGACAGAAATCGAAAATCGGACGAAAAAAGTTTTTCGGAAAATCGACGCGCACCTGCTAGTTACGTCAGAGCAAGCTCTGTGCCACTCAGATATGACCTCAGGGCACTCTTTACTACAACCTACCATCGTTGAAACGAAAGATATACGACGAACTAAATTTTGCAAAAAATCTCACTTTTCCGGGAAAAGGACTCCTGTACCTTCGATCTAAGCATAAGGCAAGGCTTCCAGTGAATTTTGGATTTTGAAAATTCTCAACTTCGAGGAGCTGTAACTTTTTTGTTAAGCGAGATCAATGTCTGAAACCTTCATAGACGGACTCAGCGGACCCGTTTCCATAATGTAGCATCGACAGAAATCGAAAATCGGACGAAAAAAGTTTTTCGGAAAATCGACGCGCACCTGCTAGTTACGTCAGAGCAAGCTCTGTGCCACTCAGATATGACCTCAGGGCACTCTTTACTACAACCTACCATCGTTGAAACGAAAGATATACGACGAACTAAATTTTGCAAAAAATCTCACTTTTCCGGGAAAAGGACTCCTGTACCTTCGATCTAAGCATAAGGCAAGGCTTCCAGTGAATTTTGGATTTTGAAAATTCTCAACTTCGAGGAGCTGTAACTTTTTTGTTAAGCGAGATCAATGTCTGAAACCTTCATAGACGGACTCAGCGGACCCGTTTCCATAATGTAGCATCGACAGAAATCGAAAATCGGACGAAAAAAGTTTTTCGGAAAATCGACGCGCACCTGCTAGTTACGTCAGAGCAAGCTCTGTGCCACTCAGATATGACCTCAGGGCACTCTTTACTACAACCTACCATCGTTGAAACGAAAGATATACGACGAACTAAATTTTGCAAAAAATCTCACTTTTCCGGGAAAAGGACTCCTGTACCTTCGATCTAAGCATAAGGCAAGGCTTCCAGTGAATTTTGGATTTTGAAAATTCTCAACTTCGAGGAGCTGTAACTTTTTTGTTAAGCGAGATCAATGTCTGAAACCTTCATAAACGGACTCAGCGGACCCGTTTCCATAATGTAGCATCGACAGAAATCGAAAATCGGACGAAAAAAGTTTTTCGGAAAATCGACGCGCACCTGCTAGTTACGTCAGAGCAAGCTCTGTGCCACTCAGATATGACCTCAGGGCACTCTTTACTACAACCTACCATCGTTGAAACGAAAGATATACGACGAACTAAATTTTGCAAAAAATCTCACTTTTCCGGGAAAAGGACTCCTGTACCTTCGATCTAAGCATAAGGCAAGGCTTCCAGTGAATTTTGGATTTTGAAAATTCTCAACTTCGAGGAGCTGTAACTTTTTTGTTAAGCGAGATCAATGTCTGAAACCTTCATAGACGGACTCAGCGGACCCGTTTCCATAATGTAGCATCGACAGAAATCGAAAATCGGACGAAAAAAGTTTTTCGGAAAATCGACGCGCACCTGCTAGTTACGTCAGAGCAAGCTCTGTGCCACTCAGATATGACCTCAGGGCACTCTTTACTACAACCTACCATCGTTGAAACGAAAGATATACGACGAACTAAATTTTGCAAAAAATCTCACTTTTCCGGGAAAAGGACTCCTGTACCTTCGATCTAAGCATAAGGCAAGGCTTCCAGTGAATTTTGGATTTTGAAAATTCTCAACTTCGAGGAGCTGTAACTTTTTTGTTAAGCGAGATCAATGTCTGAAACCTTCATAGACGGACTCAGCGGACCCGTTTCCATAATGTAGCATCGACAGAAATCGAAAATCGGACGAAAAAAGTTTTTCGGAAAATCGACGCGCACCTGCTAGTTACGTCAGAGCAAGCTCTGTGCCACTCAGATATGACCTCAGGGCACTCTTTACTACAACCTACCATCGTTGAAACGAAAGATATACGACGAACTAAATTTTGCAAAAAATCTCACTTTTCCGGGAAAAGGACTCCTGTACCTTCGATCTAAGCATAAGGCAAGGCTTCCAGTGAATTTTGGATTTTGAAAATTCTCAACTTCGAGGAGCTGTAACTTTTTTGTTAAGCGAGATCAATGTCTGAAACCTTCATAGACGGACTCAGCGGACCCGTTTCCATAATGTAGCATCGACAGAAATCGAAAATCGGACGAAAAAAGTTTTTCGGAAAATCGACGCGCACCTGCTAGTTACGTCAGAGCAAGCTCTGTGCCACTCAGATATGACCTCAGGGCACTCTTTACTACAACCTACCATCGTTGAAACGAAAGATATACGACGAACTAAATTTTGCAAAAAATCTCACTTTTCCGGGAAAAGGACTCCTGTACCTTCGATCTAAGCATAAGGCAAGGCTTCCAGTGAATTTTGGATTTTGAAAATTCTCAACTTCGAGGAGCTGTAACTTTTTTGTTAAGCGAGATCAATGTCTGAAACCTTCATAGACGGACTCAGCGGACCCGTTTCCATAATGTAGCATCGACAGAAATCGAAAATCGGACGAAAAAAGTTTTTCGGAAAATCGACGCGCACCTGCTAGTTACGTCAGAGCAAGCTCTGTGCCACTCAGATATGACCTCAGGGCACTCTTTACTACAACCTACCATCGTTGAAACGAAAGATATACGACGAACTAAATTTTGCAAAAAATCTCACTTTTCCGGGAAAAGGACTCCTGTACCTTCGATCTAAGCATAAGGCACGGCTTCCAGTGAATTTTGGATTTTGAAAATTCTCAACTTCGAGGAGCTGTAACTTTTTTGTTAAGCGAGATCAATGTCTGAAACCTTCATAAACGGACTCAGCGGACCCGTTTCCATAATGTAGCATCGACAGAAATCGAAAATCGGACGAAAAAAGTTTTTCGGAAAATCGACGCGCACCTGCTAGTTACGTCAGAGCAAGCTCTGTGCCACTCAGATATGACCTCAGGGCACTCTTTACTACAACCTACCATCGTTGAAACGAAAGATATACGACGAACTAAATTTTGCAAAAAATCTCACTTTTCCGGGAAAAGGACTCCTGTACCTTCGATCTAAGCATAAGGCAAGGCTTCCAGTGAATTTTGGATTTTGAAAATTCTCAACTTCGAGGAGCTGTAACTTTTTTGTTAAGCGAGATCAATGTCTGAAACCTTCATAGACGGACTCAGCGGACCCGTTTCCATAATGTAGCATCGACAGAAATCGAAAATCGGACGAAAAAAGTTTTTCGGAAAATCGACGCGCACCTGCTAGTTACGTCAGAGCAAGCTCTGTGCCACTCAGATATGACCTCAGGGCACTCTTTACTACAACCTACCATCGTTGAAACGAAAGATATACGACGAACTAAATTTTGCAAAAAATCTCACTTTTCCGGGAAAAGGACTCCTGTACCTTCGATCTAAGCATAAGGCAAGGCTTCCAGTGAATTTTGGATTTTGAAAATTCTCAACTTCGAGGAGCTGTAACTTTTTTGTTAAGCGAGATCAATGTCTGAAACCTTCATAGACGGACTCAGCGGACCCGTTTCCATAATGTAGCATCGACAGAAATCGAAAATCGGACGAAAAAAGTTTTTCGGAAAATCGACGCGCACCTGCTAGTTACGTCAGAGCAAGCTCTGTGCCACTCAGATATGACCTCAGGGCACTCTTTACTACAACCTACCATCGTTGAAACGAAAGATATACGACGAACTAAATTTTGCAAAAAATCTCACTTTTCCGGGAAAAGGACTCCTGTACCTTCGATCTAAGCATAAGGCAAGGCTTCCAGTGAATTTTGGATTTTGAAAATTCTCAACTTCGAGGAGCTGTAACTTTTTTGTTAAGCGAGATCAATGTCTGAAACCTTCATAGACGGACTCAGCGGACCCGTTTCCATAATGTAGCATCGACAGAAATCGAAAATCGGACGAAAAAAGTTTTTCGGAAAATCGACGCGCACCTGCTAGTTACGTCAGAGCAAGCTCTGTGCCACTCAGATATGACCTCAGGGCACTCTTTACTACAACCTACCATCGTTGAAACGAAAGATATACGACGAACTAAATTTTGCAAAAAATCTCACTTTTCCGGGAAAAGGACTCCTGTACCTTCGATCTAAGCATAAGGCAAGGCTTCCAGTGAATTTTGGATTTTGAAAATTCTCAACTTCGAGGAGCTGTAACTTTTTTGTTAAGCGAGATCAATGTCTGAAACCTTCATAGACGGACTCAGCGGACCCGTTTCCATAATGTAGCATCGACAGAAATCGAAAATCGGACGAAAAAAGTTTTTCGGAAAATCGACGCGCACCTGCTAGTTACGTCAGAGCAAGCTCTGTGCCACTCAGATATGACCTCAGGGCACTCTTTACTACAACCTACCATCGTTGAAACGAAAGATATACGACGAACTAAATTTTGCAAAAAATCTCACTTTTCCGGGAAAAGGACTCCTGTACCTTCGATCTAAGCATAAGGCAAGGCTTCCAGTGAATTTTGGATTTTGAAAATTCTCAACTTCGAGGAGCTGTAACTTTTTTGTTAAGCGAGATCAATGTCTGAAACCTTCATAGACGGACTCAGCGGACCCGTTTCCATAATGTAGCATCGACAGAAATCGAAAATCGGACGAAAAAAGTTTTTCGGAAAATCGACGCGCACCTGCTAGTTACGTCAGAGCAAGCTCTGTGCCACTCAGATATGACCTCAGGGCACTCTTTACTACAACCTACCATCGTTGAAACGAAAGATATACGACGAACTAAATTTTGCAAAAAATCTCACTTTTCCGGGAAAAGGACTCCTGTACCTTCGATCTAAGCATAAGGCAAGGCTTCCAGTGAATTTTGGATTTTGAAAATTCTCAACTTCGAGGAGCTGTAACTTTTTTGTTAAGCGAGATCAATGTCTGAAACCTTCATAAACGGACTCAGCGGACCCGTTTCCATAATGTAGCATCGACAGAAATCGAAAATCGGACGAAAAAAGTTTTTCGGAAAATCGACGCGCACCTGCTAGTTACGTCAGAGCAAGCTCTGTGCCACTCAGATATGACCTCAGGGCACTCTTTACTACAACCTACCATCGTTGAAACGAAAGATATACGACGAACTAAATTTTGCAAAAAATCTCACTTTTCCGGGAAAAGGACTCCTGTACCTTCGATCTAAGCATAAGGCACGGCTTCCAGTGAATTTTGGATTTTGAAAATTCTCAACTTCGAGGAGCTGTAACTTTTTTGTTAAGCGAGATCAATGTCTGAAACCTTCATAAACGGACTCAGCGGACCCGTTTCCATAATGTAGCATCGACAGAAATCGAAAATCGGACGAAAAAAGTTTTTCGGAAAATCGACGCGCACCTGCTAGTTACGTCAGAGCAAGCTCTGTGCCACTCAGATATGACCTCAGGGCACTCTTTACTACAACCTACCATCGTTGAAACGAAAGATATACGACGAACTAAATTTTGCAAAAAATCTCACTTTTCCGGGAAAAGGACTCCTGTACCTTCGATCTAAGCATAAGGCAAGGCTTCCAGTGAATTTTGGATTTTGAAAATTCTCAACTTCGAGGAGCTGTAACTTTTTTGTTAAGCGAGATCAATGTCTGAAACCTTCATAAACGGACTCAGCGGACCCGTTTCCATAATGTAGCATCGACAGAAATCGAAAATCGGACGAAAAAAGTTTTTCGGAAAATCGACGCGCACCTGCTAGTTACGTCAGAGCAAGCTCTGTGCCACTCAGATATGACCTCAGGGCACTCTTTACTACAACCTACCATCGTTGAAACGAAAGATATACGACGAACTAAATTTTGCAAAAAATCTCACTTTTCCGGGAAAAGGACTCCTGTACCTTCGATCTAAGCATAAGGCAAGGCTTCCAGTGAATTTTGGATTTTGAAAATTCTCAACTTCGAGGAGCTGTAACTTTTTTGTTAAGCGAGATCAATGTCTGAAACCTTCATAAACGGACTCAGCGGACCCGTTTCCATAATGTAGCATCGACAGAAATCGAAAATCGGACGAAAAAAGTTTTTCGGAAAATCGACGCGCACCTGCTAGTTACGTCAGAGCAAGCTCTGTGCCACTCAGATATGACCTCAGGGCACTCTTTACTACAACCTACCATCGTTGAAACGAAAGATATACGACGAACTAAATTTTGCAAAAAATCTCACTTTTCCGGGAAAAGGACTCCTGTACCTTCGATCTAAGCATAAGGCAAGGCTTCCAGTGAATTTTGGATTTTGAAAATTCTCAACTTCGAGGAGCTGTAACTTTTTTGTTAAGCGAGATCAATGTCTGAAACCTTCATAAACGGACTCAGCGGACCCGTTTCCATAATGTAGCATCGACAGAAATCGAAAATCGGACGAAAAAAGTTTTTCGGAAAATCGACGCGCACCTGCTAGTTACGTCAGAGCAAGCTCTGTGCCACTCAGATATGACCTCAGGGCACTCTTTACTACAACCTACCATCGTTGAAACGAAAGATATACGACGAACTAAATTTTGCAAAAAATCTCACTTTTCCGGGAAAAGGACTCCTGTACCTTCGATCTAAGCATAAGGCAAGGCTTCCAGTGAATTTTGGATTTTGAAAATTCTCAACTTCGAGGAGCTGTAACTTTTTTGTTAAGCGAGATCAATGTCTGAAACCTTCATAAACGGACTCAGCGGACCCGTTTCCATAATGTAGCATCGACAGAAATCGAAAATCGGACGAAAAATAGTTTTTCGGAAAATCGACGCGCACCTGCTAGTTACGTCAGAGCAAGCTCTGTGCCACTCAGATATGACCTCAGGGCACTCTTTACTACAACCTACCATCGTTGAAACGAAAGATATACGACGAACTAAATTTTGCAAAAAATCTCACTTTTCCGGGAAAAGGACTCCTGTACCTTCGATCTAAGCATAAGGCAAGGCTTCCAGTGAATTTTGGATTTTGAAAATTCTCAACTTCGAGGAGCTGTAACTTTTTTGTTAAGCGAGATCAATGTCTGAAACCTTCATAAACGGACTCAGCGGACCCGTTTCCATAATGTAGCATCGACAGAAATCGAAAATCGGACGAAAAAAGTTTTTCGGAAAATCGACGCGCACCTGCTAGTTACGTCAGAGCAAGCTCTGTGCCACTCAGATATGACCTCAGGGCACTCTTTACTACAACCTACCATCGTTGAAACGAAAGATATACGACGAACTAAATTTTGCAAAAAATCTCACTTTTCCGGGAAAAGGACTCCTGTACCTTCGATCTAAGCATAAGGCAAGGCTTCCAGTGAATTTTGGATTTTGAAAATTCTCAACTTCGAGGAGCTGTAACTTTTTTGTTAAGCGAGATCAATGTCTGAAACCTTCATAAACGGACTCAGCGGACCCGTTTCCATAATGTAGCATCGACAGAAATCGAAAATCGGACGAAAAAAGTTTTTCGGAAAATCGACGCGCACCTGCTAGTTACGTCAGAGCAAGCTCTGTGCCACTCAGATATGACCTCAGGGCACTCTTTACTACAACCTACCATCGTTGAAACGAAAGATATACGACGAACTAAATTTTGCAAAAAATCTCACTTTTCCGGGAAAAGGACTCCTGTACCTTCGATCTAAGCATAAGGCAAGGCTTCCAGTGAATTTTGGATTTTGAAAATTCTCAACTTCGAGGAGCTGTAACTTTTTTGTTAAGCGAGATCAATGTCTGAAACCTTCATAAACGGACTCAGCGGACCCGTTTCCATAATGTAGCATCGACAGAAATCGAAAATCGGACGAAAAAAGTTTTTCGGAAAATCGACGCGCACCTGCTAGTTACGTCAGAGCAAGCTCTGTGCCACTCAGATATGACCTCAGGGCACTCTTTACTACAACCTACCATCGTTGAAACGAAAGATATACGACGAACTAAATTTTGCAAAAAATCTCACTTTTCCGGGAAAAGGACTCCTGTACCTTCGATCTAAGCATAAGGCAAGGCTTCCAGTGAATTTTGGATTTTGAAAATTCTCAACTTCGAGGAGCTGTAACTTTTTTGTTAAGCGAGATCAATGTCTGAAACCTTCATAAACGGACTCAGCGGACCCGTTTCCATAATGTAGCATCGACAGAAATCGAAAATCGGACGAAAAAAGTTTTTCGGAAAATCGACGCGCACCTGCTAGTTACGTCAGAGCAAGCTCTGTGCCACTCAGATATGACCTCAGGGCACTCTTTACTACAACCTACCATCGTTGAAACGAAAGATATACGACGAACTAAATTTTGCAAAAAATCTCACTTTTCCGGGAAAAGGACTCCTGTACCTTCGATCTAAGCATAAGGCAAGGCTTCCAGTGAATTTTGGATTTTGAAAATTCTCAACTTCGAGGAGCTGTAACTTTTTTGTTAAGCGAGATCAATGTCTGAAACCTTCATAAACGGACTCAGCGGACCCGTTTCCATAATGTAGCATCGACAGAAATCGAAAATCGGACGAAAAAAGTTTTTCGGAAAATCGACGCGCACCTGCTAGTTACGTCAGAGCAAGCTCTGTGCCACTCAGATATGACCTCAGGGCACTCTTTACTACAACCTACCATCGTTGAAACGAAAGATATACGACGAACTAAATTTTGCAAAAAATCTCACTTTTCCGGGAAAAGGACTCCTGTACCTTCGATCTAAGCATAAGGCAAGGCTTCCAGTGAATTTTGGATTTTGAAAATTCTCAACTTCGAGGAGCTGTAACTTTTTTGTTAAGCGAGATCAATGTCTGAAACCTTCATAAACGGACTCAGCGGACCCGTTTCCATAATGTAGCATCGACAGAAATCGAAAATCGGACGAAAAAAGTTTTTCGGAAAATCGACGCGCACCTGCTAGTTACGTCAGAGCAAGCTCTGTGCCACTCAGATATGACCTCAGGGCACTCTTTACTACAACCTACCATCGTTGAAACGAAAGATATACGACGAACTAAATTTTGCAAAAAATCTCACTTTTCCGGGAAAAGGACTCCTGTACCTTCGATCTAAGCATAAGGCAAGGCTTCCAGTGAATTTTGGATTTTGAAAATTCTCAACTTCGAGGAGCTGTAACTTTTTTGTTAAGCGAGATCAATGTCTGAAACCTTCATAAACGGACTCAGCGGACCCGTTTCCATAATGTAGCATCGACAGAAATCGAAAATCGGACGAAAAAAGTTTTTCGGAAAATCGACGCGCACCTGCTAGTTACGTCAGAGCAAGCTCTGTGCCACTCAGATATGACCTCAGGGCACTCTTTACTACAACCTACCATCGTTGAAACGAAAGATATACGACGAACTAAATTTTGCAAAAAATCTCACTTTTCCGGGAAAAGGACTCCTGTACCTTCGATCTAAGCATAAGGCAAGGCTTCCAGTGAATTTTGGATTTTGAAAATTCTCAACTTCGAGGAGCTGTAACTTTTTTGTTAAGCGAGATCAATGTCTGAAACCTTCATAAACGGACTCAGCGGACCCGTTTCCATAATGTAGCATCGACAGAAATCGAAAATCGGACGAAAAAAGTTTTTCGGAAAATCGACGCGCACCTGCTAGTTACGTCAGAGCAAGCTCTGTGCCACTCAGATATGACCTCAGGGCACTCTTTACTACAACCTACCATCGTTGAAACGAAAGATATACGACGAACTAAATTTTGCAAAAAATCTCACTTTTCCGGGAAAAGGACTCCTGTACCTTCGATCTAAGCATAAGGCAAGGCTTCCAGTGAATTTTGGATTTTGAAAATTCTCAACTTCGAGGAGCTGTAACTTTTTTGTTAAGCGAGATCAATGTCTGAAACCTTCATAAACGGACTCAGCGGACCCGTTTCCATAATGTAGCATCGACAGAAATCGAAAATCGGACGAAAAAAGTTTTTCGGAAAATCGACGCGCACCTGCTAGTTACGTCAGAGCAAGCTCTGTGCCACTCAGATATGACCTCAGGGCACTCTTTACTACAACCTACCATCGTTGAAACGAAAGATATACGACGAACTAAATTTTGCAAAAAATCTCACTTTTCCGGGAAAAGGACTCCTGTACCTTCGATCTAAGCATAAGGCAAGGCTTCCAGTGAATTTTGGATTTTGAAAATTCTCAACTTCGAGGAGCTGTAACTTTTTTGTTAAGCGAGATCAATGTCTGAAACCTTCATAAACGGACTCAGCGGACCCGTTTCCATAATGTAGCATCGACAGAAATCGAAAATCGGACGAAAAAAGTTTTTCGGAAAATCGACGCGCACCTGCTAGTTACGTCAGAGCAAGCTCTGTGCCACTCAGATATGACCTCAGGGCACTCTTTACTACAACCTACCATCGTTGAAACGAAAGATATACGACGAACTAAATTTTGCAAAAAATCTCACTTTTCCGGGAAAAGGACTCCTGTACCTTCGATCTAAGCATAAGGCAAGGCTTCCAGTGAATTTTGGATTTTGAAAATTCTCAACTTCGAGGAGCTGTAACTTTTTTGTTAAGCGAGATCAATGTCTGAAACCTTCATAAACGGACTCAGCGGACCCGTTTCCATAATGTAGCATCGACAGAAATCGAAAATCGGACGAAAAAAGTTTTTCGGAAAATCGACGCGCACCTGCTAGTTACGTCAGAGCAAGCTCTGTGCCACTCAGATATGACCTCAGGGCACTCTTTACTACAACCTACCATCGTTGAAACGAAAGATATACGACGAACTAAATTTTGCAAAAAATCTCACTTTTCCGGGAAAAGGACTCCTGTACCTTCGATCTAAGCATAAGGCAAGGCTTCCAGTGAATTTTGGATTTTGAAAATTCTCAACTTCGAGGAGCTGTAACTTTTTTGTTAAGCGAGATCAATGTCTGAAACCTTCATAAACGGACTCAGCGGACCCGTTTCCATAATGTAGCATCGACAGAAATCGAAAATCGGACGAAAAAAGTTTTTCGGAAAATCGACGCGCACCTGCTAGTTACGTCAGAGCAAGCTCTGTGCCACTCAGATATGACCTCAGGGCACTCTTTACTACAACCTACCATCGTTGAAACGAAAGATATACGACGAACTAAATTTTGCAAAAAATCTCACTTTTCCGGGAAAAGGACTCCTGTACCTTCGATCTAAGCATAAGGCAAGGCTTCCAGTGAATTTTGGATTTTGAAAATTCTCAACTTCGAGGAGCTGTAACTTTTTTGTTAAGCGAGATCAATGTCTGAAACCTTCATAAACGGACTCAGCGGACCCGTTTCCATAATGTAGCATCGACAGAAATCGAAAATCGGACGAAAAAAGTTTTTCGGAAAATCGACGCGCACCTGCTAGTTACGTCAGAGCAAGCTCTGTGCCACTCAGATATGACCTCAGGGCACTCTTTACTACAACCTACCATCGTTGAAACGAAAGATATACGACGAACTAAATTTTGCAAAAAATCTCACTTTTCCGGGAAAAGGACTCCTGTACCTTCGATCTAAGCATAAGGCAAGGCTTCCAGTGAATTTTGGATTTTGAAAATTCTCAACTTCGAGGAGCTGTAACTTTTTTGTTAAGCGAGATCAATGTCTGAAACCTTCATAAACGGACTCAGCGGACCCGTTTCCATAATGTAGCATCGACAGAAATCGAAAATCGGACGAAAAAAGTTTTTCGGAAAATCGACGCGCACCTGCTAGTTACGTCAGAGCAAGCTCTGTGCCACTCAGATATGACCTCAGGGCACTCTTTACTACAACCTACCATCGTTGAAACGAAAGATATACGACGAACTAAATTTTGCAAAAAATCTCACTTTTCCGGGAAAAGGACTCCTGTACCTTCGATCTAAGCATAAGGCAAGGCTTCCAGTGAATTTTGGATTTTGAAAATTCTCAACTTCGAGGAGCTGTAACTTTTTTGTTAAGCGAGATCAATGTCTGAAACCTTCATAAACGGACTCAGCGGACCCGTTTCCATAATGTAGCATCGACAGAAATCGAAAATCGGACGAAAAAAGTTTTTCGGAAAATCGACGCGCACCTGCTAGTTACGTCAGAGCAAGCTCTGTGCCACTCAGATATGACCTCAGGGCACTCTTTACTACAACCTACCATCGTTGAAACGAAAGATATACGACGAACTAAATTTTGCAAAAAATCTCACTTTTCCGGGAAAAGGACTCCTGTACCTTCGATCTAAGCATAAGGCAAGGCTTCCAGTGAATTTTGGATTTTGAAAATTCTCAACTTCGAGGAGCTGTAACTTTTTTGTTAAGCGAGATCAATGTCTGAAACCTTCATAAACGGACTCAGCGGACCCGTTTCCATAATGTAGCATCGACAGAAATCGAAAATCGGACGAAAAAAGTTTTTCGGAAAATCGACGCGCACCTGCTAGTTACGTCAGAGCAAGCTCTGTGCCACTCAGATATGACCTCAGGGCACTCTTTACTACAACCTACCATCGTTGAAACGAAAGATATACGACGAACTAAATTTTGCAAAAAATCTCACTTTTCCGGGAAAAGGACTCCTGTACCTTCGATCTAAGCATAAGGCAAGGCTTCCAGTGAATTTTGGATTTTGAAAATTCTCAACTTCGAGGAGCTGTAACTTTTTTGTTAAGCGAGATCAATGTCTGAAACCTTCATAAACGGACTCAGCGGACCCGTTTCCATAATGTAGCATCGACAGAAATCGAAAATCGGACGAAAAAAGTTTTTCGGAAAATCGACGCGCACCTGCTAGTTACGTCAGAGCAAGCTCTGTGCCACTCAGATATGACCTCAGGGCACTCTTTACTACAACCTACCATCGTTGAAACGAAAGATATACGACGAACTAAATTTTGCAAAAAATCTCACTTTTCCGGGAAAAGGACTCCTGTACCTTCGATCTAAGCATAAGGCAAGGCTTCCAGTGAATTTTGGATTTTGAAAATTCTCAACTTCGAGGAGCTGTAACTTTTTTGTTAAGCGAGATCAATGTCTGAAACCTTCATAAACGGACTCAGCGGACCCGTTTCCATAATGTAGCATCGACAGAAATCGAAAATCGGACGAAAAAAGTTTTTCGGAAAATCGACGCGCACCTGCTAGTTACGTCAGAGCAAGCTCTGTGCCACTCAGATATGACCTCAGGGCACTCTTTACTACAACCTACCATCGTTGAAACGAAAGATATACGACGAACTAAATTTTGCAAAAAATCTCACTTTTCCGGGAAAAGGACTCCTGTACCTTCGATCTAAGCATAAGGCAAGGCTTCCAGTGAATTTTGGATTTTGAAAATTCTCAACTTCGAGGAGCTGTAACTTTTTTGTTAAGCGAGATCAATGTCTGAAACCTTCATAAACGGACTCAGCGGACCCGTTTCCATAATGTAGCATCGACAGAAATCGAAAATCGGACGAAAAAAGTTTTTCGGAAAATCGACGCGCACCTGCTAGTTACGTCAGAGCAAGCTCTGTGCCACTCAGATATGACCTCAGGGCACTCTTTACTACAACCTACCATCGTTGAAACGAAAGATATACGACGAACTAAATTTTGCAAAAAATCTCACTTTTCCGGGAAAAGGACTCCTGTACCTTCGATCTAAGCATAAGGCAAGGCTTCCAGTGAATTTTGGATTTTGAAAATTCTCAACTTCGAGGAGCTGTAACTTTTTTGTTAAGCGAGATCAATGTCTGAAACCTTCATAAACGGACTCAGCGGACCCGTTTCCATAATGTAGCATCGACAGAAATCGAAAATCGGACGAAAAAAGTTTTTCGGAAAATCGACGCGCACCTGCTAGTTAC
Source organism: Allolobophora icterica (assembly GCA_963556255.1). Taxonomy (NCBI): domain Eukaryota; kingdom Metazoa; phylum Annelida; class Clitellata; order Crassiclitellata; family Lumbricidae; genus Allolobophora; species Allolobophora icterica. The sequence continues at coordinate 20,300 of CAUVYU010000103.1, read as the reverse complement.
GTCAGAGCAAGCTCTGTGCCACTCAGATATGACCTCAGGGCACTCTTTACTACAACCTACCATCGTTGAAACGAAAGATATACGACGAACTAAATTTTGCAAAAAATCTCACTTTTCCGGGAAAAGGACTCCTGTACCTTCGATCTAAGCATAAGGCAAGGCTTCCAGTGAATTTTGGATTTTGAAAATTCTCAACTTCGAGGAGCTGTAACTTTTTTGTTAAGCGAGATCAATGTCTGAAACCTTCATAAACGGACTCAGCGGACCCGTTTCCATAATGTAGCATCGACAGAAATCGAAAATCGGACGAAAAAAGTTTTTCGGAAAATCGACGCGCACCTGCTAGTTACGTCAGAGCAAGCTCTGTGCCACTCAGATATGACCTCAGGGCACTCTTTACTACAACCTACCATCGTTGAAACGAAAGATATACGACGAACTAAATTTTGCAAAAAATCTCACTTTTCCGGGAAAAGGACTCCTGTACCTTCGATCTAAGCATAAGGCAAGGCTTCCAGTGAATTTTGGATTTTGAAAATTCTCAACTTCGAGGAGCTGTAACTTTTTTGTTAAGCGAGATCAATGTCTGAAACCTTCATAAACGGACTCAGCGGACCCGTTTCCATAATGTAGCATCGACAGAAATCGAAAATCGGACGAAAAAAGTTTTTCGGAAAATCGACGCGCACACTGCTAGTTACGTCAGAGCAAGCTCTGTGCCACTCAGATATGACCTCAGGGCACTCTTTACTACAACCTACCATCGTTGAAACGAAAGATATACGACGAACTAAATTTTGCAAAAAATCTCACTTTTCCGGGAAAAGGACTCCTGTACCTTCGATCTAAGCATAAGGCAAGGCTTCCAGTGAATTTTGGATTTTGAAAATTCTCAACTTCGAGGAGCTGTAACTTTTTTGTTAAGCGAGATCAATGTCTGAAACCTTCATAGACGGACTCAGCGGACCCGTTTCCATAATGTAGCATCGACAGAAATCGAAAATCGGACGAAAAAAGTTTTTCGGAAAATCGACGCGCACCTGCTAGTTACGTCAGAGCAAGCTCTGTGCCACTCAGATATGACCTCAGGGCACTCTTTACTACAACCTACCATCGTTGAAACGAAAGATATACGACGAACTAAATTTTGCAAAAAATCTCACTTTTCCGGGAAAAGGACTCCTGTACCTTCGATCTAAGCATAAGGCAAGGCTTCCAGTGAATTTTGGATTTTGAAAATTCTCAACTTCGAGGAGCTGTAACTTTTTTGTTAAGCGAGATCAATGTCTGAAACCTTCATAGACGGACTCAGCGGACCCGTTTCCATAATGTAGCATCGACAGAAATCGAAAATCGGACGAAAAAAGTTTTTCGGAAAATCGACGCGCACCTGCTAGTTACGTCAGAGCAAGCTCTGTGCCACTCAGATATGACCTCAGGGCACTCTTTACTACAACCTACCATCGTTGAAACGAAAGATATACGACGAACTAAATTTTGCAAAAAATCTCACTTTTCCGGGAAAAGGACTCCTGTACCTTCGATCTAAGCATAAGGCAAGGCTTCCAGTGAATTTTGGATTTTGAAAATTCTCAACTTCGAGGAGCTGTAACTTTTTTGTTAAGCGAGATCAATGTCTGAAACCTTCATAGACGGACTCAGCGGACCCGTTTCCATAATGTAGCATCGACAGAAATCGAAAATCGGACGAAAAAAGTTTTTCGGAAAATCGACGCGCACCTGCTAGTTACGTCAGAGCAAGCTCTGTGCCACTCAGATATGACCTCAGGGCACTCTTTACTACAACCTACCATCGTTGAAACGAAAGATATACGACGAACTAAATTTTGCAAAAAATCTCACTTTTCCGGGAAAAGGACTCCTGTACCTTCGATCTAAGCATAAGGCAAGGCTTCCAGTGAATTTTGGATTTTGAAAATTCTCAACTTCGAGGAGCTGTAACTTTTTTGTTAAGCGAGATCAATGTCTGAAACCTTCATAGACGGACTCAGCGGACCCGTTTCCATAATGTAGCATCGACAGAAATCGAAAATCGGACGAAAAAAGTTTTTCGGAAAATCGACGCGCACCTGCTAGTTACGTCAGAGCAAGCTCTGTGCCACTCAGATATGACCTCAGGGCACTCTTTACTACAACCTACCATCGTTGAAACGAAAGATATACGACGAACTAAATTTTGCAAAAAATCTCACTTTTCCGGGAAAAGGACTCCTGTACCTTCGATCTAAGCATAAGGCAAGGCTTCCAGTGAATTTTGGATTTTGAAAATTCTCAACTTCGAGGAGCTGTAACTTTTTTGTTAAGCGAGATCAATGTCTGAAACCTTCATAGACGGACTCAGCGGACCCGTTTCCATAATGTAGCATCGACAGAAATCGAAAATCGGACGAAAAAAGTTTTTCGGAAAATCGACGCGCACCTGCTAGTTACGTCAGAGCAAGCTCTGTGCCACTCAGATATGACCTCAGGGCACTCTTTACTACAACCTACCATCGTTGAAACGAAAGATATACGACGAACTAAATTTTGCAAAAAATCTCACTTTTCCGGGAAAAGGACTCCTGTACCTTCGATCTAAGCATAAGGCAAGGCTTCCAGTGAATTTTGGATTTTGAAAATTCTCAACTTCGAGGAGCTGTAACTTTTTTGTTAAGCGAGATCAATGTCTGAAACCTTCATAAACGGACTCAGCGGACCCGTTTCCATAATGTAGCATCGACAGAAATCGAAAATCGGACGAAAAAAGTTTTTCGGAAAATCGACGCGCACCTGCTAGTTACGTCAGAGCAAGCTCTGTGCCACTCAGATATGACCTCAGGGCACTCTTTACTACAACCTACCATCGTTGAAACGAAAGATATACGACGAACTAAATTTTGCAAAAAATCTCACTTTTCCGGGAAAAGGACTCCTGTACCTTCGATCTAAGCATAAGGCAAGGCTTCCAGTGAATTTTGGATTTTGAAAATTCTCAACTTCGAGGAGCTGTAACTTTTTTGTTAAGCGAGATCAATGTCTGAAACCTTCATAAACGGACTCAGCGGACCCGTTTCCATAATGTAGCATCGACAGAAATCGAAAATCGGACGAAAAAAGTTTTTCGGAAAATCGACGCGCACCTGCTAGTTACGTCAGAGCAAGCTCTGTGCCACTCAGATATGACCTCAGGGCACTCTTTACTACAACCTACCATCGTTGAAACGAAAGATATACGACGAACTAAATTTTGCAAAAAATCTCACTTTTCCGGGAAAAGGACTCCTGTACCTTCGATCTAAGCATAAGGCAAGGCTTCCAGTGAATTTTGGATTTTGAAAATTCTCAACTTCGAGGAGCTGTAACTTTTTTGTTAAGCGAGATCAATGTCTGAAACCTTCATAAACGGACTCAGCGGACCCGTTTCCATAATGTAGCATCGACAGAAATCGAAAATCGGACGAAAAAAGTTTTTCGGAAAATCGACGCGCACCTGCTAGTTACGTCAGAGCAAGCTCTGTGCCACTCAGATATGACCTCAGGGCACTCTTTACTACAACCTACCATCGTTGAAACGAAAGATATACGACGAACTAAATTTTGCAAAAAATCTCACTTTTCCGGGAAAAGGACTCCTGTACCTTCGATCTAAGCATAAGGCAAGGCTTCCAGTGAATTTTGGATTTTGAAAATTCTCAACTTCGAGGAGCTGTAACTTTTTTGTTAAGCGAGATCAATGTCTGAAACCTTCATAAACGGACTCAGCGGACCCGTTTCCATAATGTAGCATCGACAGAAATCGAAAATCGGACGAAAAAAGTTTTTCGGAAAATCGACGCGCACCTGCTAGTTACGTCAGAGCAAGCTCTGTGCCACTCAGATATGACCTCAGGGCACTCTTTACTACAACCTACCATCGTTGAAACGAAAGATATACGACGAACTAAATTTTGCAAAAAATCTCACTTTTCCGGGAAAAGGACTCCTGTACCTTCGATCTAAGCATAAGGCAAGGCTTCCAGTGAATTTTGGATTTTGAAAATTCTCAACTTCGAGGAGCTGTAACTTTTTTGTTAAGCGAGATCAATGTCTGAAACCTTCATAAACGGACTCAGCGGACCCGTTTCCATAATGTAGCATCGACAGAAATCGAAAATCGGACGAAAAAAGTTTTTCGGAAAATCGACGCGCACCTGCTAGTTACGTCAGAGCAAGCTCTGTGCCACTCAGATATGACCTCAGGGCACTCTTTACTACAACCTACCATCGTTGAAACGAAAGATATACGACGAACTAAATTTTGCAAAAAATCTCACTTTTCCGGGAAAAGGACTCCTGTACCTTCGATCTAAGCATAAGGCAAGGCTTCCAGTGAATTTTGGATTTTGAAAATTCTCAACTTCGAGGAGCTGTAACTTTTTTGTTAAGCGAGATCAATGTCTGAAACCTTCATAAACGGACTCAGCGGACCCGTTTCCATAATGTAGCATCGACAGAAATCGAAAATCGGACGAAAAAAGTTTTTCGGAAAATCGACGCGCACCTGCTAGTTACGTCAGAGCAAGCTCTGTGCCACTCAGATATGACCTCAGGGCACTCTTTACTACAACCTACCATCGTTGAAACGAAAGATATACGACGAACTAAATTTTGCAAAAAATCTCACTTTTCCGGGAAAAGGACTCCTGTACCTTCGATCTAAGCATAAGGCAAGGCTTCCAGTGAATTTTGGATTTTGAAAATTCTCAACTTCGAGGAGCTGTAACTTTTTTGTTAAGCGAGATCAATGTCTGAAACCTTCATAAACGGACTCAGCGGACCCGTTTCCATAATGTAGCATCGACAGAAATCGAAAATCGGACGAAAAAAGTTTTTCGGAAAATCGACGCGCACCTGCTAGTTACGTCAGAGCAAGCTCTGTGCCACTCAGATATGACCTCAGGGCACTCTTTACTACAACCTACCATCGTTGAAACGAAAGATATACGACGAACTAAATTTTGCAAAAAATCTCACTTTTCCGGGAAAAGGACTCCTGTACCTTCGATCTAAGCATAAGGCAAGGCTTCCAGTGAATTTTGGATTTTGAAAATTCTCAACTTCGAGGAGCTGTAACTTTTTTGTTAAGCGAGATCAATGTCTGAAACCTTCATAAACGGACTCAGCGGACCCGTTTCCATAATGTAGCATCGACAGAAATCGAAAATCGGACGAAAAAAGTTTTTCGGAAAATCGACGCGCACCTGCTAGTTACGTCAGAGCAAGCTCTGTGCCACTCAGATATGACCTCAGGGCACTCTTTACTACAACCTACCATCGTTGAAACGAAAGATATACGACGAACTAAATTTTGCAAAAAATCTCACTTTTCCGGGAAAAGGACTCCTGTACCTTCGATCTAAGCATAAGGCAAGGCTTCCAGTGAATTTTGGATTTTGAAAATTCTCAACTTCGAGGAGCTGTAACTTTTTTGTTAAGCGAGATCAATGTCTGAAACCTTCATAAACGGACTCAGCGGACCCGTTTCCATAATGTAGCATCGACAGAAATCGAAAATCGGACGAAAAAAGTTTTTCGGAAAATCGACGCGCACCTGCTAGTTACGTCAGAGCAAGCTCTGTGCCACTCAGATATGACCTCAGGGCACTCTTTACTACAACCTACCATCGTTGAAACGAAAGATATACGACGAACTAAATTTTGCAAAAAATCTCACTTTTCCGGGAAAAGGACTCCTGTACCTTCGATCTAAGCATAAGGCAAGGCTTCCAGTGAATTTTGGATTTTGAAAATTCTCAACTTCGAGGAGCTGTAACTTTTTTGTTAAGCGAGATCAATGTCTGAAACCTTCATAAACGGACTCAGCGGACCCGTTTCCATAATGTAGCATCGACAGAAATCGAAAATCGGACGAAAAAAGTTTTTCGGAAAATCGACGCGCACCTGCTAGTTACGTCAGAGCAAGCTCTGTGCCACTCAGATATGACCTCAGGGCACTCTTTACTACAACCTACCATCGTTGAAACGAAAGATATACGACGAACTAAATTTTGCAAAAAATCTCACTTTTCCGGGAAAAGGACTCCTGTACCTTCGATCTAAGCATAAGGCAAGGCTTCCAGTGAATTTTGGATTTTGAAAATTCTCAACTTCGAGGAGCTGTAACTTTTTTGTTAAGCGAGATCAATGTCTGAAACCTTCATAAACGGACTCAGCGGACCCGTTTCCATAATGTAGCATCGACAGAAATCGAAAATCGGACGAAAAAAGTTTTTCGGAAAATCGACGCGCACCTGCTAGTTACGTCAGAGCAAGCTCTGTGCCACTCAGATATGACCTCAGGGCACTCTTTACTACAACCTACCATCGTTGAAACGAAAGATATACGACGAACTAAATTTTGCAAAAAATCTCACTTTTCCGGGAAAAGGACTCCTGTACCTTCGATCTAAGCATAAGGCAAGGCTTCCAGTGAATTTTGGATTTTGAAAATTCTCAACTTCGAGGAGCTGTAACTTTTTTGTTAAGCGAGATCAATGTCTGAAACCTTCATAAACGGACTCAGCGGACCCGTTTCCATAATGTAGCATCGACAGAAATCGAAAATCGGACGAAAAAAGTTTTTCGGAAAATCGACGCGCACCTGCTAGTTACGTCAGAGCAAGCTCTGTGCCACTCAGATATGACCTCAGGGCACTCTTTACTACAACCTACCATCGTTGAAACGAAAGATATACGACGAACTAAATTTTGCAAAAAATCTCACTTTTCCGGGAAAAGGACTCCTGTACCTTCGATCTAAGCATAAGGCAAGGCTTCCAGTGAATTTTGGATTTTGAAAATTCTCAACTTCGAGGAGCTGTAACTTTTTTGTTAAGCGAGATCAATGTCTGAAACCTTCATAAACGGACTCAGCGGACCCGTTTCCATAATGTAGCATCGACAGAAATCGAAAATCGGACGAAAAAAGTTTTTCGGAAAATCGACGCGCACCTGCTAGTTACGTCAGAGCAAGCTCTGTGCCACTCAGATATGACCTCAGGGCACTCTTTACTACAACCTACCATCGTTGAAACGAAAGATATACGACGAACTAAATTTTGCAAAAAATCTCACTTTTCCGGGAAAAGGACTCCTGTACCTTCGATCTAAGCATAAGGCAAGGCTTCCAGTGAATTTTGGATTTTGAAAATTCTCAACTTCGAGGAGCTGTAACTTTTTTGTTAAGCGAGATCAATGTCTGAAACCTTCATAAACGGACTCAGCGGACCCGTTTCCATAATGTAGCATCGACAGAAATCGAAAATCGGACGAAAAAAGTTTTTCGGAAAATCGACGCGCACCTGCTAGTTACGTCAGAGCAAGCTCTGTGCCACTCAGATATGACCTCAGGGCACTCTTTACTACAACCTACCATCGTTGAAACGAAAGATATACGACGAACTAAATTTTGCAAAAAATCTCACTTTTCCGGGAAAAGGACTCCTGTACCTTCGATCTAAGCATAAGGCAAGGCTTCCAGTGAATTTTGGATTTTGAAAATTCTCAACTTCGAGGAGCTGTAACTTTTTTGTTAAGCGAGATCAATGTCTGAAACCTTCATAAACGGACTCAGCGGACCCGTTTCCATAATGTAGCATCGACAGAAATCGAAAATCGGACGAAAAAAGTTTTTCGGAAAATCGACGCGCACCTGCTAGTTACGTCAGAGCAAGCTCTGTGCCACTCAGATATGACCTCAGGGCACTCTTTACTACAACCTACCATCGTTGAAACGAAAGATATACGACGAACTAAATTTTGCAAAAAATCTCACTTTTCCGGGAAAAGGACTCCTGTACCTTCGATCTAAGCATAAGGCAAGGCTTCCAGTGAATTTTGGATTTTGAAAATTCTCAACTTCGAGGAGCTGTAACTTTTTTGTTAAGCGAGATCAATGTCTGAAACCTTCATAAACGGACTCAGCGGACCCGTTTCCATAATGTAGCATCGACAGAAATCGAAAATCGGACGAAAAAAGTTTTTCGGAAAATCGACGCGCACCTGCTAGTTACGTCAGAGCAAGCTCTGTGCCACTCAGATATGACCTCAGGGCACTCTTTACTACAACCTACCATCGTTGAAACGAAAGATATACGACGAACTAAATTTTGCAAATTTCGTTTCAACGATGGTAGGTTGTAGTAAAGAGTGCCCTGAGGTCATATCTGAGTGGCACAGAGCTTGCTCTGACGTAACTAGCAGGTGCGCGTCGATTTTCCGAAAAACTTTTTTCGTCCGATTTTCGATTTCTGTCGATGCTACATTATGGAAACGGGTCCGCTGAGTCCGTCTATGAAGGTTTCAGACATTGATCTCGCTTAACAAAAAAGTTACAGCTCCTCGAAGTTGAGAATTTTCAATCTCACTTTTCCGGGAAAAGGACTCCTGTACCTTCGATCTAAGCATAAGGCAAGGCTTCCAGTGAATTTTGGATTTTGAAAATTCTCAACTTCGAGGAGCTGTAACTTTTTTGTTAAGCGAGATCAATGTCTGAAACCTTCATAAACGGACTCAGCGGACCCGTTTCCATAATGTAGCATCGACAGAAATCGAAAATCGGACGAAAAAAGTTTTTCGGAAAATCGACGCGCACCTGCTAGTTACGTCAGAGCAAGCTCTGTGCCACTCAGATATGACCTCAGGGCACTCTTTACTACAACCTACCATCGTTGAAACGAAAGATATACGACGAACTAAATTTTGCAAAAGTTTTTCGGAAAATCGACGCGCACCTGCTAGTTACGTCAGAGCAAGCTCTGTGCCACTCAGATATGACCTCAGGGCACTCTTTACTACAACCTACCATCGTTGAAACGAAAGATATACGACGAACTAAATTTTGCAAAAAATCTCACTTTTCCGGGAAAAGGACTCCTGTACCTTCGATCTAAGCATAAGGCAAGGCTTCCAGTGAATTTTGGATTTTGAAAATTCTCAACTTCGAGGAGCTGTAACTTTTTTGTTAAGCGAGATCAATGTCTGAAACCTTCATAAACGGACTCAGCGGACCCGTTTCCATAATGTAGCATCGACAGAAATCGAAAATCGGACGAAAAAAGTTTTTCGGAAAATCGACGCGCACCTGCTAGTTACGTCAGAGCAAGCTCTGTGCCACTCAGATATGACCTCAGGGCACTCTTTACTACAACCTACCATCGTTGAAACGAAAGATATACGACGAACTAAATTTTGCAAAAAATCTCACTTTTCCGGGAAAAGGACTCCTGTACCTTCGATCTAAGCATAAGGCAAGGCTTCCAGTGAAATTTGGATTTTGAAAATTCTCAACTTCGAGGAGCTGTAACTTTTTTGTTAAGCGAGATCAATGTCTGAAACCTTCATAAACGGACTCAGCGGACCCGTTTCCATAATGTAGCATCGACAGAAATCGAAAATCGGACGAAAAAAGTTTTTCGGAAAATCGACGCGCACCTGCTAGTTACGTCAGAGCAAGCTCTGTGCCACTCAGATATGACCTCAGGGCACTCTTTACTACAACCTACCATCGTTGAAACGAAAGATATACGACGAACTAAATTTTGCAAAAAATCTCACTTTTCCGGGAAAAGGACTCCTGTACCTTCGATCTAAGCATAAGGCAAGGCTTCCAGTGAATTTTGGATTTTGAAAATTCTCAACTTCGAGGAGCTGTAACTTTTTTGTTAAGCGAGATCAATGTCTGAAACCTTCATAGACGGACTCAGCGGACCCGTTTCCATAATGTAGCATCGACAGAAATCGAAAATCGGACGAAAAAAGTTTTTCGGAAAATCGACGCGCACCTGCTAGTTACGTCAGAGCAAGCTCTGTGCCACTCAGATATGACCTCAGGGCACTCTTTACTACAACCTACCATCGTTGAAACGAAAGATATACGACGAACTAAATTTTGCAAAAAATCTCACTTTTCCGGGAAAAGGACTCCTGTACCTTCGATCTAAGCATAAGGCAAGGCTTCCAGTGAATTTTGGATTTTGAAAATTCTCAACTTCGAGGAGCTGTAACTTTTTTGTTAAGCGAGATCAATGTCTGAAACCTTCATAAACGGACTCAGCGGACCCGTTTCCATAATGTAGCATCGACAGAAATCGAAAATCGGACGAAAAAAGTTTTTCGGAAAATCGACGCGCACCTGCTAGTTACGTCAGAGCAAGCTCTGTGCCACTCAGATATGACCTCAGGGCACTCTTTACTACAACCTACCATCGTTGAAACGAAAGATATACGACGAACTAAATTTTGCAAAAAATCTCACTTTTCCGGGAAAAGGACTCCTGTACCTTCGATCTAAGCATAAGGCAAGGCTTCCAGTGAATTTTGGATTTTGAAAATTCTCAACTTCGAGGAGCTGTAACTTTTTTGTTAAGCGAGATCAATGTCTGAAACCTTCATAAACGGACTCAGCGGACCCGTTTCCATAATGTAGCATCGACAGAAATCGAAAATCGGACGAAAAAAGTTTTTCGGAAAATCGACGCGCACCTGCTAGTTACGTCAGAGCAAGCTCTGTGCCACTCAGATATGACCTCAGGGCACTCTTTACTACAACCTACCATCGTTGAAACGAAAGATATACGACGAACTAAATTTTGCAAAAAATCTCACTTTTCCGGGAAAAGGACTCCTGTACCTTCGATCTAAGCATAAGGCAAGGCTTCCAGTGAATTTTGGATTTTGAAAATTCTCAACTTCGAGGAGCTGTAACTTTTTTGTTAAGCGAGATCAATGTCTGAAACCTTCATAAACGGACTCAGCGGACCCGTTTCCATAATGTAGCATCGACAGAAATCGAAAATCGGACGAAAAAAGTTTTTCGGAAAATCGACGCGCACCTGCTAGTTACGTCAGAGCAAGCTCTGTGCCACTCAGATATGACCTCAGGGCACTCTTTACTACAACCTACCATCGTTGAAACGAAAGATATACGACGAACTAAATTTTGCAAAAAATCTCACTTTTCCGGGAAAAGGACTCCTGTACCTTCGATCTAAGCATAAGGCAAGGCTTCCAGTGAATTTTGGATTTTGAAAATTCTCAACTTCGAGGAGCTGTAACTTTTTTGTTAAGCGAGATCAATGTCTGAAACCTTCATAGACGGACTCAGCGGACCCGTTTCCATAATGTAGCATCGACAGAAATCGAAAATCGGACGAAAAAAGTTTTTCGGAAAATCGACGCGCACCTGCTAGTTACGTCAGAGCAAGCTCTGTGCCACTCAGATATGACCTCAGGGCACTCTTTACTACAACCTACCATCGTTGAAACGAAAGATATACGACGAACTAAATTTTGCAAAAAATCTCACTTTTCCGGGAAAAGGACTCCTGTACCTTCGATCTAAGCATAAGGCAAGGCTTCCAGTGAATTTTGGATTTTGAAAATTCTCAACTTCGAGGAGCTGTAACTTTTTTGTTAAGCGAGATCAATGTCTGAAACCTTCATAGACGGACTCAGCGGACCCGTTTCCATAATGTAGCATCGACAGAAATCGAAAATCGGACGAAAAAAGTTTTTCGGAAAATCGACGCGCACCTGCTAGTTACGTCAGAGCAAGCTCTGTGCCACTCAGATATGACCTCAGGGCACTCTTTACTACAACCTACCATCGTTGAAACGAAAGATATACGACGAACTAAATTTTGCAAAAAATCTCACTTTTCCGGGAAAAGGACTCCTGTACCTTCGATCTAAGCATAAGGCAAGGCTTCCAGTGAATTTTGGATTTTGAAAATTCTCAACTTCGAGGAGCTGTAACTTTTTTGTTAAGCGAGATCAATGTCTGAAACCTTCATAGACGGACTCAGCGGACCCGTTTCCATAATGTAGCATCGACAGAAATCGAAAATCGGACGAAAAAAGTTTTTCGGAAAATCGACGCGCACCTGCTAGTTACGTCAGAGCAAGCTCTGTGCCACTCAGATATGACCTCAGGGCACTCTTTACTACAACCTACCATCGTTGAAACGAAAGATATACGACGAACTAAATTTTGCAAAAAATCTCACTTTTCCGGGAAAAGGACTCCTGTACCTTCGATCTAAGCATAAGGCAAGGCTTCCAGTGAATTTTGGATTTTGAAAATTCTCAACTTCGAGGAGCTGTAACTTTTTTGTTAAGCGAGATCAATGTCTGAAACCTTCATAGACGGACTCAGCGGACCCGTTTCCATAATGTAGCATCGACAGAAATCGAAAATCGGACGAAAAAAGTTTTTCGGAAAATCGACGCGCACCTGCTAGTTACGTCAGAGCAAGCTCTGTGCCACTCAGATATGACCTCAGGGCACTCTTTACTACAACCTACCATCGTTGAAACGAAAGATATACGACGAACTAAATTTTGCAAAAAATCTCACTTTTCCGGGAAAAGGACTCCTGTACCTTCGATCTAAGCATAAGGCAAGGCTTCCAGTGAATTTTGGATTTTGAAAATTCTCAACTTCGAGGAGCTGTAACTTTTTTGTTAAGCGAGATCAATGTCTGAAACCTTCATAGACGGACTCAGCGGACCCGTTTCCATAATGTAGCATCGACAGAAATCGAAAATCGGACGAAAAAAGTTTTTCGGAAAATCGACGCGCACCTGCTAGTTACGTCAGAGCAAGCTCTGTGCCACTCAGATATGACCTCAGGGCACTCTTTACTACAACCTACCATCGTTGAAACGAAAGATATACGACGAACTAAATTTTGCAAAAAATCTCACTTTTCCGGGAAAAGGACTCCTGTACCTTCGATCTAAGCATAAGGCAAGGCTTCCAGTGAATTTTGGATTTTGAAAATTCTCAACTTCGAGGAGCTGTAACTTTTTTGTTAAGCGAGATCAATGTCTGAAACCTTCATAGACGGACTCAGCGGACCCGTTTCCATAATGTAGCATCGACAGAAATCGAAAATCGGACGAAAAAAGTTTTTCGGAAAATCGACGCGCACCTGCTAGTTACGTCAGAGCAAGCTCTGTGCCACTCAGATATGACCTCAGGGCACTCTTTACTACAACCTACCATCGTTGAAACGAAAGATATACGACGAACTAAATTTTGCAAAAAATCTCACTTTTCCGGGAAAAGGACTCCTGTACCTTCGATCTAAGCATAAGGCAAGGCTTCCAGTGAATTTTGGATTTTGAAAATTCTCAACTTCGAGGAGCTGTAACTTTTTTGTTAAGCGAGATCAATGTCTGAAACCTTCATAAACGGACTCAGCGGACCCGTTTCCATAATGTAGCATCGACAGAAATCGAAAATCGGACGAAAAAAGTTTTTCGGAAAATCGACGCGCACCTGCTAGTTACGTCAGAGCAAGCTCTGTGCCACTCAGATATGACCTCAGGGCACTCTTTACTACAACCTACCATCGTTGAAACGAAAGATATACGACGAACTAAATTTTGCAAAAAATCTCACTTTTCCGGGAAAAGGACTCCTGTACCTTCGATCTAAGCATAAGGCAAGGCTTCCAGTGAATTTTGGATTTTGAAAATTCTCAACTTCGAGGAGCTGTAACTTTTTTGTTAAGCGAGATCAATGTCTGAAACCTTCATAAACGGACTCAGCGGACCCGTTTCCATAATGTAGCATCGACAGAAATCGAAAATCGGACGAAAAAAGTTTTTCGGAAAATCGACGCGCACCTGCTAGTTACGTCAGAGCAAGCTCTGTGCCACTCAGATATGACCTCAGGGCACTCTTTACTACAACCTACCATCGTTGAAACGAAAGATATACGACGAACTAAATTTTGCAAAAAATCTCACTTTTCCGGGAAAAGGACTCCTGTACCTTCGATCTAAGCATAAGGCAAGGCTTCCAGTGAATTTTGGATTTTGAAAATTCTCAACTTCGAGGAGCTGTAACTTTTTTGTTAAGCGAGATCAATGTCTGAAACCTTCATAAACGGACTCAGCGGACCCGTTTCCATAATGTAGCATCGACAGAAATCGAAAATCGGACGAAAAAAGTTTTTCGGAAAATCGACGCGCACCTGCTAGTTACGTCAGAGCAAGCTCTGTGCCACTCAGATATGACCTCAGGGCACTCTTTACTACAACCTACCATCGTTGAAACGAAAGATATACGACGAACTAAATTTTGCAAAAAATCTCACTTTTCCGGGAAAAGGACTCCTGTACCTTCGATCTAAGCATAAGGCAAGGCTTCCAGTGAATTTTGGATTTTGAAAATTCTCAACTTCGAGGAGCTGTAACTTTTTTGTTAAGCGAGATCAATGTCTGAAACCTTCATAAACGGACTCAGCGGACCCGTTTCCATAATGTAGCATCGACAGAAATCGAAAATCGGACGAAAAAAGTTTTTCGGAAAATCGACGCGCACCTGCTAGTTACGTCAGAGCAAGCTCTGTGCCACTCAGATATGACCTCAGGGCACTCTTTACTACAACCTACCATCGTTGAAACGAAAGATATACGACGAACTAAATTTTGCAAAAAATCTCACTTTTCCGGGAAAAGGACTCCTGTACCTTCGATCTAAGCATAAGGCAAGGCTTCCAGTGAATTTTGGATTTTGAAAATTCTCAACTTCGAGGAGCTGTAACTTTTTTGTTAAGCGAGATCAATGTCTGAAACCTTCATAAACGGACTCAGCGGACCCGTTTCCATAATGTAGCATCGACAGAAATCGAAAATCGGACGAAAAAAGTTTTTCGGAAAATCGACGCGCACCTGCTAGTTACGTCAGAGCAAGCTCTGTGCCACTCAGATATGACCTCAGGGCACTCTTTACTACAACCTACCATCGTTGAAACGAAAGATATACGACGAACTAAATTTTGCAAAAAATCTCACTTTTCCGGGAAAAGGACTCCTGTACCTTCGATCTAAGCATAAGGCAAGGCTTCCAGTGAATTTTGGATTTTGAAAATTCTCAACTTCGAGGAGCTGTAACTTTTTTGTTAAGCGAGATCAATGTCTGAAACCTTCATAAACGGACTCAGCGGACCCGTTTCCATAATGTAGCATCGACAGAAATCGAAAATCGGACGAAAAAAGTTTTTCGGAAAATCGACGCGCACCTGCTAGTTACGTCAGAGCAAGCTCTGTGCCACTCAGATATGACCTCAGGGCACTCTTTACTACAACCTACCATCGTTGAAACGAAAGATATACGACGAACTAAATTTTGCAAAAAATCTCACTTTTCCGGGAAAAGGACTCCTGTACCTTCGATCTAAGCATAAGGCAAGGCTTCCAGTGAATTTTGGATTTTGAAAATTCTCAACTTCGAGGAGCTGTAACTTTTTTGTTAAGCGAGATCAATGTCTGAAACCTTCATAAACGGACTCAGCGGACCCGTTTCCATAATGTAGCATCGACAGAAATCGAAAATCGGACGAAAAAAGTTTTTCGGAAAATCGACGCGCACCTGCTAGTTACGTCAGAGCAAGCTCTGTGCCACTCAGATATGACCTCAGGGCACTCTTTACTACAACCTACCATCGTTGAAACGAAAGATATACGACGAACTAAATTTTGCAAAAAATCTCACTTTTCCGGGAAAAGGACTCCTGTACCTTCGATCTAAGCATAAGGCAAGGCTTCCAGTGAATTTTGGATTTTGAAAATTCTCAACTTCGAGGAGCTGTAACTTTTTTGTTAAGCGAGATCAATGTCTGAAACCTTCATAAACGGACTCAGCGGACCCGTTTCCATAATGTAGCATCGACAGAAATCGAAAATCGGACGAAAAAAGTTTTTCGGAAAATCGACGCGCACCTGCTAGTTACGTCAGAGCAAGCTCTGTGCCACTCAGATATGACCTCAGGGCACTCTTTACTACAACCTACCATCGTTGAAACGAAAGATATACGACGAACTAAATTTTGCAAAAAATCTCACTTTTCCGGGAAAAGGACTCCTGTACCTTCGATCTAAGCATAAGGCAAGGCTTCCAGTGAATTTTGGATTTTGAAAATTCTCAACTTCGAGGAGCTGTAACTTTTTTGTTAAGCGAGATCAATGTCTGAAACCTTCATAAACGGACTCAGCGGACCCGTTTCCATAATGTAGCATCGACAGAAATCGAAAATCGGACGAAAAAAGTTTTTCGGAAAATCGACGCGCACCTGCTAGTTACGTCAGAGCAAGCTCTGTGCCACTCAGATATGACCTCAGGGCACTCTTTACTACAACCTACCATCGTTGAAACGAAAGATATACGACGAACTAAATTTTGCAAAAAATCTCACTTTTCCGGGAAAAGGACTCCTGTACCTTCGATCTAAGCATAAGGCAAGGCTTCCAGTGAATTTTGGATTTTGAAAATTCTCAACTTCGAGGAGCTGTAACTTTTTGTTAAGCGAGATCAATGTCTGAAACCTTCATAAACGGACTCAGCGGACCCGTTTCCATAATGTAGCATCGACAGAAATCGAAAATCGGACGAAAAAAGTTTTTCGGAAAATCGACGCGCACCTGCTAGTTACGTCAGAGCAAGCTCTGTGCCACTCAGATATGACCTCAGGGCACTCTTTACTACAACCTACCATCGTTGAAACGAAAGATATACGACGAACTAAATTTTGCAAAAAATCTCACTTTTCCGGGAAAAGGACTCCTGTACCTTCGATCTAAGCATAAGGCAAGGCTTCCAGTGAATTTTGGATTTTGAAAATTCTCAACTTCGAGGAGCTGTAACTTTTTTGTTAAGCGAGATCAATGTCTGAAACCTTCATAAACGGACTCAGCGGACCCGTTTCCATAATGTAGCATCGACAGAAATCGAAAATCGGACGAAAAAAGTTTTTCGGAAAATCGACGCGCACCTGCTAGTTACGTCAGAGCAAGCTCTGTGCCACTCAGATATGACCTCAGGGCACTCTTTACTACAACCTACCATCGTTGAAACGAAAGATATACGACGAACTAAATTTTGCAAAAAATCTCACTTTTCCGGGAAAAGGACTCCTGTACCTTCGATCTAAGCATAAGGCAAGGCTTCCAGTGAATTTTGGATTTTGAAAATTCTCAACTTCGAGGAGCTGTAACTTTTTTGTTAAGCGAGATCAATGTCTGAAACCTTCATAAACGGACTCAGCGGACCCGTTTCCATAATGTAGCATCGACAGAAATCGAAAATCGGACGAAAAAGTTTTTCGGAAAATCGACGCGCACCTGCTAGTTACGTCAGAGCAAGCTCTGTGCCACTCAGATATGACCTCAGGGCACTCTTTACTACAACCTACCATCGTTGAAACGAAAGATATACGACGAACTAAATTTTGCAAAAAATCTCACTTTTCCGGGAAAAGGACTCCTGTACCTTCGATCTAAGCATAAGGCAAGGCTTCCAGTGAATTTTGGATTTTGAAAATTCTCAACTTCGAGGAGCTGTAACTTTTTTGTTAAGCGAGATCAATGTCTGAAACCTTCATAAACGGACTCAGCGGACCCGTTTCCATAATGTAGCATCGACAGAAATCGAAAATCGGACGAAAAAAGTTTTTCGGAAAATCGACGCGCACCTGCTAGTTACGTCAGAGCAAGCTCTGTGCCACTCAGATATGACCTCAGGGCACTCTTTACTACAACCTACCATCGTTGAAACGAAAGATATACGACGAACTAAATTTTGCAAAAAATCTCACTTTTCCGGGAAAAGGACTCCTGTACCTTCGATCTAAGCATAAGGCAAGGCTTCCAGTGAATTTTGGATTTTGAAAATTCTCAACTTCGAGGAGCTGTAACTTTTTTGTTAAGCGAGATCAATGTCTGAAACCTTCATAAACGGACTCAGCGGACCCGTTTCCATAATGTAGCATCGACAGAAATCGAAATCGGACGAAAAAAGTTTTTCGGAAAATCGACGCGCACCTGCTAGTTACGTCAGAGCAAGCTCTGTGCCACTCAGATATGACCTCAGGGCACTCTTTACTACAACCTACCATCGTTGAAACGAAAGATATACGACGAACTAAATTTTGCAAAAAATCTCACTTTTCCGGGAAAAGGACTCCTGTACCTTCGATCTAAGCATAAGGCAAGGCTTCCAGTGAATTTTGGATTTTGAAAATTCTCAACTTCGAGGAGCTGTAACTTTTTTGTTAAGCGAGATCAATGTCTGAAACCTTCATAAACGGACTCAGCGGACCCGTTTCCATAATGTAGCATCGACAGAAATCGAAAATCGGACGAAAAAAGTTTTTCGGAAAATCGACGCGCACCTGCTAGTTACGTCAGAGCAAGCTCTGTGCCACTCAGATATGACCTCAGGGCACTCTTTACTACAACCTACCATCGTTGAAACGAAAGATATACGACGAACTAAATTTTGCAAAAAATCTCACTTTTCCGGGAAAAGGACTCCTGTACCTTCGATCTAAGCATAAGGCAAGGCTTCCAGTGAATTTTGGATTTTGAAAATTCTCAACTTCGAGGAGCTGTAACTTTTTTGTTAAGCGAGATCAATGTCTGAAACCTTCATAAACGGACTCAGCGGACCCGTTTCCATAATGTAGCATCGACAGAAATCGAAAATCGGACGAAAAAAGTTTTTCGGAAAATCGACGCGCACCTGCTAGTTACGTCAGAGCAAGCTCTGTGCCACTCAGATATGACCTCAGGGCACTCTTTACTACAACCTACCATCGTTGAAACGAAAGATATACGACGAACTAAATTTTGCAAAAAATCTCACTTTTCCGGGAAAAGGACTCCTGTACCTTCGATCTAAGCATAAGGCAAGGCTTCCAGTGAATTTTGGATTTTGAAAATTCTCAACTTCGAGGAGCTGTAACTTTTTTGTTAAGCGAGATCAATGTCTGAAACCTTCATAGACGGACTCAGCGGACCCGTTTCCATAATGTAGCATCGACAGAAATCGAAAATCGGACGAAAAAAGTTTTTCGGAAAATCGACGCGCACCTGCTAGTTACGTCAGAGCAAGCTCTGTGCCACTCAGATATGACCTCAGGGCACTCTTTACTACAACCTACCATCGTTGAAACGAAAGATATACGACGAACTAAATTTTGCAAAAAATCTCACTTTTCCGGGAAAAGGACTCCTGTACCTTCGATCTAAGCATAAGGCAAGGCTTCCAGTGAATTTTGGATTTTGAAAATTCTCAACTTCGAGGAGCTGTAACTTTTTTGTTAAGCGAGATCAATGTCTGAAACCTTCATAGACGGACTCAGCGGACCCGTTTCCATAATGTAGCATCGACAGAAATCGAAAATCGGACGAAAAAAGTTTTTCGGAAAATCGACGCGCACCTGCTAGTTACGTCAGAGCAAGCTCTGTGCCACTCAGATATGACCTCAGGGCACTCTTTACTACAACCTACCATCGTTGAAACGAAAGATATACGACGAACTAAATTTTGCAAAAAATCTCACTTTTCCGGGAAAAGGACTCCTGTACCTTCGATCTAAGCATAAGGCAAGGCTTCCAGTGAATTTTGGATTTTGAAAATTCTCAACTTCGAGGAGCTGTAACTTTTTTGTTAAGCGAGATCAATGTCTGAAACCTTCATAGACGGACTCAGCGGACCCGTTTCCATAATGTAGCATCGACAGAAATCGAAAATCGGACGAAAAAAGTTTTTCGGAAAATCGACGCGCACCTGCTAGTTACGTCAGAGCAAGCTCTGTGCCACTCAGATATGACCTCAGGGCACTCTTTACTACAACCTACCATCGTTGAAACGAAAGATATACGACGAACTAAATTTTGCAAAAAATCTCACTTTTCCGGGAAAAGGACTCCTGTACCTTCGATCTAAGCATAAGGCAAGGCTTCCAGTGAATTTTGGATTTTGAAAATTCTCAACTTCGAGGAGCTGTAACTTTTTTGTTAAGCGAGATCAATGTCTGAAACCTTCATAAACGGACTCAGCGGACCCGTTTCCATAATGTAGCATCGACAGAAATCGAAAATCGGACGAAAAAAGTTTTTCGGAAAATCGACGCGCACCTGCTAGTTACGTCAGAGCAAGCTCTGTGCCACTCAGATATGACCTCAGGGCACTCTTTACTACAACCTACCATCGTTGAAACGAAAGATATACGACGAACTAAATTTTGCAAAAAATCTCACTTTTCCGGGAAAAGGACTCCTGTACCTTCGATCTAAGCATAAGGCAAGGCTTCCAGTGAATTTTGGATTTTGAAAATTCTCAACTTCGAGGAGCTGTAACTTTTTTGTTAAGCGAGATCAATGTCTGAAACCTTCATAAACGGACTCAGCGGACCCGTTTCCATAATGTAGCATCGACAGAAATCGAAAATCGGACGAAAAAAGTTTTT
>CAUVYU010000102.1:0-15428 GCA_963556255.1 Allolobophora icterica | reverse complement strand
GAAGAATATGGAGGCGGAGAAGAAGGAGGAGTAGTATAGGAGGAGGAATAAGAGGAGGAGAAGGAGAAGGCTGAGGCGAAGGAGGAGATGTATCAGGAACAAGAGGTAGAGAAGAGGGAATCGACGTACTGTGTAATTATTTATATTGTGGTTTAATTTAAGTATTAATACTCGAGCAAGGACGTAGCCAGACTTAAATTCCAGAGGACGCAACTCCGGGAGGCGGAATGCGGGGTGCGGAGGTTTAACCCACAGATAATTTTTTAAATATAAAAAAGCAACCTCTTCGTCTTGCCTCAATGTGACTACCACTGTGTGCTCGAGTAAACATCAATTACAAATCATTGGATTGGCGTTCAAAGCGATGTTAAGGGTACTGCAGTCACATGATGTCGCTAAACCGCGGATAACCTAAGATCTATTTAGACACCTTAGAAATGGGTTTTTCCCAAGCTATATATACATAGTGAAAATGCGGTTATAATATGCTGGAATCTCGAATAGCGTTGGTATGGTTACGTCTACGTCAAAGAATCTGTCAATAATAAGGTATCTTAAACAACGTAAAACCAAAGGATTTCAGTAACTTGATGCAGTTAACTCAACAACTTCCTTATACTCTGGTTGTGCCAGTCCGGAGTATGGATAAACGATGAGGGCGACATTAGTCATAAAAGAATCAATGAAAGAAAATTGCTCTGACATAAAGTTTAATGGTTGTTAAATTCGACTTGCAGACAGCGCTTGTAACACCACGTGATAGAGATGTACAAATATATTACAAGCGAAAACAGTCTGCTCACAATTTTACCGTTTATGAAACTGCTTCACATCAGGGATACTGCTATATCACGAGACGATGCTTAGAATTCCACTGGTTTAAATGGATTGGATCAATGCTTCTGCATCGTTTGAAGAATCTGCCTAAACTGTCGATGGTGATACCACGTTTTCTGACACTTCCAGCGGTCAAATCAGAAATGTATACTGTTAGATGGTTCCCTTATAATTTAAGTAATAGCTGGATCTAGAGCTATGATAAAATGAGTTTGTTTCCAAGCGAATCAATATGTACAACAGTCTATTTAACGGACGTAGACAACGTAAAGCATACACTTCTTACACCGTAAGTACAACTGGAGACATGGCAGGCCACTTAATTACCCGAAGATTATCACTGTGGATCCGAGAAGAAAAAGCGAAGCTCGTCACACCATTACACAACCCGCTTATATAGCAACCGATCTTGCACCACTACTTCTACAAAACTGGTCAAGCGTAACATCAGACAAGAGAGTAAGTATGTAACAATACGTGGCCTCAGTTTCGTTACCATTAACTGTTCAGCTGTTTATTTTGATTCCCTGTAACCTTTAGATAAGACAAAATCCAGTTTTGCTAACACTTTCTTTTGATACAAAAATCGATACAATATCCACATTTCTATAATGCGTCAAAATACGGTTATGAACACCGCCACTGGTAGTACCAGTCCCAAACCTGGAGAATGAGGACAGCGACGTATAATGAGAGTGTCGCCAACCAGCAAAATAACCAACCTACCAACCAACCATCAATCTCCAAACTGAAATGAACAAAATGTAAAACACAAGATCTCTCAACAGTTTAATGACATCTTGTGGCAACCTTTCTTACCTCGTCAGTTTTCAAATAAATTTACAGAACGATTCAATGGATTCACTGGCTTGTTACATCGATCAAACATTATTGTGACGCTTTGAAAAGAGACGTGAATAAGTAAAATTCCTTCATTCAAACTTAGAGGTGTCTAAGCACAGCTTGGTAATTTCGTGATAAATTAGTTTCATCAATAAATTCATCTGAATTTTCTTCAACATGTATAATTTATATGTTTATGGCATTATATAATGAGGCGCCAGCTTTGGCTCTAGCCAAGATTTAACAGCTTCAACCGAGAAATGCATAATTATGGCATAGTTCTGGTTTTCCCAGGATTCCAGTACGGCTGTAGATTTCTTTTTCTAGGTGCTAAGCGTCGCTGTTGCAAGTCGACGCCAGTTCGTTGTATCTTGTTCATGTGTACACGAGATTATGTCTTCTGAAGATAATTGTGATTGTGTAAATAAACGTCAACAGTGATGTAGCAATGCAGAGATTATTATTCCAAGGTTTAAACGGTTTGAATCCATTGAGCGATAAGCTATGCATCAACTACTGGTAACCAGAAGGTGTCGTTTGACAGCTACAGTAATACTCCATTAGAACACCTCTAAATGTGTGTTTCCAGAACGTATATATTAATCAACACTAAATTCTCATCGCTAGTTATGAGGGAGTTAGGTCTACCATGAAAACTTGTTGTAACTGTTAAGGTCGTTGTCGTTAAACACTGAATTATAATCTAATTAGCACCTGGGAGTTGATCTATTAAAACTGAATAAGAATGTATTATGAATTTGTATTACTATAAATGTATCTGTAAACTGCCATTGTCTCATAACGAAGCATCATTCGATGGCGATAAGCATTTGAATAATCTTGTTCAAGATCACTAAGTAGGAAACTTATCGAACCCGCACACTCACAATTACAAGGCGCGAGTTAGGTAGGCAGCGTTTTGTTTAACGACGCTGTACCATCTCGAAGATTGTTAGCCATCCTTAACCTAAGTAAGTAAGTAAGTAATCTTTATTAGCACGAGACAGCAACAATGCATACAGTGTGGACTAGTAGCACAATGGAACATAAAGAACTGATGTAATATTGTAAACAGTTGTAGAATGTCTGATTTCTTCACAGTTATTTCTATACATGTAGATATGATCAGAAAAAACACAAACTTTGCTCAGGTCCACAAAATAATGGAAACAGGTTAGATCTTAGAACAAACAATAGCATCATCCCAATTTTTATAAGTGTACAGTGAGCAGGTGACGTAGGATTTCTTAAGCAGCAGTTCCTACGGTAAATCAGCTATTATTTATGTTCCCAGTTTCCTAAGTCTTTTTCATAGACTTTTTTCTCGTAGACTACTTCGAAGAGTAGCCCTACCTTAGCCATTTAGTCAGAAAATCTAATCTCATTCGATGGATCTACATTTTAACGACATTTTATGGCAATAAAGCCGTTGATGTCGACAGAAATTATTTTGACATAGACCCATATTGCTAAATAAGACTTAAACGAAGCTCCTGAATTAAATCGACTGCAATTCTTATTGAGTCCTTTATCCGCATAATTTGCACAATTGGGAATGTTACAACTAAGCTGTTTTTAAGTTTTTGTCTTTTGAATGAGCTGCTTGTTGGTTATTGTCAAATACGGCGCTCCATAACTCACGCATAAAGCGCGTAAATAATGCAGCTAAAGGAATCGAAGAGAAATCAGGTTGATTTCATTCACGAGCTAAGTTAGTGGTTACAAAGCTTTTTCTCTCGAGGTCTCTCGCACTGGGAGCGCTTCTGAATGGCCCTCCCGCTAAATATCCAAATACAATACAATACAATACAATACAATAAGAAGAGGAAAAGCAGTCTCTTAATCTAGCCTCAGAGGCAGCCATGGGTAGGAAGTTTTAGCGATTTCATTTTCTTAGCCTCGGCACATGAGCGCCAATACTTTCCCTCGCCGTCTCCTATTCCCACCGACATTGTATAGACTCAGAGATCGAAATCCTCTTTCTTCGATTATTTTCTGCCTGCTTCTGTTTTCCAATAGTTTTGTGGTTAGTGTGCTACACTGTCAATCGAGAGATAGGGGTTCAAGATATTATATTTAAATTTAATTTCACAATTATGTTACTGTTTTTTTAACTATGTTTTTGTAAAGTAAGTAAGTAAGTATATTATTTATTACGCCATTAGCAAACGCTTTGTTACATGTTTTAAAATGTTTAATTAACTTCCCGTCTATCTGCTATGTTTTACACTGTATACAACTGAATATTTAGTATTTTGAGTACAATGAAAGTTGTACTTGTTTTGATTACAGTAACGATTCTGCGATCCAGTGACCATTCACTCGTCGACCACAGTTTGAATTCTTCTGCTCTACTAAACATCAATTTAAAAACCGTTTGGTAGGCGGTCTACTGCCAAAGTTGTGGGGTAAAGTTTATGTTAACGGTTCTAGAAATCATAAGATGTCACTAGACTGCGGAAAACGGTTGACCTTTTTACACACCTTTGAAACGTTTTACATCGACGCAATATATACAAGCAAATACAACTTTTCGTTAGATGATCTGACTGTTTTGCAGTTAAATCGACGTCAATGGTCATAGCAGCCATAAGGTGTTTAAAACATTGTTGAAGTTAACTTGCCACTTCCTTCTACTCTTGTAGTGCAAGTCTCAAGTCTGGATAAATGAGGAGGGCGATGTTAATCATAAAAGAATCAAAACGTGCTTTTGGCTGTTACATTCCACTTGTAGACCTTGCTTGAAATACTACATGGTGAAGAAGACCAAATACATTAGAAGCAAAAAACTTCTGTATTCAATTTTACCCGGTTTAAACTTCAGGGCGCTGCTATTTACGGGATGAGATTTAAACGAAATATTTATTCAACTCTGCGGCATTATTTAAAGAATCTGCCTAAAAATGTCGCAGATGATCTTCATGCATTTCGGATGTTTGAGTGTAGAGATTGGTAGGTTAGTTGTTGCTTAACGACGCTGTTTAATTCATTCATTCATTCATTCTGAAAATTTATATAGCGCCCCTTCAAGATACCTACTCAGGAGCGCTCCCAGTCCAGCCACGGCTAAAAAAGAAACAAGTGATTTATTAAACGCAGGCAGATTACTAAGAGGTAGTAATCGCAGTTCCACTGGGAGCCAATTCCAAGTGGAGGGACCCACATCTGAGAAAGCCCGGCGCTGCCCAGTAGAAGAACGAGCACGTGGAACCAATGGCTCCCCTCTGGTCGAAGAGCGAAGTGCCCGACGCGCTACGACGACGGACACCGGGCGGCAAAGGTCACGAAGGTAAGATGGAGCGCAGCCTAAAAGACAGCGAGAGACCAAGGCAGCGATCCGATAGGAAATACGCTGGGCAATAGGGAGCCAGTGCAACACATCGCGCATATAGGCAGAGACAGGAGCGTACTTGGGAATACGCCCGACGAGTCGAGCAGCTGAACGTAGAACCCGATCAAGACGCCCTAGGACTCCGAGTGGGAGACCGGCTAGAATCGAGCAACAATGGTCAATTCGACTTGTAACAAAGGCATGGACAAGGACCACAGCAGCATCGTGCGAAAGAGAACGAGAAACTACTCGTAGCTGACGAAGCTGATAGTAACAGCTTCTGGTAAGCAGGTTCACATACTGCGAAAGAGTGAGTTCTTGGTCAAGGGTAACACCGAGGTCTCGGACGGTGAGTGAAAAGTTATATTAGGAAAGACCCGGGCTAGCTGGTGCAAATCAACGCCCGCTAGCTGCCTACGGCTTGCCAGCCATATGAATTGGGTCTTAGTAGGATTTAAGAGAAGCCGATTGGAGGCCATCCATAAGGAAAGGGCATCAATGGCTTGGCACATCAGCCGAACAGAGGCCACCGCATCAGATGCATGGGAATGGATGTAGGCCTGCACATCATCCGCATAGGGTTGGTGTAGGAGCCACTGAAAAGACAAAACAGAGCTAATATCAGCCGTGTAGAGAAGATAAAGTAGGGGGCCAAGGACAGAGCCCTGTGGCACGCCAAATGGGGCAGGTACCCAAAGTGACCTAGAGGAGCCGATGACGACACAACTAGTGCGTTCTGATAAGAAGGAAAGGAGCCATTCCAAAGGCTGACCGACCAACCCAAAAGATGTAGAGAGGCGCTGAAGAAGAATGGGATGGTCTACAGAGTCAAAAGCAGAACTCACATCAAATAGAGCTAAGAGAGTTATTTGACCACGGTCCATGGCGCCATAGAAGTCAGATAGAAGGCATAGCAGAAGGGTATCCGTAGAGGGATTTCTACGGAAGCCCGACTGCTGAGCAGGAATCAAATCATTCATATCTAAATATGCAATTAGCTGGTTAGCTACAATGCGTTCTAGAATTTTAGAAAGAAAAGTAACATTGGCGATAGGCCGGTAGTTGGTTGGATCACTCGGGTCCAAGCCATCTCGCTTCAAGGCAGGTAGAAGAATGGACTGTTTCTGAGAGGCTGGTAGGCAGGCCTCACGGATCGAGCGGTTGCACAGCACCGTGAGGAACGGAAGAAGGTCGTCAATAAGGTCCTGAGCAAGGAACGTTGGCGCAGGGTCCAACTCGCACGTCTTATGGCGCTGAAGCGAGAATGAATTCACGTAACTCCACGTTAGAACGACGATGACTTGCGTCGCCCTCCTCCTTTATCCAGGTGTTGGGCTGGCACCACCTAGTGTAAGGGTTGGATCTTTTGCGTCATTGGTTGATAACTTGTGCATTAGATGCCAGCGCAATAGAAGTTACAATTGCAATGACAGAAACAATTACAAGCACACACTGTTCATAGATTGTAAATTTCATCGAGTACGTATTCGTGTGAGTATTTAACATTTATTCGACGCGTTTAAAATGTTATGCGGTAGCGCTGTCTTTAGACACCTTTGAAACGATGATACTTGATATTATATAAGCTTGGGATACGCTCTCTTTAGACACCCCTAAAACTGTGTCAAACGATGATATACAAAGGTCACATTAGAAAGCCCATTGGTTGCTTTTTTCTGTTTTTTTTTTCGTAACTGTAATATGATAAAATAATCGTAGTAATTAAATCGTCGCCTAAATGTTAATTCTTACTATCTGTATCCCGTGAAAAATCACCGTATGCAAATTTAGTTCAGAAACTTTAAAGTACTTGAGAGTAAAAATGTAAAAATACGTAAGTTAAATTGTTATCATTGCAATAATTCTTTGACCGGCATCAGGCAAGGAGGTCCTACCCTTGGAGAGAGAGACAGACAGATAGACAGACAGACAGACAGACAGACAGACAGACAGACAGACAGACAGACAGACAGACAGACAGATAGAACAGACAGACAGACAGACAGACAGACAGAGACCAGTGTATCTCTCTGCCAGCCTTTGGTCCTCTTTACGTGCATATGCATTGTCCGGCGGTTGATAGGTCAGCTGGACCTGTGTACCTGACTGGCCTGTCGCCGGCCAGCGGAGAACTTGCCTGGCCTGGCTGGCAGGGCTACGCCCGACATCAGGCCCTGGCGGGACGGAATACACCCGCTTAACCCTTTGGAGGTGAGGTGGGGCATGACACACCCCATAGCTATTCTTCGTTACGTTTTCTACTGAAAATGTGCAGCCAGCTTGAATTATTTTTGTTTACCTTAGGCCTAGTGAATGTGAAACACGGACACTTTAAGCAGGGACGTATCTAGCGTTGGGCTTGGGGGGGGGCTTAAGCCCCCCCAAACGAAGTTGAAGCCCCCCCCCCCAAACAAGTCAAGCCGTTGTATGCTTACGGCTAAAATTTGTATGAACACTGTATAAATGTTGCCATGTTCAAGGCTTAAGCCCCCCAAACGAAAAAGGCTAGTTACGTGCCTGACTTTAAGACAAACTCAGGTACTTTTGAACGCACAATTTTTTAACAATTTTGTTGCATATTTAAATGAAATCATAAATTCTTGTATACAGGGATCGTAAAACAAGACTGACATGCATGCGATCTTCCACGGCACAATCCAGAAGTTTCGCCTATGTTGGCCCCTCTGCTTGGAACTGTCTTCCCTTGTTTATCCGCCAAGAGCTTCTTGCCTTCTCTCCTCTCCAGTTCCGTAGACGCCTGAAAACTTTCCTTTTTGCCGGTGCCGGCATTGATGCGGGTTGAAAGCGCCGCTGATTTGAGTGGCGCTATATAAGTTTTCGGTTACAATTACAATTACAATTATGTCATATTTGTAGCAAGCGAGTGTGCCTTGAACACGCTAACACTGTGTGCATGGATTGCATTAAGCAATCAGACGAAAATGATGACCGAAAACATTCTTATTGGCTATTCGTGCGTTTGGTAATATTGTGAATGAGGACAGAAAAATGCACGTGCTAAGTAGATATTGCATGGTTATTAGTTCACCTGCTGGCCATTTCAATACTGATCGAAAACAGTTATTGGTTCGTGATAATCACCAGTTTAATTGATAATTGGTTGCAAAATATAATCTAACTCACACTTAATGTTATGCAGTTGATATCGCGACTTACAAGTAAAACATATGTATTGGGGTATGTCATACCCACCTCACCACAAACGTTGCATTGCTTCACCTCACATCCAAAGGGTTAACACTATTGCCCAGTTACGCGACGTACATTGGAAATTATTTTGTTCGATTGTAATTGTAATCGTGATTCTAACAATGATCGTTATAGTACAAGCGGTGTAATGTAATAATCGTCTAGTAACAAAAACCGATTCTTAATTGGTTTTCGAAAGCTAAAGCATTTTTGGTAACATGAGTGAACCCGGTAGGGCTCTTCCTCCACTTCCCAAACACTGGACCAGACACCCAAAGATATATCTGATTATGGCTCCATGTAAACAACTTGGGACAGATATGTAATTACAAAGATTGTGTTGTCATCCGATTCAATCTTTCATCATCAAGAAATCGTTTCCCATTAAGCAGCAATTCTCGATTTATGGTAATCTCGACTGCCCATCCAGCCCCATCCTCCTCCACCTCCTAACTTCCTCCTGCTCCTCTTCCTCCTCCTCCTTATGCTCCTCCTCCTTCTTTTTCTCCTCCTCAATCTCCTCATCCTCTCATCTGCTTCTCTTTTCTCTGCACCTTCTTAACCTCAGGTCAAGGAGGAAGAAGAAAAGGAGGAGGAGGAAGAGGAAGGAGGAAGTGCGCATGTCAGCGGCCATGTTGGCTGTTGACAGTCGTCTCTGTCATTTTGGCGGATTACTCTGTCTATATGCTGAAATTGCTGGATAAAAACTCGCAAGTGTGGAGAATCACTATTGCCGAGTTGGCGTGTCGGAACTGATTTTCGATCCACCATGGATATTCTGCATTTCGGACGGCTGTGGTTGAATGTCGTAAGCCCCCGTGTCTGGAACGGTCCACTTTTATCAAGATCGAGGGGAGATAGGTTTCAGCTGATGATCAATATAGCCTATGTCCCATTTTCGTACCTTATACCAAACATTATTCCCTGAAAATCTAAACTCGGTCGATGGATCCAGACTTGACCGACATTTCTGATAGATCGTTGACGTCGACTGGAATTGACATAGGCTCAAATTGCTAATGAAAGAGATGGGTTTATTAATATCGTAAGTTTAATAAGACTTAAAGATGTCGGGAAGCAGATTGATACTATTGTTGCTCGAGAAAAAAATCGGTTGCAAATCTTTTCGAGTCCTTCAGCCGCTTAATTGGAAAAGTTAGAACTAAGTCGTCATTGAGCGTTTATCGTTCGAAGCAGCTGTGTGCTGGTTACTCTCAAATAAGGCGCTCCATAAATCATGTATAAAGAGTGTCAATTATGCAGCTGAATGAACCGAAGGGAAATTTCAGCCTATTTCATTCACAAACTGATGTAGTACACAATTACCAAGCTATGCTTAGACACCTTTAAGTCGGAATCACCAGACGATATATATATACATATATATATTGTTACTGGAAGAAATGTGAATACTCATTGTTTCCAGGATTTTGTTATCGATGTAACTGGACTCTGATGCCAACGATGAGGTAATTTAGTGCACGCTTATGAAACTGCGCTTAGACACCTTTAAGTCGGATTCACCAGACGATATATATACAGTTATTGGCAGAAATTTGAAAACTGGGATTGTTTCCAGCATTAGGATTTTCCTATCGATGTAACTGGACTCTGATGCCAACGATGAGGTAATTTAGTGCACGCTTATGAAACTGCGCTTAGACACCTTTAAGTCGGATTCACCAGTAGGTATATATACATACTTATCGCAACAAATTCATGAGTAGGACAATTTTCCTAACCGTGTAACTGGCTTCTGATGCCAAAAGTTGTCATTATCCTAATCAATCGGTCGGTAAACTTGATTTCCTACTTAGGACATAAAGTAAGTTATAGCCACAAGAAGAAGAAGAACGATCGCTCAACTCCATAGGTATGAAGCTTTAGCGACTTCATTTTCTTAGCCTCGGCATGTGAGGGCAAGTAATTTCCCTCGCCGTCTCATCTTCCCACCGACAGTGTACGGTCAGCGAACGAAGTCCTCGTCCTTCGACTATTTTCTGTATGCTTCTGTTTTCCAATAGTTTACTGGTCAGCATGCTGGACTGTCGATCGAGAGGAACGGGTTCAACATCTGCTTACACTACATATATATAAGATGTTACATTTCGATTTAATTTCACAATATTCTTACTGTTTTTACAACTATACTTTTGATTCATGCTTAAAACTGTTTATTATGTATGAACTCCAAGGCAGTCTGTTGTGTTTTACACAGTATACGACTCAATATTTAGTATTTTGAGTTCGATCAAAGTTGGCATTACGGTTAAGATTTCGCGATCGACAAGCCACTCCACTCATGGACAACAGTTTGAGTTCAACTGCCCTACTAAACATAAATTAGAAATTGTTAGGTTTGTGACCTACTGCCAAAGTTGTAGGGTTAAGTCGATGTTAGAGGTCCTAGCAATCACAGGTGAACACTAGATTACGGAATCGGCTGACCTTTTACACACCTTTTACACACCTTTTAAACGGTTGGGTTCGTCGCTATATACTACTAAACGCGATTAACCGCTGCATTTTCTGGATATGATGAATTCTCTCGATAGCGTTGGTATGGTTAGATCGAAGTCAACGGCCATGGCAGGCATAAGACATCTTCTGAATAATGTAAAACCAAAGTATTTCATTTAATTGATGAAGTTAACTGCGCATTTTCCTCATACTCTGGTAGTGCCAGTCCAGACTCTGGATAAATTAGGAGGGTAATTTGAATCATGAAAGAATCAATGAAAGAAAATCCTCTTACAAAAACGTGCTGCCATATTCGACTTGTAGACTGCGCTTATAACATAACGTGGTAGAGATGCCCAAATATATTACAAGCAAAAATATTCTGTGTACTATTTGACATTTTAAACAATCTGCCTCAAACTGTGGAGGATAACGCCATACCATTTTAGACACCTTTAAAACGTTTTCACCGTCGCTATCTATATTAAAATGCCGGACACCGCTAGACTGCTCCCCACAGTAACTTTGGCATGGTTAGGTCGACGTCAACGGCCTTGGCAGCCATAAGACAACTTAAAAAATGTAACAATGTGCATACGGCCTGAGTTTCATTGCCATTCACAGATCAGGTCTGTAAATTTTGATGCCCTGTTACTTTTAGATAATATAAAATCAAGTTTTCCTAACAGTTTCCTTTGATAATAAATCTATACAGTAGACACATCTCTATAATGCGTAAAACGTAACTAAGCAAATAGACGTCCGGCTGAGTAAGAGCGCTGCATTTACCCCTATAAGAAAGCAGACAAGCGATCCTGCATTACGAAGAAATTTACGATTGTATTATGTCACAGAAGGTGACAACTGTTCGAAATTAATTAGGAAATATTATAGAAGTATTCATCGAAACAAAGAAAATGCGCCAACATAGTTATACTTTTCATATTCAATTGAAATAAACTTAAATATCCCCAACGTAGCTATTTAATTTGGACTTAATACGGTCGATATGAGTCGTTCTTTTTTGCCGATTGTCTTATAAAGCACACTGTTACTTTTTGGAAACTTTAGAACAAATTATCATCAACATAATTTCTCAGCACTTCCGAATGATGCTTTGTTATGAGACAGTGGCGCTTAATTAATGCATGTACAATTATTAATACATATATTTCAGCATTAAAGAATAATTTTCGCAGTTATGGAAGGGGTTGCTCATGGAAGAAATGCTGCGAATATATATTATAAGGATTCAATGGTGAACGATATCTTGTGACTGGAAGGTCGTTAATACATTTAGTTTCATTTGATTGGTCACGGTTGCCAGGGCCGTTAACGTCTACATAACCTTGTCAGTGGGAGCTTCATTGATTCTAGAACGCGACTTTATACTTATATATACCGTCGGTTGAATATGTTTTAAAGGTGTCGTAATGAGGTCATATTATTTACCGTCTGACGATATTTTAATGCTCCCACGGCATTGACGTTGGTCTGAACTTAATGTATTTCGGATGTTTTTGTTTGTGGTTAGTTGGCTACTTGCTGTTTAACTACGCTGTGTTAGAACGAAGATGATTAGCGTAGCCCTCCTCTTTATCCTAGCTTCGGGTTGGCACCACCGAGTTTAGGCATGGTTTTGGTTGATGCCTTGTGCATTGGACACCAGTGCAATAGAACTTACATTCTCTTATCTTATCTTATCTTATCTTATCTTATCTGACCTATCTGAACATTTATAAAGCGCTTCTCTCAGCAGAGCTATACAGAAGTGCTCTCAGCGTGACAGGCTCGCAAAAAGTAAATCTTTAGGTAGCGAAGAGACGCAGGTGTGATTCCCTAGAACATTTGATTACAGATTGTAAATTTCA
Organism: Allolobophora icterica; assembly: GCA_963556255.1. Lineage (NCBI taxonomy): Eukaryota > Metazoa > Annelida > Clitellata > Crassiclitellata > Lumbricidae > Allolobophora > Allolobophora icterica. The sequence continues at coordinate 2,876 of CAUVYU010000102.1, read as the reverse complement.
TGAGTATTCGTGTGTGTATTTAGCAGTTGCATAACGTGTTTATAATGTTACGCGGTGGTGTCCGATCTAACGGTTGCGACTTCGAGGTTTCTGAGCGAAAATCATTTACGAACATTTGTCGCTATCACCATGATTGTGACGGTGGTGGTCAAAAAGATGGTGTCAGTAGAGGTGGTGATAGTGCTGGTGCTGGTGAGTTGGTGGTAATGGTGACGACGACAACAACTATGATGTAATTTTTGCTGACGACGCTAATGATGATAGCAACGACACGTGGACGACGATGACGATAATTTCATTAGGACGCGACTTCATCAGTGAGACTTGGTTGAGCGATCTGCTTAGACACCTTTGAAACGTTATTAATCGATATTATATGAGAATAGAATACCTCTAAAACAAAATCACTTGATGGTATATAAATGATGCCCCATTTATATACCATCAAGTGGTTATGTTCGGTCATATTTGTGGTTGATCCAAGATTTAGATGGTGCAATGTTTTTAGACCATCTTCGAAATGGCGCAAAATAAAGAAGATTGTGAGGATTATAAGGAGAGTGTGGAAGAGGAGAAGGAGAAAGAGAAGGAGGAGAAGAGGGAGGAGTAGCATGAGGAGGATTAAGAGAGAAGGAGGAAGAGAAGGAGGAGGAGAAAGAGGAAGTGGATAAGGAGGAGGAGAAGAAGAAGGAGGAGAAGAAGCAGAGGTAGGAGTGGGAGGAGAGAAGGTGGAGAAGGAAAAGGCTATGGAGTGGATGAGGAGGAGGAAGAGGACGAGGACGAAGAGGGCGAGTAGAAGGAAAAGGAGGGGGGCAAAAGAAGACAATTAGGATGGGAGTTTATGGACAGCCATAGGAATAGGAAACAATGATTTTACGTTAACTCTCCTCTTCGAAAGTAATTTCATTGGTCACGTGCTCAGCCGTCATCTGTATTTTAAAATTTAATTGTAACTTCAGTTGTAATCGTAAACTTAATTGCACTGTAATCATACTTGTAATCACTATTGTCTTTGTAATCTCGTTTTGGTTTCAATTCTTGCTCTGGTTTTTGTAATTGTAGTATGATAACAATCATCCTAGTAATTGAATCGTAACCGAAATTTCAATTGTTATTATAATCGTAATCGTGATTGTAGCAACGATCGCAATAATACAAGCGATCTAATGCAATAATCGTCTAATAACCACTATTTATATGGCGCCGTAATCCTAGCGAGCTACCTAAAACGGTGCTTTGCGATGCGCAGTGAATAGTTGTATTGTATTGTACATGATTTTGTTCCCTTGAGCGACCTAGGTAGGGCTCTTCCTCACGTTCACTAAACCTAAACACAGGGCCAATAATAGGCCCACTATAAATAGATTTAAACCAGTTTGCAGCAGCTTTAAGTGACAGATTCATAGGAATAGTTCTACTTTTCCTAGGCGTTAAGCATGACTAATGTTTCTTTTCCAAGGTTCTATGCTTCGCTGTTTCAAGTCGGAGCCAGTTCGTTGTATCTGATTCCCAGGATGTCTATTATGTCCATCTCTTTCGCCAGGTGGACGATGACCTGAAGGTCGCTGCATTGGTCGACCAAAATGGTCAACGACGTCTTATGTTCTTCAAGGCTCTGAATCTCGTCACAACGAAAATTAAACTTCTATTACTCGAACCCATCTTATTATTTAGTGTCACTTAGAAATTATGTAGTTATGTTTTTCGTTAAAGGGCTGAAGTAGGCCTCTTTCATCGACAACACCATGAAAATGTATGCGTCTTCTTTACCTTACCTCATCAGTTTCCCAACGATTGTTACCCGTGATATCCGATCTAACGGTTGCGGCTTCGAGGTTTCTGAGCGAAAACAGTGTTGCGAACATATTGTCTCTGTTACCAACAGCAGAAGTTAATAGAAAGTCTTGCGATGTACTCCATGTCAAGTAACCTGGAATTCGTCCATTGCGGAACAAGAACCGTGAACGCGGACCCTTGATTATATAGCATCAATAAGTTCCTTTTCAAAGGTGTCTAAGAGAGCGCTCAACCAGTGGACTTAACCACGTCTCACTAGTGAAGTCGTGACCTTAACTGAAAACGTCCTTCTAGTGACCTTGACTATGGCAACTGAAATTTCAGCGCCATCAATTGATGCTTCGTTATGACACGGTGGAAGATAATGGATACATTTTTAATCAAACAAATTCATAGCGCATGTTATTCAGCTTTAATAGATCAGCTCCCAGGTGCGGGTGTATTAAGTCTTTGGAGAACTTCAAAGATAGCTACCCATAGAATACATTTGCTACCTATAAGCGTTTGACGATATCTTGCGGTTGCCATGGCCATTGACATCAACCTTAGCAGTTTCCAACCACTTTTCGTCATACCAGTAGAAACTAGCGATCAAATGCAATTGTTGAATATATTGATTCAGCTGATTTAGAGGTCTTGGCGACGATGGTTAGGTAGTGGTGGCGATGCTGGTAGAGTTTGAGATGATGACGACGACGACGGTGATGATGCAATTGATTATGACGAGGCTGGTGATTATAACAATGACACTAGAGCTCTCACCGTTTTCATATGAGGCCACGATTTCATCAGTGAGACGTCGTTGGGTCGTTTGTTAGAGCGTTCTCTTTGGACACCTTTAAAACGTTTCTAAATGGTATTATATAGGTATGGATTGCGCTCTCTTTAGACACCCCTAAAAATGGTTTAACCGACGATATAATAATAGGGTCGCATTAAGCAACCCGCCAGTGCTCTCCTACACGTGACTTTTAGTATAATGCAAGATTTCTAAGATGTGATGTGTTTCGACTTTATTAGAAATGGCGCAAAATGAAGCGGCCAGAAGGGGTTTCAGAGGATTCGGAGAAAGCAGTTGA
>CAUVYU010000101.1:0-12128 GCA_963556255.1 Allolobophora icterica | reverse complement strand
GGCCTTCCCCACCCGCTCCCCAGGCGGGCGGAAGAACCTAAGCCGGCCCCCCCCTACCCTGCCCCCCGGGCCCCCCGCCCCGCCTCGGCAAAGGCTCATGTAGCTTCGCCTGGGCTCCGCTGTTGAGACTTTTTTGCCTGAGCGCCCCGTTGCCCTGCCTGGCGCCGTGTAGGCCCCTCAAATCCGTCTTCTGCACGGCATAGCGCGCAAGTGTATTGCTCAGGGCGAGCGGCCAAGGTCGGCCACTTGTCACGCCCGCAGACATGGCATCGCACGTGGTAGGTCATCATGGGGATGTCTCTCCTTGGCGCCTAGGCGCCAGCAGGTTCAACGATCCGGCGGGCAAGGCGAGTCCTGGTATGGTTACCGACACCTTGGGCAGCACTCGCAGCACGTCGTCACTGCCCCTCGCGGCGGGCGCGGCGCTTCGTCAATTGCGCTTGCTGCCACGCGATGAAGTCGAGATAGCCTAGGCTCCGCTGCGGGCGTGGATCGCCCAGCGCATAGGGGCGGGTGGGACCGCAGACGCACGTTTGCCCGCGCACCCTTGGCCGTCGCCTTACTCGCGTAGCCACCGAACCACCTCGATGCCTACGACGCTAAATCCGACCACGCAGACCAGCAGAGAGGCCATCAAGGCGGCGCAGATCATTCAGGCCCCTCGCGGCGGGCGCGCGGCATGCCGTACGCGTCGATATCGCCTGCCGCCGCACCTCGTCCCCGTAGGCCAGGATGCGATTCACTAACTTCTTATCTACCCGGCCGAGACACTCCCGCACGAACTGCTCCACCGCCGCGCCCCCCTCGGTGGCTTTGACAATTTCCGGCTCGTACTCATGCGCTATGGCGTGTCCCTCGTTGAGGCGGCAACCCACTGACCGGCATCGCTCGTAGTTCACTTCTCCCCCTCCCGGCCCCTCGCCGGTCGGCGGCGCGGCTTGAGCGTCATAGCCGGTAGGTCTGCGGGGCATCCGCCCGGAGCTCCACGCGAATCATGACGCCGGCCAACGCTTTGCGGCTGCGATCAAGGCGTTGGGCATACGCGAAGGTATGGCCGGCACTGTCCCGGTCATCGTCGATCACGCCCATGTCGGTGAGGGCATCCCGGTATGCTTTGCACGCAGCCTGGTAGCCATCCGAATCCATGAGGTTATGCCCCGTGCGGGTGAACGTGATGCGCTTGGGCGCGGAGGGCGGGAGGTTCCAGCCCGTGCGGTGGATGGCCTCGAGGAGACAGGCCTGCGCCTTCTCGCGCAGCGTCTTGACGCGGCGGCGATGCTTCCAGAGGCCCCACGCGGATTCGTTGAGCGGATTCACGAGCGCGCCAGGAATCCAGACCTCGAGCGTGGTGGGGCGCTCACGAGGCACGTTCACCTTTCATCCGATTCGCGAGCCAGCGCAAGGCCTCCGCCCGCGGAATGCGGACGGCGCCGCCAATCCGCACGTAAGGAAACGTCGCATCGGCCTTCATCAAGCGATAGATCGACTTTTCATGCAATCGCATGAGGTCCGCAAATTCCTTCGGGAGCCAATAGTCCGGCATTGGGGCTCGCGCGGCCGCTGGCAGTTCGTATTCAACGCAGGAGTTCATAGCGAATGCTTCCCCTTCGTCATCCACAGCGCGCCGCACGGACACTGATACTGCACGTGGTCGCCGACGACGCCGCGCACGACGGCGCCGTGGAGCCAGCGGTGCCAGAGGTGCGCGAGGAGGATCATCCCGGCCCCTCGCGGCGGGCGCGGATCATGACACCACAGTGCTTGCACCACCACTGCTCGGGCTTCTCGATCTTGAATCCCGCGAGCCGGCCGCATGCACAGCGCGGGCGCACCCACTTTGGCTTGAGCACTGGTGTGGCGACATGGCTCCATGTCTCACCACTGGCGATCCGTCGCACGGTCCGGTCGGTCACGCCTAACCGACGAGCCACGCTACGATAGGACTCACCCTGAGCGAGCCGCTGCATCACCTCAGAGACGCCCGCCGCCGTGAGGGCGGCCTGATGGTTCTTTTCTCCAACGAGCGCCGTCCCATGAAGCCGTTTGTGGCTGAAGTTTTCTGTCTGAGTGACCCAAGCAAGATTGCTCAGGCGGTTATCGAGTCGATCCCCATTCAGGTGGGCGGCTTGATGGTCCGGGGTTGGCGGTGAGCCAACAAACCCGAGCAACACGAGACGGTTGATCCGCTGATTGTTCCGTTCGCCGACGCTCACGCGAAAATAGCGTCGGGACTCCCTTCCCGTCAGCACGGGCTTGAGAATCTTGCCGGTTCGCACATTCCGAACACGGCCCAAGTCGGAGACCTCGTAGCGCCACAGGTAGCCCGGAATTGCGATCCACGTCTCCACCATGATGTCAGTCATGATCGCGATCAGCTTTGCCTGCCAGCAAGCCCGCCTCGTACTGCGCCGCCGCGAAGCCGAGGAGGCAGTCGGGGCAACCGTTCCTGTAGTTGAGCGCCGGACCATGACCGATCTCACGACAAATCTCGTTCATCCACGCCTCCACCCGCGCCCGCGCGTCGTCAGGCATCACGTCCCCTCCTCCCGCGCGGGGCCCGTGAGGGCGGCGCGGGATTGACCAATCACTTCGTCCACGTCCGCAATGGTCGGCAGACCGGGTGTTCCCCACTTGATGCTGCGCTCACAGCGATGCCGTAAGAGGCTGAGATACGAGTCTGACCGCCCCAACGCCCCCCGCACCCGCGCCAACTCCTCCCGATTCTTGCGCCAGTCATCGTTGTACTCGCGCATCCTCCGCTCGTATTTCTGCTTGACTAACTCCAACTCCTCCCGGCACGCCCGCAGTCCGCCGCTCATGTCTCCCCTCCCGGCCCCTCGCGGCGGGCGCGGATGAGATCAGCCAGCCCCCTGGTTCCTAGATACCCGAGCACGATTTGCTCACAGGCCCAATTCTCCTCCTTCACCTGCGCCGCCGCGTAGGCGAGGAGGCAGTCGGGGCAGTCACGCTTGCGCGTTCGCGGAATCGAGATTGAGTGTGGACACTCCTCCCGCATCCACGCGTCCACCGCCGCCCGCGCCGGGGCGGTCATCGCTTCCACCGCGCGCGCAGGCTCACGAGCCAGGCCCGCACGAAGCCGACCACGAAGCCGACGCCGGCCACCGGGCGCTCGTACCACCTCATGGCAGCTCGCGCCCCTGGAAAATGTTATGGAGATGCTCTTCGGCTTCGGCCACGGTTATTTTCTTTGCGAGCACGGCCAACACAATCTCTAAGGCTGCCGCATTCTCAACATTGCTACATGGCCGCGCTCCCTGTGGATGCCAATACACGCGTTCTACAGGGACGATCCCAGGCTTGTCTTTTGTGCGGGCCATCAGTTCGCGTAGCCACCCTCGAGTAAAGGCAATCCAATATAGGGATTGCGTTTGCGGCTTTGCTTCCATTCTTCGTGGCGATCCCATTCTTGCAATCGTCGTGACCACATCTCGGGAGACAGTGTCGCTTTTTCTCGGTTGCATGTGATACAGGCCCATCGGCAATTCGTGGCGTAATACGGCAATTCGCGCGGATTTACGATGTCGAGTGAAAGATCCGCTAGACCGTGGCCCATGGTGTCAAAGGCTGTGCGGCAGTAATAGCAGCGATTGGAATATGTGTGTTCCGCGTCGTGCGCCATCTCTGGCAGGCGCCATCCGAAGCGGCGCGCGTATTCTTGGGGTCGCAGACGTTTGCGCTGCTCATTGGCCCACAATTCGTCCCGATGGGCCATCGACCAAGCTTGGGCATGATGGGCCAACGTCGTCCGTGCTTTTTCCATCCAGCGATCTGCTCGCACCCGTTCTGTTCTGGTATCGATCTCACAGCCGATGCAGATCGTTCGGCGTTCCCGGTTGGGTATACGCAACCGGGCATCTGAATTCCAGCGAAAGAAGGCCTCTTCATCGCAAAGGCGTCCGCAGCGTCGGCAGGTTTTACGGGTGGGTTGGCCAGTGACCATGACCATGGCGTTACCTCCTACGCTCGACATCATGTAATCCCATTCGTTAATCCGCGTACATTCCATCGTGAACTTTGACGTAGTTCTCGATGCCGTTCTTGCCAGTCGAGAGGAGCCAGTCGAAGTCCGGGCGGAAACTACTATGCCCTTCGGCGGGCTTGGTCAATCCCTGCAGGAACCGGCTGCGACGGTATTGGGCAAAGACTTCTTTCCACCAGGTCTCGAGGGGGTAGAGGCTCAGCGCGCGGCGGGCCTTGTCCCGGCGCTTTGGTGACAACTCCTCCACCGCCGGCACGTTGTCCGGGGCCTCGGTGTTGTACAGGGCAACGAGGTCCTCCGGCCGATTCCAGATCATCGGCGCGGCGGGCTCCTCGGGACGAGGAGATGGATTAGTCGGTTCTCTAGTTTCTTCTAGCTTCTTCTTGTCTCGTTCTCTGTCTCTTGTAGGAGAGGTCTTCGAAGGCCCTTCAAAGGGCCTTGGCAAACCGTAGTAATCACAGAACCTTAGGACGATTTCAAGCCGGGGGAGGCTGGCGACGTGCGCTAGGACACCTTTCCGGTGTTTTGCGTCGGCCAAACGCACTGACGGGTCATACCGGAGCCCGTTCCGCACCCAGAGGACGACTCCCTCGCGCTCAATCCAGCGGCCCCCCTCAAGCGCGACCAAAGCGCGCTCGAGGGTCTTCGGGGCCAGTCCCGTTTGCGCGATTAGCACGGCGGAGTAATACCGGAAGATTGCTGCAGGGCCCGCCTGCCGGCATAACCGCACGGTGTAGAGCGCCAAACGGGCATTGGGAGGCAGCGCTTGAAAGTCCGGGTCATCGGGCAACGCACTGAAGATTCCACGATAGACACCGCGTGAAGACACAGCGCGCCCCTTTCCGAATGAATATCGTCATGCGTCCTCGGGGTCGCTGAATTCGTGTTCGAGCCAGGCCAAGGCCTGCGCCGTCTTGTCGCTGGTCGCCCACCGCTCGGCCAGGTTACGCACTCGCCACTGCGCCACCGTGGCCGGCGGCAGCGCCTTCCACGGGTCGAGGTCTTTGCTATGCGTCTTCGCGTGGCCCTGCGGGTTGGAGTAGGCGGGGCGATAGAGGCTCGTGGTGGCCATGCGGAACTGATACGCCTCGTTCACGGTGGCGAGCCACGGGTAATAGGCGCAGTGCGTGCGATGGCGCCAGCGCAAGGCGGGCGTCCAGTCAATCGGGAAGTCGCCGAGCTGCGGCGTGCGCGCCTTCATTTCCGCTCCTCGTCCAGTACCTTCGCCAACGCCTGGTAAATCGCCTCGCGATACTGATTCCGGGCCCGCATTATCCCGAGCATTGTCGCCATGTCCGCAACGACAGGCGTGACAGCTGCGATCCCGCGCAATTGGCGAATCGCCGCTAGCACGGGCTCGGCATCATCCGCACGAAGATCTTGCTCCAGCGTCACGAGGTAACCGGCATGGCGGTCTGTCATCAGAATTCGCCGGTGATATAGGCGACGAGGTGGCGCGCTTCGCGGAGGTACTCCTCGATCGGCTCGTCGCTGTAGACCATCCCATCCTCGCGCACCTTCCACTCGCTCATAGCGCGCACGAGGGCGTAGAGATCCAGCGCGGTGATCGCGATGCGCTGCTCCACCAGTTCGGGGAGGGGCTCGCTCACTTTTTGGCCTGGTGATGCTGCTCAATCAAGACGCTGAGCAATTTGGCGAGATCGCTGGTTTCGGCCTGTTGCACGTTGCGGAGACCACACACCTTCTCGGCCACGTCACACAGCTGGGCCTCGGTCAGATGCAAGGCCTTGCGCCCCTGCTCAATCCGGGCCAGATAGCCGGCGCGCGCCGGATCATCTGGTGGTCGCAGCGGTAACTCCAGCTCCTTCGTCGCACCGATCTCGGGCCCGTTCTCGATAATCTCGCCGGTCTCGAGGTTGACGACGCCAGGCTTGGCATCGGGCACGGCGGCCACTTCCGTTTCGTCGAGCATGCCGAGGCCACAGAGGGAAAGGGTCGCGCGCCGCTTCGCTTTCGTCTCAGCCTTCATAATGGCATTAGCGAGCGCCTCGCCCTTCAGATTGGCAATGCTCACCGCACCCGTGGACGAATCTTCGCGCGCCTCTTTATCGCGGACGTAGGCCGTCACGACGAAGAGATCGTCGAACCGTTCTTTCTCCAGCTTGTAGACACTCACTTTGCGCGTCTCGCGGAGTTGATCCGTCGCCTCTTTCCGGGCATAGAGGAGCAGCCGATTATTGAGATAGAGGTAATCGAAGGGCCGCGTGAGCGGATTCAATTTGAGGCTATGGCAGACGTCGCGGTAATACGTCAGCCGTTCCGTCGCGGTCAATTTTGACAGGTCACCGCCGACGAGCACGCGCTCGAGCAGGGACGCGGACGATTCTTTAGGCGCGAGCTCCGTCGTCATGTGGGCAACTCCTCCTCAGGTTCACTGCAATAGGGGCAGTCGAAGCCCTCGTCTAGATACGTCTTGCCGCACACGTGGCATTCCACGAAGGGGCTCTCGAGATCGGCAGAGTCGAAGTCGCGGGTCATGCCGCCTGCCGCTTCCGCCGCATCGAGGGGTAGCGGTCGCTGCGCGCCCAGGCATCCAAGCAGGTACTGCAGCCGCCATGCGGATGCTCTTTCGGCGCGCCGCACGCCTTGCAATCGTAGGGATGGTAGAACCGGTGCTTGCGCTGCCACTCCGCGCGCTTCATCATCGCTTTGTCGCCCACCAATGCGCCGCGATGTCGCGCGAGCTGATCTCGTACACGCGGCACGGCCAACCGAAATAGGTCAGCAGCCGGATCAATCGGCTCATCAGGTTCACCTCCATGGGCCCATCCACCAGACGCCGAGCGCCAGCCCCAGCAGCAGGCCCGTCACCCCGATCACGCCCCAGCTCGTCGCGTCCAATGATCTAGCGGCGAGATGCGCCCCCCAAGGCAGGGAAACGCGATGAACTCGATGCTTGAGACGAGGAGTAACCCGCACGTCTGACAGCGGGAGGAGTAGCCCCGCGCCCGCTCGGCCTCGGTAATCGCGGAGAAATCTGGCGTATGGGTCATGCCGACCAGAGCATGAGGACCGCGGCCCAGAGCAGCACCGCGAACCAGGCGACCAACGCGGCCAGGATTTCGCGCATCAGGTGGTGATCCGCGCCGGGCTCCTGCTCATCTCGTGCCCTTAATCCACGTCGACGGCGGACTTCGGATTATTCAGACACCACTCGATCCGTTCCCACACGCGCTTGGAGACGGAGCGCTTCTTCACGACGCTGGTAATCAGGGAGTAATGCCGCGGCGGATCGAGCTGCGCGACCGCCGTCAAGGTATACCCCGCCTCGCGTAAGAGCCGCTTGACAGTGGGCGCGGGAAGGCGTTTAATTTGACTCGCGGTGAGACTCTTAGTGATAGTGTGAGTATTCATGAGCGTGAGTGTAGACGAGACTCGCCAGCGGGTCAAGCAAAAACGCCGAGGGAGGAGCCCATCATGCGGTACCCCAACTATCCCGGTGTCGGGAAGCGGATTGTCAATCGCCTGAAGGCCTTAGGGTATATCACCCCGGCCGGTGGCCCCGACATCAGCCGCTTCATCCGGGAGAAGCACTATGATCCGCGAAGCTTCTACCCGTGGACGAAAGACCGGACGCCCCAGGGCGAGAACCTGATCCGCTTGGCCTCGGATCTCGGCTGCTCGCCCGCCTATCTGCTGTTCGGCGTCGAGATGCCCCAGCCGATCGGCGGCGGGAGCGCCGTCGCTAGTGGGGCAGCAGCGGCTGACGCCCTGCCGCTCGCGAATCCGTGGGACCTGCTACCCATTATCAGACAGATCCTCCGCGCGCTGGCCACGGCGTGGGCACGCCCCTTGCTCTGGCATGTGGCACACGCATAGACGGCGCAGCCGGTCCCACAACTCGCATGCCGCTGCTCACGCTTCGGATCGCGTTCGTGGACTCCCGCTGGTCCTGGTTTCTCAAGGATCAGGACGCGATCGATGTCTATGTGGGCGCCGTGCTGGTCACCACGCTCGACGCGGCGGTCCTCCGGCAGCTCGTGTCGCATTACTTAACACAGGCCCAGCTCACGGCCACGCTGCTTGAGCGGCCGCTCGTCATGCGGCGAGGGCTCGTCTCCGCTCCAGCTCGAGGTCGACTCCCACCGGGAGGGGTGCCGTCGGTGGCGACGCAGGAAGCCCGCAAGGCCCGGCGCCAGGCGCGGCACCCCCGGCCTTAACTCCACTTCGCCAAATACTGGCGAATCAAGGGCCTCGCGAAAAAGATGGGGAGCATCAACATGGCCAAGAGGATTGCCGCTTCATAGGCTTCGCGGAGACACAACCAAAAGACGCCCGAATAGATCACCGCTCGGATGATCCAGATGGTCCATCCCAATCGCCGGAGCCGCTGGAATCGTCGACGCCATTCTGGTGGAGGAACTGCGCCGCGGATTGCCAAAACGTTCAAGATGATTGAGAGCAAAAAGAGGGCGAGACAAATCACTACGATCATCAAGAATCCGAGCAGCAAGACCGGCATCGGAATGAAGAGGCCGCAGAGCAAGAGGACAATCATCACAGCGAACAGCACATAAAAGGTCGCGAGTGCTCGGTTCATGCTGATCGCCGAATCATCCCGTAGCCAGCGAGCGCGCTTCCGAGCAGCATCAGCCAGCCGGTGGCCAGCGACGGGACCGCAGGATGATGACGATATTCGTCCTCTTCATGCTCCTGATATGCCGCACAGCTCAGGCCCGTAGCGTAGTGCCGACACACCCCATCGATCCACCCATATTCTCCCACATCCGGGCTCGCCTCGACGGACACCGCGTCGGTTCCCGGAGCGGGTTCGCCAATGCCCGGCAATCCGCCCGGGCTCTCACTCGGGTTCGTGATGTTCACATCGGTCACTTGTCCCAACGTGAGGCCTAACCCCAGCCCCGGCGATGAACCGGGGGGCGATCCGGGCACGTCGCCCACCACGACCCCATCCGTCGTGGTGATCGCCACTTCTCCGGTGATGGGATTCACCGAGAACCGCACCGTCGGCTGCGATGGAGGGTTCTGAGCAAACGACGCAATCGCAGCCGCTAGGTCGGCGTTTGCTTGTGCCTGTGCGTTTGCCGCTGCATTGGCTGCTGCCATATCACCGGTCATCTCTCCACTGGCCCCCGCCCCCGCGGTCGATCCGGGTCCTGACCGGGAGAAAATCGCCGGGGCCACGACGGCGATGACAACTCCGGCAACGACGGCAATCCCGACGATTCCTATGGTTAGGCCAACGAGTCCCAATGCGGCCAGATTGACCGCGCCGATTCCGCCGCCCGCTGCGATGCTGCCGGCCATCCCTTGACCGAGCGCGGCAATCGTCGGGCCGGCGAGAGTAACCCCTACAACGGTGGCCGCCTCCAATGAGAAGGCCAGACCGAGCGTCAGGCCTAATGCGGTGAGCGTATCAGCCGAGGCAATTCTGGCCATGCCAAGCCCGCCGAGGATGACGACGAAGGCAAATCCCCACCGCTTCATGACGAGCACGAGCGGCCCCGAGATGAAGGTCCGATCGTTCTCATTCATGAGCGTATGACCTCCCATTGCAGCGCGCCGTCGTTGACGAGGTACTCGACAGCCTCCCTACGCCCCTGGTGCCAGAACACGACCGTCACGACATCGCCCATCGCGGTCGCCCGGCGCTCGATCACCTTGCCCCGGTGGACCTCGGCCCCGACGCGCACCTTGACCGTTTCCGGGTAAATGTTGTCGATCATGGCTACTTGGCCGCCTTTCGATCGCTGAGGTAGTTGATCGTGGCCCGGAGCTCCGCGTAGGAATCCGCCAGCGTCCAGAACGCGCGGCTGGGATCGAGCGCGACGAGGAGGGCAATCAACTGCGCCTTCTGGTGCTGGGCCTTCTGGGCTACGGTCGCCGTCGTGATCGTCATACACAGAGCATAAGCGTGACTCGCATGAGAGTCAAGTATAGACTCGCAGACGAATTGGCGAGGGATTCTCGTTACTTACAGGGACATGCGCTCTAGAGCCCCACGATCCAGTGGTCTGATTCCCGGTTGGGCCAGAACCCCACCTTGAGCGCGGTGTCGATGACTTGCCAGCGCCCCACGTAGGGGCTCAGCGTGGCATCGAAGAGGGTTGATGCCGGGCTGTATCTGACCTTCCCTGTCATAGCATCGAGCACGCTGATCACGCCCGTGCTCGTATCCACCAGCGTCCCATCCTTGTCGCGCAGCACCAGCGTCGTCGTCGTGCCCGTTAGATCTAGGGGGCGCGAGTCCGCGAGCAATTGTACGTCAATCGGTTCCGTCTGCCCCTCGACCACATAGAAGCGGCTCATGGTTTTATCTCCTCTGACACGCGGCGATCGCATCGGCCAGGGCGCCGCGCACCACGTCGCGCTCATGCCGGGCCTGCTGCAATTCCGCCGTCATGGCGGTGAGGCCTCGATGCATCTCGCGCTGGAACACGGTGAAGGTATAGACCTGCATGCCCACGAGCCCGCCACCGAACGCGAGCAAACAGGCCACGAAGACCACGAGGCGCCCGGTCGCTTCGAGCGTCCCGAGCCAGGGCAGCGAGAGCCGTAGCAGGGAATCGGGGCTCATGGCGTCACAGATACACCGGCTCGAGCGTCCCGATTTCCCGCACGCGCCGATTCGGCTGGAGCGAGACAGTATCGTTGATGACCTGGAGCGAGCGCGTGCCATTGACCGGTTGCAGCGTCTTCGTATCCGCAATGACAATCGAGCCCAGCCCCGAGCCACTGTCCACCCGGATCGGTGCGTAGCCGGTCAGTATCAGCGCGCCGGCTGGCGGCGTGATGCTGACCATGGCGCTGAGGACGGGCACGATCCCGATGAGCTCGAGTTGCCCACTCCCCGGCGTGAGCTGCGGCGACTGGAAGACGATGAGGACGCTGGGCGCCTGCCCCGTCAGCGTGAGGGCGCCGGTTGCGGGCGCCCTGCCGGTACTGCTCACGAAGGTCGGCGTTGCCCCGCTCAGGGTCAGCGCGCCCACCGCCGGCGTAATGCGGCGGTCCGTCACAAGGCTGGGCGCGACCCCTGTCAGGGTGAGGGCCCCGAGCTGCGGCTGGATTAGGCGTCCGGTCGAGACGGCGGGCGCCGCGCCAGTGACGGTTAGCGCTCCTGCCCCCGGCGTGATGCTGCGGCTCAGGCTGGGTGCTTGGCCCGTCAGGGTGAGGGTCCCCACCGTCGGCTGGATGCTGAGGGCGGTCGAGAGCACCGGCGCCTGGCCCGTGAGAACCAGGGCCCCGCTCATGGTCTGGCGGTTGGTGACCCCTGCCCCGCTATCGACTGCGGAGGGTTGGTAACCCGTCAGGGTGAGCAGCCCGGCGGCGGGCTGGCGGGCGAAGGCGAAGGTCAGGGCGGGCGCGACGCCGGTCAGGGTGAGGGCGCCCGTCGCCGGGACGATGGTGCGGTTGACGGCCGGCGCGGCCCCTGTGAGGGCCAGGCTGCCTGCCGGCGGGGATTTGAAGGTGGAGGTCGAGGCGCTAGCCGCTTGGCCCGTCAGCGTGAGCGTCCCGGCCGTTGGGCTCGGGCGGGCGTCTGTCAGCGGGGTTGGGGCCACGCCCGTGAGGGTCAACGCGCCCACCAGCGGCGCACGGAAGGTGGCCGTGAGTGCGGTCGGGGCCAGGCCCGCGAGGGTCAGGGCTCCCACCGAGGGCGTGATGAGCACGGGCTGGCCGAGAGCGGGGGCGGCGCCGGTCAGGCTCAGCGCGCCAGCCGGCGGCGCGATAGAGAAAGCGCCCTCGATCTGGGCTGCCTGGCCGGTGAGCGTCAGGGCTCCGGCGGGGGGCGTCACGAACAGCGCGAGCTGGACGAGTGGGGCGGCGCCGGTCAGGGTTAGGGCCCCGACGCTGGGGGTTAGGCCTTGGCCACGGGCTGGACTGGCGCCCGTGAGGGTTAGTGCGCCTGTGCTCGGGGTAATCCCGAGGCCCCGGACTGGGGCGGCACCCGTGAGCGTGAGGGCGCCGACGGAGGGCACGATCCCGACGCCCTTGATGGGGGCCGCTCCCGTGAAGGTCAGGGTGCCGGCCGACGGGACGAGTGCGAGGCCCCTGATCGGCGCGGCACCCGTGAGGGTCAGCGTGCCCGTGCTCGGGATCAGCCCCTGCCCCCGGGTGGGCGCGGCCCCGGCGAGCGTCAGGCTTCCGG
>CAUVYU010000100.1:0-29063 GCA_963556255.1 Allolobophora icterica | reverse complement strand
TCTTTGCTATTTTGTCTCTGAGTAGACACTGTCTCGACCTAAAATAGATCAGCCAATATTTCCCCACCTACATCGTAGTGCCCCATCCACAATAATTTTTTCGTTTCGTAAAATCAATGAATTATCGGAAACTAAAAATTCTAAAATTGGGGCAATATCTTTAGGTTGAAGTATTCTTCCTATGGGAGAAGTATTTGAAAAATGATCAAACAGGTTTTTTATAGCCTCCTCACTCATCCCGGACTTTTTCTGAATGGGACTTTCGGTAACGCCGGGACTCAGGATATTCACTCTGATTCCTTTTTTAGCAAGTTCCAAATTTAAAACCCTGGCTATGCTTTCAATTGCTGCTTTGCTTGCGGTATAGATGCTGGTACCTGGAAAGGCTTTAAAAACAACAATCGAAGTATTGAAAACTATGCTTGACGGATTGTTCATAATAGGGATAAATTTTTGAGTGGTATAAAATGCCCCTTTAAAATTAATGTTCATAATTTCGTCAAACATTTCTTCTGTTGTGTCTTCAAAACTTGCCGCACTGAAAATACCTGCATTGACAAACAGACCATCAATCTTTGTAAATTTTTCTTTAACCAAACTTACCAGCTTATCAATATCAGCCAACTTTGAAGTATCGGATAAAAAACCGGTGGCTTTATGATTTAGATTTTCTAATGCTCTGTTCATAGTGCTTTCCGTGCGACCTGTAATGATTACTTCGTAACCCTTACTTAAAAGGTGTTCTGCGCAGGCAAATCCAATTCCTGTGGTGCCGCCTGTGATAACAATTGTTTTTTTGTCTGTCATATTAGTTTATTTTTCGCAAAGCTAAATCGCTGCTATATTTGCAGCAAGTACTTACTAAAAAGTAACAAACTTACAAAAAAGACAGAATTACTATTAACCAACAACTTAAAGAATGGAAATTTTTGAAAAAAATTACAACAAGGCCAATGAATGCCCGATTAGCATTTTTATGGAAAGGATTGGCGGGAAATGGAAACCCGTAATTATTTGGTTATTGCTTAAAAACGGAACCATGCGTTTTAGTGAATTAGACAAAGCAATAAACGGAATTACCCAAAAGGTGCTTTCTCAACAACTGAAAAGTTTAGAAGAAGAAAATATCATAAGCCGGATTTCTTATCCCGTTATTCCTCCAAAAGTAGAATATAGTCTGACAGAAAAAGGCAGCACATTATCAGAACTCCTGGAAAAAATAATGAAATGGAGTAAAACAAACTTGCAGGAAAAAATAGAAATAGAAGCTGCCCCACTCGCAACAAGTGTATATTGTTAAATTATTAAGGTTAATTTTGTAAAGAATTTACACACGATGGGCCAAGGCATCTGTATAAGAAACCGGAGTTGCTGTAAGTAATGGATTAATTCCTTAGTAAAAACAAGGTATATTGTATTTTTAAAATAATTCAAAAAATGGAAACCGTACTGATACCAATAAACAATAAGAAATCTTACCAACTATTGGAAGCCCGGGAAGACTTACAAATCATCAAGGTGCTTAAAAAAAGCACTGAACCCCGACAAAAACTTTCTGAAAAGTATGGGGGTAAACTGCCTTCTGATGTGGCAGATGAACTTCAAAACCAGGTAACTCTAAGCCGTCAGGAATGGAATTGATAAAATACTACTGATGCATAAAGCCCAAAACCTTTATAGCATCCCTGCTAAAACTGCTACCGCAACCACTCACCAACTATCTTACCTTTTTCAAAAATGAGTGTAGCCTTACGACAACATATTGAAAAAATTACCCCGCTGACAGATCAGGAATTTGACTACATTCTTTCGCACTTCACGAACAAAAAACTCAAAAAGCATCAATTCCTGATTCAGGAAGGGGACTCTGTACGGAATGATTATTTTGTAGTAAAAGGACTTTTAAAATCCTGGCACACGGACAAAAAAGAGAAAGAACATATTATGCAGTTTGCCATGGAAGATTGGTGGGTGACCGATTATCAGGCCTATTTCGGACAAACAAAAGCGACCTTAAATATAGACTGTATTGAAGAAACCGAGTTGCTGTGTTTATCGCTGCAAAACCGTGATAAGATTTGTGCAGACCTTCATAAAATAGAACACTTTTTCAGGCGTAAATCCAATGCGGGCTATATTGCTTTGCAACGAAGAATTTTATCCTTACTCAATAATAATGCAACAGAACGCTACCAACAATTGTTATCCAATTATCCAAACCTGATTCAGCGGGTTCCCAAAACTCTGCTGGCTTCCTACCTGGGTGTTTCCAGAGAAACGCTAAGCCGTCTTTCTTTATAGTGTGATCCGGATCACACCAAACTTGTGATCTGTTTCCTGTGCCAACCGCTGCTTTGTGCTGACCTTTGTCTTACAAATTTTAAATCATTCAAAAAAGATGAAAAAAGTATTTCAAACCATCACAGGGGGAATAATGGTTATTGCAGGTTGCGCCATTTTTTCTTTTAACAATCAGGCAACCGCACAAACAAATAAAATGAGCAAAATGAAAAAGGTGCTATTTGTGGTGACAAGCCACGACAAAAAAGGTGACACAGGAAAGTCCACAGGTTATTATCTGGCTGAAGTGGCTCATCCATGGGATGTACTGCATAAGGCAGGTTATGAAATTGATTTTGTAAGTCCAAAAGGTGGTAAAGCACCGGTTGATGAGGGCGGGTTTGACTTAAAAGACCCCATCAATAAAAGATTTTGGGACGATACAAAATACCGGACTAAAGTTGAAAACACAATGAAGCCCGGCGAGGTAAACCCCAACGACTATGCAGCCATCTTCTATGCAGGCGGGCACGGAACCATGTGGGATTTTGCCGATAATATGGAATTAGCAAACATCGCCGCAAAAATTTATGAAAACAACGGAGTGGTAAGTGCCATTTGCCACGGCCCTGCCGGACTGGTAAATATAAAATTAAGCAACGGCAAATATTTGGTGGACGGTAAGAAAATAAATGCTTTTACCAACGAAGAAGAAGTGGCCGTGGGGCTGGAAAAAATAGTTCCCTTTATGCTCGAAACCAAACTTATTGAACACGGAGCGAAGTTTGAAAAATCAGGTCTTTGGCAAAAACATGTAACCACTGACCAAAGAGTGGTGACCGGACAAAATCCGCAATCCGCATCAGGACTTGCCGAAGCGACTTTGGCAGAACTTAAAAAGCTAAAATAATTTTTAAGAACAACTCTGTGTAGTGTTTAAAAAAAAGTTGAGTAAGGCTGCATAATGCAGTCTTACTTTTTTTGTGTTCTATAACTATTAATTGGTCATTATTTAGTAATAATAATATTTTTAATTAACCTTTCTATTATTGAGTTTTATCAGACTATAATCAATATTATATCTTACTCCCATTAGTAAAATAAAATATTTTTGGACACTTCTCCTGACGTAGCAATATACAATTACACAGAGTTATACAGAGGAGGCCGGGTGTGTAACAAATTTTAGCCCCCCTGCACAATCAGGGAAAGAGGAATGCTGATAACCCGTATTTACAGGCTAAAGAAAAAGTCACCGAAAATTTATTCTACACCAATGATGCCTCTGTTATCATTGGCTAATCCTGTCGTGAGAAACGAAGGCAGACTGTTAAAATGTTAGACTACATGCGTTGGGGTGAATATAATATTCCGCTCCAATCTTTTTTGTCTTAAAAAAGATTGGAGCGGAAACCTCGACCCTTTTAGGGAAACGCCCATTGATCATTTTATTTACACGTTTACAATTACTTTACCAACCACTCTTTGGGTTTCTACTTCCCTGTGTGCTTTCCTCATTTCTTTAAATGAGAAGACTTTGTGTATATGCGGTTTTAATGTTTGATTTTTCAGTAATCCGGCAATAGCTTGCATTGTCTCACCTTTTGCCGCCACAATCATATACTCAAGATTGACTTGTTTTTGTCCGGCTTTGTCTTTGGCTTCCTGAGGAACAGGCGAGAGCAGCGTGACAATTGTTCCATTCGGGCGAACCACATCAATTGAATTAATTAATGTCTGTCCTGATATGGCATCTATCACTATGTCGATATTTTGAAGCCTGTCCGTCAGGTTTTCTGTTTTATAATCAATATGCTCATCAGCACCCAATGAGATCACGAAATTTTTATTTTTCGAAGAAGATGTCCCAATGACGTAAGCGCCAAAATGTTTGGCGATTTGCACAGCAAAATGTCCGACACCTCCTGATGCAGCATGTATCAGCACTTTGTCGCCGCTTTTGATTTTGGCAATATCTGTCAGGGCCTGATAAGCTGTGGAGGCCGCTAATGTGGAGGCCGCAGCCTGTTGATGGGTTACGTTTTTAGGTTTTATGACTAATTGATTGGCCGGTGGAAGCTACATACTCAGCGTATGCTTTTCCTTTACCGAAAGGTTTTACCATTTCAGATATTTCCCCAATTACCATTCCAAATACTTCATCGCCAATTTTTAACCCGGTTACCTCTTTTCCTGTTTCAACCACTTCGCCCGAAATATCCCAACCCGGAATTACAGGGCGTTCCTCGCCAAACAGCCGGGTTAATACTTCCTCTTTGGCTCTTGCTTTGACATCAATGGGGTTAATGCTTATTGATTTTGTTCTTACCAACACTTCATCATTTTCTATGGTTGGCTTTTCGATTTCTGCAGCCTGAAGACTTTCTGTGCTCCCTGCTTCATTTAAAATAATCGCTTTCATTTTTTTTAATTGTTTAGGGTTCGAGGCAAAATTAAGTGTGTAATATATTTTTCGCAAGCATGCACTTTTTTGTATGTTAGATACTAAAAGCATAGTATTGTTGACAATCAGTGTTTATAAAATGATAAAAAAATAAAAAAATTTCATATCTTTTTTATTCATGCCGAAGAATCAGGGACAGTTGACAGATTCGGAAAAAAAAACTTTTATGTACTAAATGATGCCTAAATTAATAAACAAAGTGAACAGACCTTTAATATATGATCAGAATATCAAAACCTTTTTCAATTGATAATTAATAAAAACAAGAGACACCTCCCATAAACCAACCACCTGAAACATTTACCCCCTCTTCCCAATAAACTCCACTCCCCTTCTCACCACCTCTTCATCATAGAGGAGACCATTATGGCTGAGATGAACAGATTCAACCAACTCGGCAGCGGGAAATACAGCCTTCAGCGCATGAGCATGGACGATAGGCACTTCTTTATCGGATACGTCATAAAACATGAGCATATCCAACTCTTTTATTTCGCGGATGAAATGCGAAATGGTGTATTGATCAAAAGTGTGGCCAAAACGTTTGATCATATATTGCTGAAAGGCCACTCCCGTTTTAGGCGAGGCGTGAACGGCTTCCAAAAATGTGTTGATGATTTCCTGACCGATGGTGGGCGCGGCTATATTCACGATGCGATTTATTTTCAATCCACTCCTGACCGCATACAGCATGGCCATCCCTCCAAAAGAATGGGTGATCACACCTTGCGGAAGGCCATGCATTTCAGCCAGACGAAAAAGCAATTGCGAAAATTCCAATACGTTAGTCATCCTGCCATCGCTTAGTCCATGCGCCGGAGCATCGAAGCCTACCACCCGATAACCGGCCTGGGTAAGAGCCTTAATAAAAACCCGGAATTGGGTAGTCCTCCCCGACCAGCCATGCATTACCCATACCACGGGGCCTTGTCCCCAACTATAAAACTGAATTTTCCGGCCTTCAAATAATTCAGTCACTTTTTCTGCTTCCTGAAAAGTTTTATACTCCCCCGTGGGCATACGGTAACGAAGAGGCAGAAAAAAACACCACGCAAAAAGCCGGGTAGCCAACGGCTGACAGCACCTCTCCAAAATGGGAAAAAGAAAACGAACTAGCCGGAGTAGATAGGGAACTTTTGCCTGACTCATGAATGCAAAATTAAATAATTAAATTTATTACCTTTAGTTTATATTAAATTTTTAATAATAAATACAAATAAGTTGATTGATTGCCACATCAGCCGCATCTCGGAATTTAACCACAAAGAGCACAAAGAAAATGACACAAAGAACATAAAGAAATTCCGGAGAGCGGACTGCCACTCTTTGTGGGCTTTGTAATAACCTTTGTGACCTCTGTGGGAAAAAGTTCGCCCCTCCCCTACTCACTTTTGAGTAAGTTTTCCAAGGATGAAAACCTGAATTTGTATGCAAAAAAATTTTTTTTTTCAATTAGTCTACTAGTTTAGTAGGATTATGTATATTTGCCGCAGAAAATAATTTATAAACCTAAAACAACAACATTATGAGTTTGCGATTAGGGGACCCCGCTCCCAATTTTACGGCCGAGACCACCCTTGGCGAAATTGATTTATACGAATACCTGGGCAATAGTTGGGGTATTCTTTTCTCCCATCCTGCAGATTACACACCGGTCTGCACGACTGAATTGGGGAAAACTGCTTTGTTAAAAAATGAGTTTGAAAAAAGAAATGTAAAAGTGTTAGCCCTAAGCGTGGACCCGTTGGATAAACATCATAAATGGGTGAGCGATATAAATGAAACACAAAATACGCGGGTAGAATTTCCGATAGTGGCTGATCCGGATAAGACAGTTGCCAACCTCTATGATATGATTCACCCCAATGTTTCGGAAACCTTCACAGTGCGTTCGCTGTTTATTATCGGCCCTGACAAAAAGGTAAAACTTTTTATCACCTACCCTGCTTCTACCGGAAGAAATTTTGATGAAGTATTGCGCGTAGTGGATTCCTTGCAATTGACTGCGTTACATAGTTTGGCCACACCTGCCAACTGGGAAAACGGGGATGATGCGATTGTACCTCTTTCGCTGACCACGGAAGATGCCATCAAAAAATTCCCGAAAGGTGTTAAAGTGGTGAAGCCTTATTTGCGCTATACTCCGCAGCCCTGATATTTTTCAGTGCTGTGGGACAAAAAAGTGTAGAGCAAATTTAGGACTGACGCCTTGGTTCGTATCCTTTCGTTGTATCACGCCTCACCAGCCGACGATTTTTCGGTTCGTGGAGACACGAACCGAGGCGACACGAGGTGACAACGAAACCCGAGGAGAAGGAGGTGACAATGACAACCCGAGGCGTGGGAGATATGAACCAAAGCGTGGGAGACACGAAACCGAAGCCGGGAAAAAAGTAGAATGGACAAACTAAAAATTTGAGAAGTGCATGTATTTAATGCCCTGCTAAATTTATCAATACGCCTATTATCAAATTAAGATCGTGTTTCTGCATGACCACTTGTGGCGATATGTTTGCTGTTTATCCATTCTTTACTAAGTTATCATAAAAACAATTGGCGATTAATAGTTTATACAAATTATTATAAATGGCAGACGATTGAATTTTGCTGCTATGAGTTAATTTTTTTAACACAAATTTGAGAATAAAAAGCCTGATTTTTCACCCCGATATAGGTGTATGTAAAATTATTCTGTAAGTTTGATTTTTCAATTAAAAACAAATGAACGAAAAAGTTAAAGTATTGATTATAGGCTCCGGCCCCGCAGGTTATACGGCTGCCATTTATGCTGCACGGGCGGCCATGAGTCCTGTCCTGTATACCGGAATGCAGCCGGGCGGTCAGCTTACCACCACCAATGATGTGGAAAATTTTCCCGGCTATCCGCAGGGCGTAAAAGGTCCTGAAATGATGATTGATTTGCAAAAGCAAGCCGAACGTTTTGGTACCAGAGTCTGCTTTGAAATGGTGACGGCTGCGGATTTAAAAACTTACCCGTTTAAAGTAAGCGTAGGCGATGGGAAAACGCTGGAAGCCCTGTCGGTGATTATTGCCACGGGTGCCAGCGCTAAATATTTGGGACTTGAATCGGAGAAAACTTATGCCAACCGGGGGGTTTCGGCCTGTGCTACCTGCGATGGATACTTTTTCAGAGAACAGCGCGTAGTGGTTATCGGCGGAGGAGATTCGGCGGCGGAAGAAGCTACGTACCTTTCTCATCTTTGTAAGGAAGTTCATTTAATAGTGCGCCGGGGAGAAATGCGCGCCTCTGTAATTATGCAAAAACGGTGTGAAAAATACTTCCAATATTTTTATCCATTGGAATACCGAGACGGAAGAAATTGAAGGCAATGGCGAAAGAGTGACCGGCATTCGTGTGTTCGATAATATAACAGGAAAGAGAAAAACTATTCCCGTAGAAGGAGTGTTTCTTGCCATCGGCCATGAACCCAATACCTCCCTTTTCACGGGACAACTGGATATGGATGAAGGCGGATATATTAAGGTGAGACCCGGCTCTGCCATCACCAATATTCCGGGCGTATTTGCGGTGGGCGATGTGGCAGACCGGGTGTATCGTCAGGCGGTCACGGCGGCAGGCACCGGATGTATGGGGGCTTTGGATGCAGAAAAATTTTTAGCTTCACAATCACATGGCTAAAGTAAATATATTAGCGATTGGCGCCCACCCTGATGATGTGGAATTGGGCTGCGGAGGTACGCTGCTCAAACATGCGGCCATGGGACATAGCATCGGAGTGGTTGATTTAACGCAGGGAGAATTGGGAACCAAAGGCTCCATGGAAATTCGCCAAAAAGAAGCGGAAGCGGCGGCGGCAGTCCTGGGATTATCTGTTCGGGAAAATTTAAAAATGCCCGACGGTTTTTTTCAAAATACAAATGAAGAAAAACTTAAACTGATCCGTGCTCTGCGCACCTATCAGCCCGACATTGTATTGGGCAATGCTTATTACGACCGCCACCCGGACCACGGACGTGCCGCTCAATTAATTTTTGAAGCCTGTTTCTTATCGGGCCTGCCGAAAATAGAAACTCAGTTGAACGGAAAAAAACAAGAACCCTGGAGACCCCGGGCTCTTTATCACTATATCCAAAGTCTGCATCTCAAACCCGACTTTATTGTAGATGTTTCTGACTATTGGGAGATGCGCATGAAAGCTACTCACTGCTATCCTTCGCAATTTACCAATACTGCAGAAAATGCTAATACCTTCGTTTCGAATCCTGACTTCCTGCGAATGATAGAAGCCCGTAGTATTGACTTCGGGCATTCCATAGGAGTTCGCTATGGAGAAGGATTTACGGTGCGGCGTGTGTTGGGTATTGACAATCTGATGGATATTGTGACCGGGCCTGGGGCGAGCAGATGAGGTAAAATGAGTGCTTGAAGGTAATAATGGGAGCAATATATAATATAGTGTGTTATTTCATACAGATCAATTATAGCAGGGCTGTTTAAAAATATAGTTTTTACTAAATAATGACCCGTTAATAATTATTGATTCTGATTAACTACAGAGTTTTTTGCTACAAATAAGGTGCTTGTGTCTTCATGGGTATCATTAATTTTTGACAAGCATAAGGTCGTGCTTGAATCAGAAATTTTACCACCGCGGGGTCCGAGGCGAGACCCCACGGAGACAGAAAGAGGTATATCTTTGTCCACAACTATCCAACTATCCTTAGAGTTAAGCGAAGCGTCTCTAAGGATTGTCCAATGAAAAAAGAGACTTCAGTCTCCTGGGCGAATATGTGGTTTGTCCCCTTGGGTTTCTCCTCACCCCCCGTGGCCACGAAGCGCATTTTCTACTTATTAATGTGAGCAAAATAGAGTCATATTAGCATTTGATAAAACTCAATAATAGCAAGGTCTATAAAAAAATAATCCATACTAAATAATACCCTCATTAATAAAAAAAACAACACGTGAAGATAATTTCTGATAATAAATGACTTTAGAAATTCCGAAATATACCCCATCCCCAGGCAGATAATCTTTACAAATCAATCTTACTATGCCTTGGTACAAGTGCTTTCATAACCACCCAGGCAGTCAGGTAAGCGAATCCGCAAAAAATAAACATAATTAAATAAGCATACTGTGGATTGTCTTTGAAAGTATCGGTTAACCTTCCCGCCATCAGTTGCACCAATACGCCTCCAAGCCTCCCGACATGGCGCCTATGCCGGTGACAGAACCTACAGATTTTTGGGAAACATATCCGATACGGTGGTGAATAAATTGGCACTCCAAGCCTGATGTGCCGCGGCGGCCAGACAGATAACTGAGACTGCCAGATACATGGCCCATGTGCCAAAGAGTGCCACATTTCCAAAATATTGAGTAGAGAGCACCACTAAGGGCAAAAGAGCAAATCAGCAACATGCCGGTCATGCGCGCCTTGTAAATTTCCATTCCGCGATTGATCAGATAAAGCGGCAGACTTCCCCCCAATACACTGCCCACGATGGCTACTCCATATACAATAAAGCAGGGCCAAATCACTTCGCGAGTAGTCATTCCAAATTGTTTTATTAAATAGTCGGGCAGCCAAAAAAGATAAAACCACCAGACTCCGTCCGTCAGAAATTTTCCCATGAAAAAGGACCAGGTTTGCCGGAAGCCAAAGAGTTTACCCCAAGAAGTTTTTATTTTTCCGTTGGGAACCGGATCGTTGTCGCTGTGGATATGATCGTATTCTTCTTTCGACAATCGTTTTTCTTCGGAAGGAGTATTGTACAACCAGTACCAAAAGATAAGCCATATAAAACCAATGCCTCCGGTGAGGATAAATGCCATTTTCCATCCCGTTTGATTTCCGAAATACAGTAAACACCAGGGGACAAAGAGAGCGGAAATCATGGCTCCGAGATTTGCGCCGCTATTGAAAATTCCGGTAGCCAGGGCTCTTTCTTTTTTCGGAAACCATTCGGCTACCGTTTTGATAGAGGCGGGAAAATTTCCGGCTTCCCCAATGCCAAATAAACTGCGAATGATGCCATGAAGAAACACCGTACCTCCGGCAAAGGCATTCACTATTCCGAAAATTGACCAGATAATAAGTGAGAGTGCGAGGCCTGCCTTAGTGCCGATTTTATCTATCACCCAGCCGGCGATAATGGTCACCCCCGCATAGCAGGCGGTGAAGAGTGAAGTGATGTAGGAAAAATCTGTATTGCTCCAGCCAAATCCTCCGGATGCTGTGGGGGAACAAAAAAATGGTTTCAAGTAGCTGATTACCTGCCTGTCCCATATAGTTGATGGTGGTGGCAAAGAGAAGCAGCGTACATATTGTCCAGCGATAGTTCTTTTTCATAAGTTGAGAATTAGGTAATGTTTTTAATAGTAGTAATCAATTCTCGCACTTGTGAAGTGAGGCTTGAATAGCTGCCGTTTTCTATTATTTTTTTGGAAATTAAATTGCTTCCCATGCCTACACAATATACACCTGCATTAAACCACGATTGTAAATTTTCCTTACTCGTATCCACACCCACCGGTAGGCATAATTTTCAGAGTGGGCACAGGCCCCAGTACGCCTTTTACAAATTCAGGGCCTAATACATTGGCCGGAAAAATCTTCACCAACTCCGCACCTATTTTCACCGCGCGCATGATTTCGCTCAGGGTAAAACAGCCGGGCATCCAGGCTGTGTTTTTGGTCTGGCAAAATTTTCCGGTTTCCTCTTCCATGATGGGAGCTACAATAAAATCAGCCCCTGCCTCGAGAAAGGCCTGCGCCTGCTCCACATTAATAATGGAGCCAATGCCTAAAGCTAAGTCAGGGTGTCCGGGAGAAAAATATTTTTTAATTTCTGTAAAATTTTCCAAAGCCTTCTCCCCGCGATTGGTGTACTCAATGGCTCTCACTCCCCCCGTCATAACAGGCCTGAATAAGGGATTTGCAAACCGCAATATCCGCATGATAAAAGAGCGGGATAAACTTAGCGTGAAGGATAGCAGCAAGGGCTTGTGGATTGGTCATACGCTTATTATTTTATTCACTAATTAAAACTTTTAACACCAGTTTTTTAATTTCCCCGTCGCCAATCATAGGGGCATGGACATCTTCGGGAAAGAGAATTACAAAATGCCGGGGCCTGAGTTGGAAAAAGAAATCGGGTGTATCTTGGAAGAAGAGGACGTCTTTTTCATGATCAAATTCTCCTTTTGGCCGGATGCAGTATGGGCGCGATTTCCACCCGAAAGTCTCCTCTCCTTCAATGCAATATTGAATGTCAATATTTTTATTATGGCATTCAAATTTTTCAAGACTCTCTATGTCTGACTTGCCCTGTCCCCGACTGATAATGGAGATTAGACCTTTGGCGATTTCTTTTTTTCTTCGGCTGCCTGAATTAAATCGGTTTGCTGAATATAGTTGAATGCGGTGGCAAAAAGAGGATGCAGGGAAATGTAGCGGCCGGCATTGTCAATGGAGTCAATTATCATAGGGGGTAAAATTTGTTTAAAGTTAAAAATTTTTAGCGCACTACGCGTCCGCTGCCGTCACCCTTCATCAAATTCTCGACTTCGCTCACCGACACAAGATTGAAGTCACCATAAATAGTATGTTTCAGGCATGAGGCCGCCGTGGCAAAATCCAGGGCTTGTTGCGGATCATCGGGGTAAGAGAGAAGGCCGTAAATCAAACCGCCCATAAAAGAATCGCCGCCTCCCACGCGGTCCACAATGTGAGTGATATTGTAGCGGGAAGACTGATATAATTTTTTTCCGTCATAAAGACAGCCGCCCCAGGTATTGTGATTGGCGTTGACAGAACCGCGCAGTGTGATGATTGCTTTTTTGGTGCGCGGAAATTTTTTCATCAATTGGGTGCATACCGATTCAAACTCCGAAGCATCTACTTCTCCGTGGGTTTTCTCAGCCTCGAAGTGGGCGGGTTTTATATCGAAAACTTTTTCGGCATCTTCTTCATTTCCCAATATTATATCGCAGCCTTCCACCAAAGCAGGCATCACTTCGGCGGCTGTCTTTCCCATACTTCCAAAGATTTTTTCTGTAGTTTAAATCGCAGGAAACGGTAATGCCCATTTTATTCGCCGCCCGAATGGCTTGCAGGCACACCCCGGCAGTGGCTTGTGAGAGAGCGGGAGTGATGCCGGTCCAATGAAACCAGTTGGCGCCGGCGAATATTTTTTCCCAATCAAACATATCCGGTTTCACTTCGGCAATGGAGGCCCCTGCGCGATCGTATATGACTTTCGAGGGACGCGCCACGGCACCCGTTTCCAAAAAGTAAATGCCTATACGATGACCGGAGCGAACGATATTTTTTGTATCAATGCCGTATTTTTTTAAGTCCATTATACAGGCCTCTGCGATTTCATTTTTGGGCAAGGCGGTGACAAATTCCACCTCCATTCCATAGTTGGCGAGCGACACCGCTACATTGGCCCTCGCCTCCGCCAAAGGAAGCATTCAACTGCCTGGCCTGCGAGAAGCGTTCATAGTGCGGGTGGCCAATCGCAGCATGATTTCACCGAATGTGACAATCTTATTTTTTTTTCATATACTATGTGTTGGGATAAGACAATTGAATTTAAAACCATGACATTAAGCCGGATAATGCTTACCATAAGGGGGATATAATAACAGCCCTTAGCGCACAAGAAAAAAGTCCGGTACAAAGTGCTCATTTGAAAAAGGTTTCTTGCAAAGATAGGATTCGATTCAGGATGTACAATAATTTGAGTGGGAATTATTTTTGAGTAAGCTGTTTTTAACCACAGAATTTTAACCACAGAGTACACAGAGAGAAAGACACAGAGAGCACAGAGAAAAAACATTAGCAACCAAAGATAACCCTGATCTCTATTTATAGCGGATTTTCGGGCTGCCTTTTTTTTAACCGAACGAATACAAAATGTGGCCCATACCTGCCTTCCCATGTCATTTAGTTAAGGTGCGAAGCGGCTTCGTTTTCATAGTATCCAAGGCGAGACCATGTGGAAAAAAAGCGGTGCAACCCCAAGGGTATCCTGACTATCCTTACTGTCTCCCGCGAGTCTCGCCTCGGACTCCGCGGTGGTAAAATATGTGATTCAAGTACGACCTTATGCTTTGCAAAAGCAATGATATCCGTGAAGACACAAGCACCTTATTTTTAGCAAAAAATTATCTGCTTAATCAAAATTGGTTCTTGACTTTCCTTATGGTTTAGTTAAGACTCAAAGTGGTTTCATCGCCACAGGGTCCGAGGCGAGACCATGTGGAGAAAGGGAAGGTTGTCACAAAGGGAACAAAGAGCGGTAGTGGGTGGGTAATATATTTTCGGCGGCCACAGGGTCCGAGGCGAGACCCTGTGGAGAAAGGGAAGGTTGTCACAAAGGGAACAAAGAGTGGTGGTGGGTGGGTAATATATTTTCGGTGGCCAGATTAAACATCAACAAACTACTCCCCCTGTGGATGAAACAGGGAGAGTAGTTGAGGAATACAAACTACTTACATTATTTAACAGGCGCATGGGCAACACCTGGCTTTGCAGAACAAAATCCGCCGTGACCTCAGTTACCGGTCAGCTTATCAAGATATAATTCGTACTATATTTCGCTCCCGTTCATAATACGCAAGGGGTTTCGCCCGCCACAGGGTCCGAGGCGAGACCCTGTGGAGAAAGGGAAGGTTGTCACAAAGGGAACAAAGAGTGGTGGTGGGTGGGTAATATATTTTCGGTGGCCAGATTAAACATCAACAAACTACTCCCCCTGTGGATGAAACAGGGAGAGTAGTTGAGAAATATAAACTACTTGTACTATTTAATAAGCGCATGGGCAGTACCAAGGATTTTTTTTGGAACAAAATCCGCCGTGACCTCAATTACCGTTCAGCTTATCAATATCCTTTAGAATTTCTTCGCGAATCTGCGCAACCGCCTTGCTGAATGTTTTATTGGTCATGGCCGGGATGGCTAATACTTTATTGTAATACATCGAGGTGGAAATTAAATCAATTGACCTTCCTGTATAGGTATTTATTAAGTTATTATTTTTATCATAAAGACTTAACTCAATTTCAATTTCCGAAGTGTTTTTTGACATAGGCACTCCAAAGTACAAGGACACAAGAGGCAGAGAAGCCAAAAAAATCAACGGCTCCTTTGCAACCGGAGCGGCTATTAATGAAGCCACTGCCACAAGCCACGAAATCTTAGTGAAATTGTTTGCCTGAGATTTGCCGTAAAATTTTTTAATCTCTCCTTTAATTATGAAATCCGGATTTTCAAGTTTCGGCCTACCTGCTTAAATAAACCATTTTCTGAAAAATCAGACACTATGGCATTGGTAACTTCTAAATCTAATCCGCCCGGCAACGATTCCTCATTGGTAACAGACAAACCCATGAATGAATTTCTTTTATCATCCGCAGGAGAAGAATCTTTAAATTTATCCACTTGTACCGATTTGTTAATCGTTTTAGGACTTACATCCAAACTTACTTTGGGTATGTATGAAATTGTGGAGCAGGAGGCAATTGAAATTGCGAGTACTAAAAATTTTAAAAGTTTAGCAGTGCCTTTAAGTTGTTTAATCATAATTTTAAGTGTTTAGTTATTTTATTTAGTTATTTAAGTTACAAATGTGAAATTATTTATGAGTAATTACGCCAGAAGTATAAGAAGTTTTCCGTCCTCCGTTATTCATATCCCTCCTTAAACGTATGTGGCTGATTATTATTGTTAAATACTCCTTATTTTTGCCGTAATTTGAAAATTCTTTTGGGTAATCTTTTATTTTTTGGTGTGAAAAAGAATGCCCTGACGCTCATCAACCATCACCACTACTCCCCCCTGTGGATGAAAACAGGGAGAGCCGTTGAGAAATATAAACTACTTACACTATTTAATAAGCGAAACATGGGCAGTAGCAGATGGCTTTGCAGAATGAAATCCACCGTGACCTCAATTACCGTTCAGCTTATCAATATCCTTTAGAATTTCTTCGCGAATCTGCGCAACAGCCTTGCTGAATGTTTTATTGGTCATGGCCGGAATGGCTAACATTTTATTGTAATACATCGAGGTGTTATTTAAATCAATTGACCTTCCTGTATAGGTACTTATTAAGTTATTATTTTTATCATAAAGACTTAACACAATTTCAATTTCCGAAGTGTTTTTGACATAGGTACCCCAAAGTACAAGGAAAAGAAAGGCAGAACACCCAAAACAATCAACGGCTCCTTTGCAATTGGAGCAGCTATTATTGAAGCCATTGCCAGAACCCAGGAAATTTTAGCAAAATTGTTTAATCGAGATTGACCGTTAAATTTTTTAATCTCTCCTTTAATTATGAAATCCGGATTTTCAAGCTTCCGGCCGGCCTGCTTAAATAATTTGTTTTCTGAAAAATCAGAAACTATGGCATTGGTAACTTCTAAATCTAATCCACCCGGCAGTGATCCCTCACTGGTAACAGATAAACCCAGGAATGAATCTCTTTTGTCATCCGCAGGAGAAGAATCTTTAAATTTATCCACTTGTACCGATTTGTTAATGGTCCGGGACTCACATCCAAACTTACTTTGGGTACGTAGGAAATTGTGGTGCAGGAGACAATTGAAATTGCGAGTACTAAAAATTTCAGGAGTTTAGCAGTGCCTTTGAGTTGTTTAATCATAAATTTAATTGTTTAGTCATCTTAGTTATTTGTTTAGTCATTTAAGTTACAAATGTGCAATTATTTATGAATAATTGCATCCGAAGCATAAGAAGTTTTCCGTGCGCAGTCATTCATATCCCTGCTTTAACGTATGTGGCTGATTATTATTGTTAAATACTCCTTAATTTGGCAATAATTTGATTTTTTTTGAGTAAGCCATTACTTTTTGGTGTTAAAAAGGATGCCCCTGACGATCAGCAACCACTTACTACCCTCCCGTGTAGATGAAACAGGGAGAATAGTTGAGAAAATACAAACTACTTAGGGGTTGCTTAATAACTCACGGCGAATAAAATTATAGATTTTGGATTATAGATTTTGGATTATAGATGCAGCCAGGCGACATGGTATGATAGCCCCAAATAGAATGGGGAGCTGATGACAGGCATGATTTATCCCAAGGAATAATACCCGGTAATTTCACCCAACAATTTGTTCGTGATAATTTTTGCTCGAAGTAGTAACCCGATACAAGCCACGCGAGACTCATACAACATACTGTTTAATGCACACTTTCTGATCTCTTTACCTGTTTTTCCGTGCATTAAATTTTGAAATTATCTCGCTAAAGGCTCGTCTTTATTGAGTTCCTTAGTTTTTAAGCAAGCCCTACTTACACTATATTAATAAGCGCATGGGCAATACCTGGTTTTGTGGAATAAATCCGCCGTGACCTCAATTACCGTTCAGCTTATCAATATCCTTTAGAATTTCTTCGCGAATTTGCATGACAGCCTGGCTGAATGTTTTATTGGTCATGGCCGGAACGGCTAACATTTTATTGTGCCAGGCCGAGATGGAAACTAAATCAGTTGACTTTCCGGTATAGGTATTTATTAAATTATTATTTTTATCATAAAGACTTAACACAATTTCAATTTCCGAAGTGTTTTTTGATATAGGTATTCCGAAGTTCAGGGAGAACACAGGCAGAACACCCAGAAGAATCAACGGCTCCCTGGTAATTGAGGCGGCTATTAGTGAAGCCATTGCCGCAAGCCACGAAATCTTAGTAAAATTGTTTACATGCGATTTGCCGTAAAATTTTTTAATCTCTCCTTTAATTATAAAATCCGGATTTTCAAGTTTTCGGCCCACCTGCCTGAATAAACCATTTCTGAAAATCAGAAACCAGGGCATTGGTAATTTCTAAATCTAATCCGCCCGGCAACGACTCCCTCATTGGTAACAGACACACCCATAAATGGATTTCTTTTATCATCCACAGGAGAAGAATCTTTCAATTTATCCACTTGTACCGATTTGTTAATGGTCTTAGGACTCACATCCAAACTTACTACAGGTATGTAGGAAATGGTGGTGCAAGAGGCAATCGAAATTGTGAGTACTAAAAATTTCAGGAGTTTAGTAGTGCCTTTAAGTTGTTTAATCATAATTTTATCTGTTTAGTTATCTTTAATTGTTTTGTTATCTTAGTTATTTGTTTAATTATATCAGTTATTTGTTTAATTTACAAATGTGCAATTGTTATGAGTAATTGCATCCGAAACATAAGAAGTTTTCCGTGCGCAGTCATTCATCTCCCTGCTTGAACGTATGTTGGCTGATTATTATTGTTAAATGCTCCTTAATTTGGCAATAATTTAAAAATTTCTGTCCCGTTTGAGGATAAAACAGCGGAGAGACGGGAGTTTTTCCAAAGCCGGATACTGCCATTTAAGGCGTAATTACAGGAATTCGCTCCCGGGTGTCTTCAATCCTCAAGTAGCCCGATATTTTTCTAAATTCTCTCCAAACCCCGTGTCGGCGGGGATTTAATTGGCGGAATTTTTTACCCGAATGGTATATTTTCAAAATATTCATGTAAGTTTGCACAGTAAATGAAGCGCGTCCTCTCCCTTGTTTTCTTTTTTCTGATCGGCTTTGGCCAGGTGGGAATCAATTATGCACACCATCACTGCGAGGGAGTCAGGCATGAACATCAGGCTATCCATTCATGCGAAACTTCTTGTCCGGTATGTACCGGTCATCTGCAATTGGGAGCCTTTTCAAATAGCGGAAACGGTTTTCATTACAGTCCTGTTTTTGCAGGCATTCAAAATTCTTTTCACCTTATTTCTCCCTTCATCATTTCCTCTCTGCGGCTTGAAGGACGCGCTCCTCCTGCGGTTTAAATTCTCTCTCCGGTAATAGAGATTACCGTTCTCTTTTTTCTTTTTTCTTTTCTATGTAATTAATTTTATGAATAGAAGCATATTTATATGGCTTTATTTCTTTCAACCGCTTACCGGGGCAGTGGGGCAGTGCGACTTTCTGCTCAAAGGGCCCTGGTGACCGACAGGTAAGGGAAGTCCCTTGCCGGCTGCGGTGCAAATTCGCTCCCTGCGAAAAGGCGTGGAAGCGGAGGACGGACATTTTGTGTTGGACAAGTTATGCAAAGGCCGTCTGGAGTTAGAGATTTCTTTGCTGGGCTATATTAAACAGAAGAAAATAATTTCCCATTCCTTCTGAAGAAATTACCATCGTACTTATGGTGAGCCGGAAAGAATTGAGTACAGTGGAAGTAATCGCCCATTCCTCGCAGGAAGTATCTCGCGAAAGCATGCTGAACAGTAAGCAACTCGAGGAAATGTCGGGAAAAACAATCGGGGAGAGTGTATCTGCTATTTCCGGAAGTGAGCACTATTCAAAGCGGGCCGGGAATTTTCAAGCCCGTTATTCAGGGTTTATTTGGCCAGCGAATTTATGGTGTTGAATCAGGGCGGAGACTCGAAAGCCAATCGTGGGGAATAGACCATGCGCCGGAACTGGATGCATTTCCGGCCTCGTCCATTGCGGTTATAAAAGATGCCTCCTCTATTAAATATGGTTCGGATGTATTGGGCGGAGTGATCCTGATTAATTCTGATTCGCTGCCCACCGCGGCAGGGTTGGGCGGCTCCTTTACTATGATTGGACAGAGTAATGGAAAGGCCGGCATTTTTTCGGGTATGTTGCAAGGCGGGGTGAAAGGCAAGCCGGGTTTTGGCTGGAGAATTAATTCAAGTGCCAAACGTACCGGTGATTATAGCACCCCTCGATATTCCCTCACCAATACCGGTGTGCATGAATTGAATTTTTCGGGAAGTGCGGGTTATCATTCCAAAAAAGGATGTGTGGAAATTCTGGTCAATCGCTTTCAAACTAAGTTGGGAATTTTGCGCGGGGCTTCGATTTCTACTTACGACGATTTAGTGGCGGCCATGGAGCGCTCCGTGCCTCAATATACCGGCCCCTTTTAGTTATCAAATTGTTCCCCCGCGCCAGGAAGTGGAACACCATTTGGCCAAGGCTTCCGGACATCTCAATACAAAGTGGGGCGTGTTGCGAGGGCAATATAGTTTTCAAAATGATAATCGCCGGGAGTATGATCAACGCATGGGCGGCTTGTCGGAAACTCCTGCTTTGCATCTTTTTCTCAATACACATTTGATGGAGGCTGAATGGGAGAAGACAATAAATTCGATCTCCCTCAGTGGCGGGCTGACTTATATGAATCAGGGGCAATCACAATGTGTCGGGCACACTGCGAATCCCGTTTATTCCTGATTATGTACAGCATTCAACGGGGATTTATTCGGTTGGAAAATGGTCGCACGGGCCCTGGCAAATGGATGCGGGCGGACGCTTTGACTTTCGTCACTATGAGGCGGAGGGTTTTGATTTTAAAAATGAGTACTTCCATGGGGCTATGTCGTTCCACGGGGTGAGTGCTTCGGCAGGAGTGAGACGGGCTTTCTCCGGGCAAAGTATTTCATTTCATATCAATTCGGCGTGGGAGGCCGCCCAATGTAGCCGAACTCTATAGTTTGGGAACTCATCAAAGCGCCCTGGCCATTGAATACGGATTATTGCTGGATAGAAAGACTAATGAAATAAAATCCCTGCCCAAAGATTTTAAGATGGAGCGTTCTTATAAAACGGCGGCCACTTATATTTATCAAAAAGGTCTTTTCGCTTTGGAATTAACGCCTTATGCAATTACATTTTCAATTATATCTATGCGAGGCCTTTTGGTATTACGCAGAATTTGCGCGGCACCTATCCCT
The DNA here is from genome assembly GCA_963556255.1 of Allolobophora icterica. Lineage (NCBI taxonomy): Eukaryota > Metazoa > Annelida > Clitellata > Crassiclitellata > Lumbricidae > Allolobophora > Allolobophora icterica. The sequence goes on along the minus strand of CAUVYU010000100.1, from coordinate 8,567 downwards.
TTTTTCGCTATACTCAAACGGATGCTTTTTTCACCGGACTGGATGGCAATGCCGGTATAGCTGTTCTTCCATTTCTGAAGTTAAGCACTGCGGTTTCTTATTTGCGGGCCTCGGATGTGACCAATAAAGACTATTTGGTTTTTATTCCTCCCAACCGCTATGAGTTAGCACTGCGATACGATAAAAACTGGCCGCACCAACAAGCCTATATAGAAGCGAAGGGAGTATATCGCGAACGTCAATGGCGGGCGCCGCGCACACTTACGGTTCGCGAGTGGCGCGAGGCAAATACCGAAGAGAATAACCTGCTAAATGAGAATAGTACCAACTTCGATTTTTTGGATGCTCCTTCGGGCTATTGGCTGTTTGAAGCGGCCATAGGTTATACTTTTATTCAACAGCGCGGAAAGTATGATGTGCGACTGGCGCCTATAATTTATTTAATACGGTATACCGTGACTATACCAACCGTCTGCGTTATTATGCAGATGCTATCGGGAAAAATTTTCAACTTAATATAATTTATAAATTTTAATCCAATTCTTATGACTAATTTAATTTTCAAAAACAAACCATTTTTTTCCTGCTCGCCCTTCTTTTGACAATCAGCAGTTGCAAAAAAGATAAAATAGAGAAGCAAAATGTGCAGGAAACTATTACCAAACTGGAACTGACGTTTACCGATCCTGAAGGCAAGGAGATAAAGGCCGTTTCCGATGATCCGGATGGGGACGGAACTCAGCCGAGAAAGACAGGATCCATTGAATTGCTGGCTGCCAAAAAGTATGTGCTGACTGTTAAACTTTACAATGGCCTTCTGAAACCCGGTGATGACGGCTATGATGTGTCGGAGGAGGTGGAAAAGGAGGCCGAAGCGCATCAGTTCTTTTTTGTATGGACAGCCGGATTGTTTGCTAATCCGACCGGCGATGGAAATATGGACAATCGCAACGCGCCGTTAAACTATGATGACAAAGATAAAAACGGTTTACCGATAGGACTGAAGACCACCTGGACTACCGGTATAGCCGCCAAAGGAAAATGGGGTATCCGGCTCAAGCATCAGCCTGATTTGAAAAATGACAAATCGACTGCTTCCACCGGTGAGAGCGACCTGGATGTGACGTTTGAAATTACCATAAAATAACGGGGGAAAGAGGTGGGAAAGAGGAAGGGCGGTGTATGAAGTAATTCATGCATCGCTTTTTCTGTTTAAAAAAAACCTGAATTTTTGAATTTTCAGAATGGATAAATAGCAGGGAGGTTTATCTTTTATCTCCGGTTGGGTAGTGCTGCGAAGATTGGGGGCATCTCAGAAGTTCCATTGCCATTTTGAAATCAGGGCTAAAGCCCCGTCTCCCTATTATGGTTAACACCCACCATAAATGGTGGGGTTAATGACACCCCGTGATTCAGGAGAATTTTTTACTTTTCAATATTCGTGTTTTAGATTTTATTTTATTTGGGGCTATCTCAGAAGTTCCATTGCCATCTTGAAATTATGACTAACTGCATTTTATGTCGTTGATGTTCATGTGGTTACTAGTCCTAGTTGTCCGCCGGTAATTCCGAGTTGTTCGGCGGTAATCTGGAATTTTTCCATCCTTTTTTTGATATCTTTGACCATCTTACGCTTCTTCTTTTCGGTTATGAGAAGTTCTTCTTTAACGGGACAATAGTTTTCTCCCTTGACCACCATATTCCAAACGATTACCGCCAGCTTTCGGGCTACCGCACTTATGGCTACCATTCTGCCTTTCTTATAGTTTATTCTTTTAAAGAATTCGGCTAACCTTCCTTCCTTTAATAGTCCTATTGCGTTGGCGGTATTTCTAAAGGCAATTTTGAGCCGTGCGCTTCCTTTGGGTATTTTCCGTGACAATATTCTCCCTCCACTTATTTTATTGTTGGGCGCCAGCCGCAACCAACTCGTGTATTGTTCGGCAGTTGCAAATTTTTTCATGCCCTCAGGGCCTACTTCGCTCATTAAACTCATTACTAAACCATCATTAACACCTTCTATCGCCATTAAATCAACCCCTTCAAAATGTTGGTAACTCAATTGACGCAGATCGGCGTTTTTAATACCATTTTTATTTTTCTTCTTATTCCCCTGTTTGGGGCTGACCGCTACGTGTTGTTTTTTATTCTCATCTTTATCAATGATGCTTTTAATGAGTTTCTCTATTTGCTCATCGGTTTGTTCAATTTGTCCTTGTAAATGGAGGTAGGTTGACCACTCTTGTTTCAGGGTGAACACCAACTCTTTTTTTCCGTTGTACTGTAAAGCTTTCGCAATTTCTTCTTCGCTTTTTTTACAGGGTGATTGTCTATAGGTGGCTAATTTTTCCCCATCCGTTTCTCCCTCAAGAAAGGCTTGTATGATTAACCTGCCTGTCACACCCACCGTATCTCTTACCACCACATCGAGTCGCATATTCATTAAGCGCAAATACTTTTGTATTCGCCTTATAACGTCCGCGTTTTGCGACAGAAGATTGAGACGGTGACGAGAGTAGGTGCGGATGCTTTCCGTATCCTTATCGGGTAAAAAACACCCGTAGAGTATGCCCAGTGTATGCATCTTTTGTATCCATTGGCAATCTTTGATGTCTGTTTTTTTGCCTTTTATATGCTTGGTTTGTTTACCATTGACCAGAATCACCTCAAAGCCATGTCCAACCAAGGTGCTATATAAATTTTGCCAATAGGTGCCCGTGCTCTCCATCGCTATATTGGTAATACCTTTTTCTTTGAGCCATTTACACATGGAGAATTGGTCTTCGCTATAGACACCAAATTCTTTTACGTCTTCTGCATTTTGACCAACCGCTACCCAGTGGCTTCTGCTTCCAATGTCTATGCCAGCCGCATGCGGATGCTTAACCTCTAAACTGTAACTCTGTTCTTTTGCCTTCTCTGACCTTTTCATAATGTTTTTTTTTGGTGGATAAATTTGTTTAATAAAAAAAACTCCAAGGGTTGTATCTTAGAAATTTGGAAATTATTATGATCGGGATCTTTGCCTGTAAGGCTAGTCACCATTAAACTCATCACAGCCACGGATATTTCTACTCGTGGCTTTATACAACCTAACCTTGATCATGGCCGGGCTTTATATGGCACCATTGTGACAAACGGTCTTGACATGGAATTTTTCGGCTGCAAGATAACGAGTTAGCTCAAAAACTCAATCGTTTTTCCCACGATCAAAAGATCATGGCTAAAGCCACATCTCCCTATTATGGTCAACACCCACCATAAATGGTGGGGTTAATGACACCGTGATTCAGGAGAATTTTTTACTTTTCAATATTCGTGTTTCAGATTTCATTTTATTGGGGGCTATCTCAGAAGTTCCATTGCCATCTCGAAATCAGGGCTAAAGCCTCGTCTCCTTGTTATCGCAGCCCCCACCATAAATGGTGGGGTTAATGACACCCCGTGATTCAGGAGAATTTTTTACTTTTCAATATTCGTGTTTCAGATTTCATTTTATTGGGGGCATCTCAGAAGTTCCCTTACCATTTTGAAAGCAGGGCTAAAGCCACATCTCCCTGCTATGGTAAACCCCCACCATAAATGGTGGGGTTAACGCCCCCGTGATTCAGGAGGGTTTTTTACTTTTCAATATTCGTTTTTCAGATTTCATTTTATTGGGGGCATCTCAGAATTTCCCCTGCCATTTTGAAAGCAGGGCTAAAGCCACATTTCACTAGTATCGGAAACCCCCACCATAAATGGTGAGGTTAATGACACCGTGATTCAGGAGAATTTTTTACTTTTCAATATTCGTGTTTCAGATTTCATTTTATTGGGGGCTATCTCAGAAGTTGCATTGCCATCTCGAAATCATGGCTAAAGCCCCGTCTCCTTGTTATCGCAGCCCCAACCATAAATGGCGGGGTTAATGCCCCCGTGATTCAGGAGGATTTTCACTTTTTACTATTTGTTTTTCATCTTTCACTTTATTGTGCGTTGGGATGGCATCGAAGGCATGGGAAATTCTGAGAGGCAGCCGGAAAATTTATCAGGCATCCGTTGTAGCCCGGTCTTTTGCATTTATTAGTGCTCTCTGTGCAATTCTCTCTGTGCTCTCTGTGTCCTCCTCTGTGTTCTCTGTGGTTAATGTATCAGTTTTTTGCCACACCTCCGTTATATAATAGTAAGCAATAAAAAGCAGCCCTATTCCAAAGGGAATGATGGCATAAAAGCGCAGGTCTTCCCGGTTGGTAAAAAATTCCACACACATCCAATAGGCATTGGCAATAATCCAAAAAATGACTGCCATGTTGTGAAACAATTCGCTTCGGGTCTTACGTTCCCGCCAGGCGATGAAAATGGCCGCTCCTATGGTGGGGGCAATCATGGCCAGTCCCAGCGGCTTCCAAAACAATACCCACGAGATATCTTTGATAAGCCACAGCACGATATGGAAATTTTCCACCCCGCGAATCCCGGTGGGAAACAAACTCTTTCTCTTGTCAGGTAACATGTATAGACAATCCTATTTCAAAATAACCAGATAATAATTTTTCTTTCCCTTCTGAACCAGTAAATATTTTCCGTGCAGCAGGGTATAAACCGCCGACTCCTGCGGGTTGCTTACCTTCTCCTTATTAATACTGACTCCTCCTGCCTGAATCATTTTTCTGGCCTCCCCTTTGGAAGGAAAAATTTGAAATTGGGTAATCACAGACAGCAGGTCGAGCACCGGAGGCTTTTTCTCCCATTCGGCTTTTGGCAAATCCACCTGCGGCACTCCTTCCATAAGTTGCAACAAAGTAGATTCGCTCAGTTGGTTCAGCGTGTCGGTCACTGCATTTCCAAACAAAACCTCAGAGGCTTTGATGGCCTGTTCGCAATCATGAACGGAGTGTACACGTGTGGTAATTTCGCGCGCCAACTCACGCTGCAATTTTCGCTCGTGGGGTAGCAGCAGATGGGCAGCCACCAGTTCTTCGATTTCCTTTTCTTCTTTGAGTGTAAAAATTTTTATAAAAGCGGTCGCATCCGTATCAGAGGCATTCAGCCAATATTGATAAAATTGATAGGGAGAAGTTTTCTTCGCATCCAGCCAAATATTGCCCTGCTCGGTTTTGCCAAACTTAGTACCGTCTGCCTTTTTTATCAGCGGAGTGGTCAGAGCAAATACTTCACCGCCGTCTTTTCTGCGAATGAGTTCAGTGCCGGTCACTATATTTCCCCATTGATCGGAACCGCCCATTTGCAACCTGCAGTTTTTGTTTTTATATAACCAATAAAAATCATAGCCCTGCACCAATTGATAAGTAAATTCCGTAAACGACAATCCTGTTTCCAATCGCTTTTGCACCGAGTCTTTGGCCAACATATAATTTATAGTGATGTGTTTTCCCACTTCCCGGATGAAATCAAGAAAATGAAAATCTTTAAACCAATCATAGTTATTCACCATTTCGGCCGAGGAGTCTGAATGGCCAAAATCGAGAAACTTGTGGAGTTGTTTTTTCACCCCTTCCACATTATGTTGCAACACTTCTTCCGACAGCAAATTTCTTTCCTGCGACTTTCCCGAGGGATCGCCCACCATGCCGGTAGCCCCCCCTACCAGCGCGAGGGGTTTATGACCTGCCCGTTGGAAATGTACCAATGTCATCACTTGCACTAAATTCCCGATGTGGAGAGAATCGGCGGTGGGATCAAAACCGATATAACCTGTGACAACTTCCTTCATCAGCGCCGCCTCGGTGCCCGGCATCATATCCTGCAACATGCCGCGCCATTTCAACTCTTCTACAAAATTTATCTTCATTTTTATTATAAAATTTTATTTTACATTATTATAAAACTTTTCTTTCGTTAATCTTATCTTAATCTACTATTTAATCTAATAATTCTTCGTTTGGACAGGCAAAGGTAATCCTAAACCTTAAAATTCTCAATTTGGTGAAATCTATTTATTATTTATTATGCCTCACATTTTAAAATGACTACTTTTGTGAATTAATTTTATTTAAATGTGATTATGCAAACTCCCGACGCCCTTAATATGGTGTATCAGTTTCACGAAACGTTTAACCACCCGAGACCGGAAAAACCCCTGATTCCGGCTGAAAAACGGTGTAAGTTGAGAGTTTCGCTTTTGGCTGAGGAATTGAAAGAATTAGAGCAAGCCATTGAGCAACATGATTTAGTAGAAATTGCCGATGCCTTGTGCGATTTGCAATATGTGCTTTCGGGCGCTATTTTGGAGTTTGGCCTGGGGGAAAAATTTAATGCCCTGTTTAGTGAAGTCCAACGTTCCAATATGAGTAAGGCCTGCCGTTCCGAAGAAGAGGCACAGCGAACGGTGGAGCATTACAGGCATACTAAAAATACAGGGAGTCACTATGTTCGTCAGGGGAATCAATGGCTGGTTTATCGAACAGAGGATAGTAAGACCTTAAAGTCTATTGAGTATTCACCGGCCGATTTGATTCGTATTTTGGAAAACAACTAACAAACAACAAATGCTATGGAAAAGTTAAGTTTGGAATTTTTAATATCTTTTCACAAAGTCATGCTTATGACATCGGCTGTATTTTCAGGAGCTGCAGTGATTATATATTTGGCGTATCTGGTAAGGGTGTGGAGCAAATCGTCTTTGCAGGATAAATATGATTTTAAGGCCACTTATGAGATTAAGCGATTGAAAGTAGTATTCGTATTTCTCGGCTTCATTTCTTTTTTCCTTATCAACCTGTATGGTCAGGAAACGTGGGAAGTGCACGGGGCCTCGTGGTTAGCATTTGCCGTGCGTGTCTTTATAGCTTTCGCAGGCTCTACGCTGATGTATTATATTTCCTCCCTCATTTTAGATTATTATTATCCCCATCGCCTGAGCAGAAGGTTAAAGTCTATTCGCACCAGGCCCCGCATCAATCCTAAAAATGGAAATAAAATGCGACTCCTCACAGAAGATGAAGAAGATGTCTATCTCGATGAAGGGATGCAGGCCGAAGAAAATATATTTTCGGTGGACTACGATGTGTGGCTCGACGAGCAAACAGGCGATACCAGTATTGAAAGATATGAAGGACATAAAGTGGCGGTGAAGTGCAATAATTGCGGCTATATTACCATGCGCGTATTCAAAGAGGAGATTTCTTCGAAAAATGAAAAGGGTGTACCGGTAGAAATTGTGAGGCATTACCAATGCATCTATTGCAAGAACCTCCGGGCTACTGCATTCAATGTGTCGCAAATTGATCTGAAGGATTTAAAGAATAGTCTGAAGAAATACAAGACGGGAGACGGCGTGGGAGTGAGTATTACCGGTAAACAAGGGAAGAAGCACAATTACGAATTTAAGTCCATGAAGGAGGCTAAGAAATTTTTATCAGAAAAGACAGAATAAATTTAAACAACATGAGAACTAAAGCAGTTATTCTATTTCTCTTTTTGTGCAACACGGCTTTCGCAGTAGTGGATACGCTGGTGGCGAAACCCTTGTATGGCAAAGAGGTGCGCAAGGTGGTGGAGATTTTAGATCAAAATCATTACAGCAAAATCTTACTCAACGATTCACTTTCCTCCGTTATTTTGGATACCTATATTAATGACTTGGATCCAAGTAAGACCTATTTTTTGCAATCGGATATTGATTCGTTTGAAAAATATCGCACGGTGATTGACGATTTGGCGCGCAGAGAAGATGTGAGTCCGGCCTACACTATTTTTGAGGTGTATCGCAAGAGGTTTCAGGAACGGCAACAATATGTGATGGACTCTCTGGTTGACAAAAAGTTTGATTTCACTAAAAATGAATACTATGAAACCGACCGGAAGCATATGCCGTGGTGCAAGACCGGAAAGGAAATTGACGCCCTTTGGGAAACCATTATTAAAAGTCAGGTATTAGGTGATAAATTGCTCCATAAGCCGGATAGTACGATTAAAAAAAATCTTACCTCGCGTTATAAATATTTGGGTAAGACCTTAACAAAAATTAATGCCGAAGATGTCTTTGGTATTTATATGAATGCGATTACAGAATCGTATGATCCCCATACCAATTATCTTACCCCGTCGGCCAACAGTCGCTTCAATGAAAGTATGAGTCTTTCTCTCGAGGGCATTGGTGCGCAATTGCAAAGTGACGGGGAGAATGTGAAAGTGCTTGATGTAATTTCCGGCGGGCCGGCTGATAAATCGAAAAAATTATTGGCCAATGATTTAATTATAGGCGTAGGACAAAACGAAAAAGGTGAGATGGTGAATGTGCAGGGCTGGAGGCTGGATGATGTGGTGAAAATGATAAAAGGGCCCAAGGGCACCACGGTGCGCCTGCAAATTATTCCTTCCAAAACAGGTGTGAAGGGAGGTTCTCAGGAAATTGTGCTGGTGCGCGATAAAATAAAGTTGGAAGACATGGCGGCCAAAATGAAAGTGATCCCCATCAAAGAAAAGGGGAAAATAAAAAAATTAGGGGTCATTACTTTGCCCGAATTTTATATGGATTTTGATGCGTATAACAGAAGGGATCCCAATTACAGAAGTACTACCCGCGATGTGCGCAAATTGATTGACAACCTGAATAAAGAAGA
>CAUVYU010000099.1:0-18634 GCA_963556255.1 Allolobophora icterica | reverse complement strand
ACTATACTCGATCTGCCCCGGTTGAGAAAACTTTAACGGTTACCAAAGGCATTCAAACTATCACCTTCCCCAACCTTCCTCTCAAGGGATATGGCACTGCCGATTTCGATCCAATGGCCATGACCAATTCTACTTCTCCTATAACTTATAGTTCAGATAATGCGAACGTGGCAACTATTGTAAAATTAGTATTGTCGGAATTGGTCGCTCAAACATTACGGCCTCAGCAACGGCTGATGCTCTTTACGAAGCGGCTTCCTATAGCCGGATATTAACGGTTGGAAAAGGAATGCAAACTATTACTTTCAATTCTATTCCTGATAAGCCTTATGGTACTACCGATTTCTTTCCCGCAGCCGCTACCAATTCTACTTCTCCCATAACTTATAGTTCAGATAATGCGAACGTGGCAACTATTCTAAATGGGAAAATTCATATTGTCGGAGTTGGTCACTCAACCATTACGGCCTCGGCGGCTACCGATGCTCTTTATGAAGCGGCTTCCACCACACAACTTTTAACGGTTGAAAAGGGATTTCAAACTATTACTTTCAATTCTATTCCGGCTAAGGTTTATGGTGCTTCCAATTTATCTCTCGCAGCCACTACCAATTCTACTTCTCCCATAACCTATAGTTCAAGCAACACGGAAGTAGCTACTATTAAAGATGGAAAAATTCATATTGTCGGAGTTGGTCGCTCAAACATTACGGCCTCAGCAACGGCTGATGCTCTTTACGAAAAGACTTCCTATAGCCGGATATTAACTGTTGGAAAAGGAATTCAAACTATTACTTTCAAGGACATTCCTGATAAGCCTTATGGTTCTTCCGATTTCTTTCCCACAACCGCTACCAATTCTACTTCTGTCATAACCTATAGATCAGATAATGCGAACGTGGCAACTATTCTAAATGGGAAAATTCATATTGTCGGAGTTGGTCACTCAACCATTACGGCTTTGGCATCGGCTAATGCTCTTTACGAAGCGGCTTCCACCACCCAACTTTTAACGGTTGAAAAGGGATTTCAAACTATTACTTTCAATTCTATTCCTGCTAAGGTTTATGGTGCTTCCGATTTATCTCTCGCAGCCACTACCAATTCTACTTCTGACATAACCTATAGTTCAAGCAACACGGCAGTAGCTACTATTAAAGATGGAAAAATTCATATTGTCGGAGTTGGTCGCTCAAACATTACGGCCTCAGCAACGGCTGATGACCATTACGAAGCGGCTTCCAATATCCGGATATTAACTGTTGGAAAAGGAATGCAAACTATTACTTTCAATTCTATTCCTGATAAGCCTTATGGTACTACCGATTTCTTTCCCAAAGCCACTACCAATTCTACTTCTCCCATAACTTATAGTTCAGATAATGCGGACGTGGCAATTATTCTAAATGGGAAAATTCATATTGTCGGAGTTGGTCACTCAACCATTACGGCCTTGGCGGGCTACCGATGCACTTTATGAAGCGGCTTCCACCACACAACTTTTAACGGTTGAAAAGGGATTTCAAACTATTACTTTCAATTCTATTCCTGCTAAGGTTTATGGTGCTTCCGATTTATCTCTCGCAGCCACTACCAATTCTACTTCTGCCATAACCTATAGTTCAGGGAATACAGCAGTAGCTACTATTAAAGATGGGAAAATTCATATTGTCGGAGTTGGTCGCTCAAACATTACGGCCTCAACAACGGCTGATGCTCTTTACGAAGCGACTTCCAATAGCCGGATATTAACTATTGGAAAAGGAATTCAAACCATCACCTTCAAGGACCTTCCTGCTAAACTTTTTGGTAATGACGATTTCTCTCCCGAGGCTACCACTAATTCTTCTTCAACCATAACCTATAGTTCCGCCAACGAATCTGTGGCCACTATTGTAGATGGAAAAATTCATATTACCGGAGCCGGTAGTGCCGTCATCACTGCCTCAGCTGCTACCGATGCTCTTTACGAAGCAGCGGCTGATGTGGTGCAAACGCTGACTGTTTCAAAAGCTGTTCAAACAATATCTATAGAGGTTCCTTCCTTAACTGTAGGGGGTGATTCTTATATCGCTACACCTGTGGGCGGGGCGTCAGGAAATCCGGTGATATTAACTATTAACTAGTAATTCTGATAAAGTAACTGTTTCCGGTTTTACTATTGCTCCGGTTAGTGCAGGTAAGGCTGAAATTTCCGCCACTCAATCCGGCAATGGAAATTTTCTTGAGGCTGCTGCAAGTGTAGACTTTTGTGTAAATCCCAAGACACCGGTGATCTCAAAAATTTCTTACAATATGTTGTCATCAAGTGAGCCAACCGGTAATCAATGGTATTTGGATAAAGACCCGATTGCAGAGGCTACCTCACAAACTTTATTGACCACTCAATCCGGCAACTACTCGGTAATGGCAAGCATAGAAGGCTGTGTAGGTTTGCAATCAGAGCCACTTGTCTATACAGGTGATGATTCAAAACGGGAGGATGAATTAACCATTTATCCGAATCCGACAAATTCACAGTTGTATGTGGTATTAGGAGGTTTTGATATCAATTCGGAAGTCAGTATATCAATCTACAGTTTGGTTGGAGTATCTTTATTCAACAAAACATTTATGGGTTCCAAAATAGTGCCTGTTTCCACCTCCTTTTTGCAAAATGGGGCCTATATTATTTTAGTGGTGCAGGGAGATAAGAGGAAGAGTAAATTATTTTTCAAACATTAAAACCTGATTAATCAGAAAGAACACAAAGAGAATTGCACAGAGGAGGAGAATGACTCTTCTTTGTATCCACGGGGTCTCGTCTTGGAGACCCCGTGGCGGTGCAATTTAACGACAAAGAACACAAAAGAATTGCACAAAAAGTACAAAGAAACGTCCCGTCATAAAGGAAGAGACTGAAGTCTCTTTTTTCATTTTAAAATCCTTAGAGACGCTGCGCTTAACTCTAAGGATAGAGGGCAATTGCTCAAAAGGGCAATTTATTCTAGTCTTTAATCCCATAGATGTGCAAAGGAATAGAAGCAGGGTATATTTATTCAAGTGACACTTGACGAAGATGCCTGAAAAGTAGTTGTTGTGTAAAATGACTATTATTCGTAACCTTGTAAATTATAATTTTAACAAAAAAAACTAACAGTGAAGAAAAATCTATTAATATGGTTTATTGCCTCCTTTGCCATTCCACTTCAGGTACAGGCACAATATAATCCTACCCATGTAGGAATTCTCTCGAATAATGCAGGGGTGGTGGGTGCAAATATTTCATCCCCGCGCTCTGTTTTTGTATCAGGTAATTATGCCTACGTGGCGAGTACCGGCTCCAATGCAATAGAAATAGTAGATGTGAGCAATCCTGCTTCTCCGGTTCACAAAGGCAGCATTAGCTATGGTAGTGGAGCCTTGCTTGATGCTCCTGTATCTATTTATGTAGTGGGCAATTATGCTTACGTGGCATGTGAGGGCGGTGTACTTGAAATAATAGATGTTTCAATTCCTGCGGCCCCGATTCATAAGGGGGTCATTACTAATGGTACTGATGGGGCATTGCTTGATGGTGCTCAATCGGTTTTTGTTTCCGGCAATTATGCATACGTGGTGAGTTTGGGCTCACAGGCTTTAGAAATAGTAGACATTTCAAATCCTGCGGCCCCAATTCATAAGGGCAGCATTCGTAATGGCACTAATGGGGCCTTGCTTGCCGGAACTCAATCAGTTTATGTCTCCGGTAATTACGCCTACGTAGCGAGTTTGGACTCCCATGCCTTAGAAATAATAGACATTTCAAATCCGGCTTTACCTGCTCACAAAGGGAGTATTACTAATGGTACTGGTGGGGCCTTGCTGAATTCTCCCATGTCAGTTTATGTCTCTGGTAATTATGCCTACGTAGCGAGTTTTATCTCCCAGGCCTTAGAAATAATAGACATTTCAAATCCAGCTTTACCTGTGCACAAAGGGAGCATTAGTAATGGTACTGATGGCGCTTTGCTTGATGGAGCTATCTCAGTTTATGTTTCCGGTAATTATGCCTGCGTGGTGAGTGGGGGATCAGAAGCCTTAGAAATTATAGACATATCAAACCCTGCTGCGCCGATTCACAAAGGGAGCATTCGTGATACCGGTATTGGACGGAGGTTGCTGACCTGGCCCATTTCAGTTTATGTTTCCGATAACTATGCCTACGTGGCGTGTCATCTCTCCCATACATTAGAAATAATAGATATTTCGAATCCGGCTTCCCCGCTTTATAAAGGTAGCATTAGTAATGGCATCGGTGGGGCCTTGCTTAGTTATTCCACAGCTTATGTTTCCGGTAATTATGCATACATGACGAGTTCCAATGCCTTAGAAATTGTCGATATTTCGAATCCGGCTGCTCCGCGTCACAAAGGGAGCATTAAACATGGTACTGATGGGGCGTTGCTTCATTCACCCAGGTCAGTTTATGTTTCCGGTAATTATGCCTACGTGGCGAGTGCCGACTCTGGTGCCTTAGAAATTATAGACGTTTCGAATCCTGCTGCTCCGGTTCACAAAGGGAGTATTCGTAATGGTACTAATGGGGCGTTGCTCGATGGAGCTAACTCAGTTTATGTTTCCGATAATTATGCATACGTGGTGAGTTATCATTCTGATGCCTTAGAAATAATAGATATTTCAAATCCGGCTTTACCTGTGCACAAAGGGAGCATTAAGAATGGTACTGATGGGGCGTTGCTTGATGGCGCTACCTCAGTTTATGTTTCCGGTAGTTATGCCTACGTGCTGAGTTTTAATTCTGATGCCTTAGCAATAATAGACATTTCGAATCCGGCTTTACCTCTTCACAAAGGGAGTATTCGAGATGGCTCTAATGGGGCGTTGCTGAATGCTCCCGAGTCAGTTTATGTTTCCGGTAATTACGCATACGTGGCGAGCCAGTATTCAATGCTTTAGAAATAGTGGATATTTCAAATCCTGTTGCTCCGGCTCACAAAGGCAGCATTAGTGATGGTACTGATGGGGCGTTGCTTAAAGGGGCCCATTCAGTTTTTGTCTTGGGTAATGATGCATACGTGGCGAGTAAGAACTCCCATGCCTTAGAAATAGTAGACATTTCAAATCCTGCTTTACCTGTTCACAAAAGCAGTATTCATAATGGTACTGATGGGGCATTGCTTAGCTCTCCCCGATCAGTTTATGTTTTGGGTGATTATGCATACGCGACAGGCCCTAATGCCTTAGAAATTGTCAACATTAATCTTTCCGGATCGAAAGTAACTACACCAATAGCAAATGCTGCTACGGAGATAACTTCAACAGGTTTTACGGCAAACTGGCGGAGTGTGGCAAATGCGCAAAACTATCAAATGGATATTTCAACCGACAATTTTTCAACTTATGTAACCGGTTGGTATAGTAAATCGGTAAACGGAACCTCACAGGCAGTAACAGGATTAAGCGGCTACAACGCTTTTCAATATCGAATAAGAGCAGTAAATGAAAGTAGTGTCTCAGCCAATTCCAATATTATTGTAGTTACTACTCTTCTGGAAATTTTATCGTCACCCGGACCGCTTACCACATCAGACCTTTCATCCACAGGGTTTACGGTTTCCTGGAAATCGGTTACCAATGCTTTGGTGAGTTATGTGGTGGAGTTGTCAACCAATTCTGATTTCACAACACTTGTTGGCAATCCGGCTACTAAAACCGGATTGAGCCATACTTATACGGGATTGGATGGAGGTGGCGGCACTACCTATTATGTGCGGATAAAAGCTGTCAGTGGTAGTATCTCTTCGGAGTATGCTTCTACCTCAATACGAGTTGTTACAACCGGTGATATAGCGGTGCCGGGAGGCGTTTCAGTTTATCCGGTTCCTGTAAAAGAGTCGGTAACCATTGTTGCCCAAACAGGCCCCATGCAGGTTTGGATTTATTCGCCGGATGGGAGATTACAAATAACCCAAAATTCACCGGATAATAAAATGATTTTACCCGTTGGTATGTTGTCAGGAGGGATTTATTTTCTTCATGTAAAAGAGGCGGATAAAATGGTTCGTGTTAAAATCGTAAAAGAATAAAAATGTGTAGGGGCAGACCTGTGTGTCTGCCCTGTTATTGTGCGAACATGTTGTCGTCATGCGAACCTGTTTTCATAGGGCGAACACAAAGGTTCGCCCCTACACCAAATTGAATGATATGTAAACGAAATTTATTTCCCCAAAAGACCCTCAACCGCCCTATCCATTCTCTCAAAAGAAAACAACCCCATCTCTTTCTCCATCATCCCCTGAATTTCTTTCAAATTCAAATTGCCTATACTTCCTTCATGGGTGTGATTGATTTCTTTTTTGGGATTAAAATTTCCGGCTTCAATGGACAGTCCTACTTTTTTGTACGCATCGCGAAAAGGTATTCCTTCCAGTGTGAGGCGATTGACTTCCTCCACACTAAACAGAAATTTATACAGATCGTTGGTTAAAATATTTTCCTTTATTTCAATATGCGATAACATAAGAACTGTCATTTTCAAACAATCTTTTACTATGTTAAAGGCAGGAAATAATTTCTCTTTCAATACTTGCAGGTCGCGGTGGTAGCCCGAGGGAAGGTTGGCGGTGGTGAGGGAAATATCGTTGGGCAGGGCTTGCAATTGGTTTCCTCGTGCGCGGATAATTTCCAATACATCGGGATTCTTTTTGTGCGGCATAATGCTGGAGCCGGTGGTCAGTTCATTGGGAAAACTTATAAAGCCAAAATTGGGATTTAAGAAAAGGCAGGCATCCATTGCTAACTTTGAAAGGGTGGCTCCAATGTTGGCCAATGCAGCGGCTACAATGCGTTCGGTTTTTCCGCGTCCCATTTGGGCATAGACAACGTTGTAGTTCAACTCATCAAAGCCAAGCAATTCGGTAGTCATTTTTCTGTTGAGCGGGAACGAAGAACCATAGCCCGCCGCCGAGCCGAGTGGATTTTTATTAACCACCCGATAGGCCGCATGAAGCATGGTGATATCATCCGTTAAACTTTCGGCATAAGCGCCAAACCATAAACCAAAGGAGGAGGGCATGGCCGCCTGAAAGTGAGTATAGCCGGGCATCAATTTATGTTGATGGGTTTCGCTTAGTTTTATTAATAAGTCGAACAGGATTTTTACTTCCTGCGTAATAGTGCGCAGTTCCTGACGAATAAAAAGTTTGATGTCAACCAATACCTGATCATTGCGGGAGCGTCCGCTGTGAATTTTTTTTCCGATGTCACCCAATTTTTTGGTCAGAAGAATTTCCACCTGCGAATGAATATCTTCCACGCCTTCTTCTATGGTGAAATTTTTGCCGGCAATATCTATATATATAGAGCGCAATTCAGTCTGCAATTTTTTCAACTCATCATCTGTGAGCAGGCCGATGGACTCCAGCATTTGAATATGTGCCAGCGAACCCAGCACATCGAAGGGAGCGAGAAATAAATCCATTTCGCGATCATTGCCTGAAGTAAAGTCCAACACTTCTTTCAGTGCCGTCTCATTTTTTTGCCAAAGTGTAGCCATAATTCAACGTTGTAGTATTTCCAATAAATTAATGTACGATTCAATTCCTTTTCTGATTTCCTCGCACCAAATAAATTCATTGGCCGAATGTGAGCGCGCAGAATCACCCGGCCCCATTTTAATGGAAGCCACGGGAATCAGCGCCTGATCGGAAGTAGTGGGGGAGCCATAACATTTTTTTCCCGAAGCCTTCACAGCAGCCATCAAAAAATGATCGTCAGGCAAAGAAGAGGGACGCATGCGCAAAGAGCGGGGCACTACTTTGCACGTCACATGCTGCTTCACAATTTCCAACAACTCTTCCAATTGATAGGCATCTGTGGCGCGAATATCCACCGTGAATTTACATTCCGGCGGCACCTGATTATGCGCCTGCCCTGCATTGATAACGGTCACCGACATTTTTATTTCACCCAAGGTCGGAGATACTTTCGGAAACTTATAAGTGCGAAACCACTCGATGTCGGGCAAGGCCTGATAGATGGCATTGACGCCTTCTTCGCGCGCGGCGTGCCCTGCCTTTCCTTCCGATAAGCAGTCAACCACCATCAATCCTTTTTCGGCGGTGGCAATTTGGGTAAGAGTAGGTTCGCCCACGATAGCGCAATGATAGGGAGGCAAATCTTTTAAAATCATTTCAATGCCGTTGAAGCCGGAAATTTCCTCTTCCGCCGTGGCAGTCATGAGGAGATTGTAGGGCAAATTTTTTCTTTCATAAAAATAAATGAAAGTAGCCAGCAGCGACACCAGACAACCCCCTGCATCATTGCTTCCCAAGCCATAGAGTTTATCATCTTCCACCGACGGAAAAAATGGATCGCGCGTATAGGCAGGATTGGGTTTCACCGTATCGTGGTGGGAGTTGAGAAGTACGGTAGGTTTTGCGGCATCATAATATAAATTGACTGCCCATACATTATTGCCTTTTCTATGAACTGCCACGTTTTTATTTTTCAAAAAATCAAAAATAAGTTGAGCAGTTTTATCTTCTTCGCGACTGTAAGAGGGGGTTTCAATGAGCCGTTGCAGGAGGGCAAAACTTTCCGCATAAAGGGTATCAATGGTCAGGCTCATGGTGGCTGTTAATTTTTAATTTTTTGCAGAGCAATAAGAGTGCCGCCCGTTTTTCCGCTGAGGTGGGTCAGCAAATTTTGGGTATCCCCAATCCAGACTTCTTTCACTCCTGCGCGAAGGGCTGAAAAAGTATTCTCCAATTTGGGCAACATACCCTCAGTGAACACGCCTTCGCTTTTTAATTTAAGATAAGAATTTTCATCAAGATGCGTCAGTAAGGAATTATTATCATCCAATGAACGAAGGATTCCTTTTTTCTCCGAACACAAAATAAGTTTTATATCAAAATATTTACTCATGGCAATGGCTATCACCGAAGCGATGGTATCCGCATTGGTGTTGAGCATGCAGCCATCGGCATGAGTGAGCGGCGCCAATACGGGAACTATATTTTGATTGATCAATAAAGATAAGAATTCGGTATTTACATCCGCAGGTTCCACATCGCCCGCAAAGCCATAGTCAATTTCTTTTACGGGGCGTTTTTTGGCTTTCAAAATATTCCCATCTGCGCCCGTTACTCCCATCGCATTGCAATGATGATGCTGCAACTGCGCCACTATTTTTTTATTAATTAATCCCCCATATACCATAGTCACTAAATCAATCGTGGCTTCATCCGTGATACGGCGGCCATTGATATATTTTGATTCAATGCCTAATTTATCTCCAATCTTAGTGGCAATTTTTCCTCCTCCGTGAATTAAAATTCCGGGAACGGTAAGGGCTGCAAAGTCAGTAAGAAAAGACGTCAACTCTTTTTCATTGTCCAGGGTATGTCCCCCAATTTTTAATACTAGTAATTGCATAGCCTTATTTTTTAATAGAGCGAAGCACCTGACTCAACACCGCCTGCGCAGTCCACACTCTGTTTTCCGCCTCCAAAGTAGCCAGACTAAAAGGGCTGTCCAATACATCCGCACTCAATTCCACCTCACGGCGCACGGGCAAACAATGCATCACCTTGCCCTGATTGGTGAGTTTTAATTTTTCCAATGTCAGCAGCCAGTCCGATTTCACTTCAGGCATTGCTCCATAGTGGTCGTAAGAGCACCAATTTTTTACATATATATAGTCCGCATCTTTCAGCGCCTCCTCTTGTTGGTGAATGATCGGAACTCCATTTGTAAATTCTTCTTTTAAATTATAGCCTTCGGGATTGGCTATTACAAAATCAGCCTTTCCCCAACTAGTAATCCATTGCGCAAAACTATTGGCCACACATTGCGGAAGCGCTTTTACATGGGGCGCCCAAGTCAGTACGATTTTTGGTTTTCTTTTTTCTTTAAAAGTTTCTATGATGGTCAAAATATCTGCCGCGCTTTGCAACGGATGAAGTGTTCCGCTCTCTAAACTCACTACGGGTATGCCGCAATATTTTACAAATTGATTGATGTATTGTTCGCTGTAATCATCTTCTTTATTTTTAAGAGAAGGGAAGGTGCGAATGGCTAATATATCAAAATATTTTCCCAACACAGGCGCCGCATCTTTGATATGTTCGGAGCGATTGCCATTCATCACTACCTCGCCAAATTCCAAAGCCCAACCTTCGCTGCCCACATTGAATACAACCACTTCCATGCCCAAATTTCTGGCGGCTATCTGAGTGCTCAACCTGGTGCGCATAGACGGATTAGAAATAACATGCCCAGTGTTTTGTTTTCACCGAGATATTTATCGGCTAGCGGATGGGCTTTATAATGTTGCGCGAGGGCAATCAGTTCATCCACGGAGGTATCATTCACAGACAAAAAATTCATGGCTTAAGTTCTTTTTCTAAGGCGTTGAACAATTCGGAAATTTCTTCCTCACCAATGGCGAGAGAGGGAAGAAGCCGCACCGCATTGGGCTTGGCATCGCCTGTAAAGATGCGGGAGTTGGCAAGCAAATCATTCCGCAGGTTTTTATTTTTTTCAGGCAAATCAAAACCAATCATCAATCCCTGTCCGCGCACATTGAGCAGGGGAGTGGCTTTCAATTTTTCAATAATATATTTTCCTCTCTTCTCTGCATTGGCGATCAAATTTTCTTTTTCAATTACTTCCAATACGGAGAGGGCGGCGGCGCAGGCTAAATGATTGCCTCCAAAAGTAGTTCCCAACATTCCCTTCACGGGTTTTATATCGGGATGGAGAAGCAGGCCGCCTACGGGAAAACCATTGCCCATGCCTTTGGCGGTAGTGATCATATCAGGTTTGACAGATGAAAATTGATGGGCAAAAAATTTCCCCGTTCTTCCATAGCCGCATTGCACTTCATCGAATATAAGCATGGCGCCAACGCTCTTACATTTAAGTTGAAGTTTTTCCAAAAAATCAGGATTGGCTATTCGAATGCCGCCCACTCCCTGAATACATTCTATGATCACTGCGGCCACATCGTTTTGAATTTGATCAAGGGCGCTGACCTCATTGAATTCTAAAAAAGTAACCTGATGATCCTGATTGAAAGGAGAAACAATGGAGGGATTGTCGGTAGCAGCCACCGCGCCCGAAGTGCGTCCGTGAAAGGATTTTTTGAAAGCGATAATTTTTTTTCTGTTGGTGGCAAAGCTCGCCATTTTCATAGCATTTTCATTGGCTTCGGCGCCCGAGTTGCAAAGAAAAAGTTGGTAATTTTCACAGCCCGACAACTGCCCTAATTTTTCCGCCAATTGAATTTGCAACGAGTTTTGTACGCTGTTGGAATAGAAAGAAATTTTATGAAGCTGTGCAGTCAGCCGTTCCACAAAATGCGGATGATTGTGGCCGATGGAAATCACGGCATGTCCGCCATAGAAATCCAAATACCTGACACCATGTTGGTCCCACAGCCAGGAGCCTTGCGCCATCACAGGTTCGATGGGAAAGAGGGGATAGACGTCGAATAGATTCATAGTTAAAAGTAGTAATAAGATTAGGGAATACCAATTCTGAAACTTAAAAAGCCCCGGCCTTCAATCGCAGGCCAAGCCTTTCATCCAAACCAAACATCAGGTTCATGTTTTGCACCGCCTGACCCACCGCACCCTTCACGAGATTATCCAAAGCCGAGTGAATAACTAAACAATCCTTTTCTTTTTCCAGAAAGATAAAACATTTATTAGTGTTAACTGCCAACTTCAAATCAATCATTTCACGGGACATTATCACAAAGGGATGGGGTTTATAATAGTCAGTGAACAGATCGTTAAGTTCATTTAATGATAAATTATTTTTTACCATAGAAGAAACAAAGATGCCTCTCGTGAAATCGCCTCGCCACGGAACAAAATGAACTTCGGGAGTTGAAGACTGCAAACTTTTCAGTGTGCGTTGTATTTCCGGTATATGTTGGTGGGTCAGCGTTTTATAAGCCGAAATATTATTGGCTCTCCACGAAAAATGGGTGCTGTCCATTGGCTTTTGTCCCGCGCCCGTACTGCCTGTGATGCCCACTGTATGCACTTCGGTCAGCAACCCTTTTTGTGCCAATGGCAAAAGTCCCAATTGAACAGCCGTGGCAAAGCAACCGGGATTAGCGATGGCATCGGCTGATTTAATGGCCTCGCGTTGAAATTCGGGAAGTCCGTAAATAAAAGTGCGATCACCTATTTTTCCATCCAAACGAAAATCATTACCCATATCAATCACACGGGTCGAAACGGGAATCGTATTTTCTTCCATAAAACCCCGGCTTTCCCCGTGATTGAGGCATAGAAAAAGCACTTCGGGATAGTGGTGGGGAAAGGTGGAGGAAAAGGTCAATTCTGTTTCGCCCTGCAGGTCTTTATGGGTAGCGGAAATTTTTTTCCCGTCCTGACTTCGGCTGATCACAAATTGCAAATCCACCTGCGGATGATTCAGTAAAAGACGAATGACTTCGCCCCCCGTATAGCCTGCACCGCCTACTACTCCTGCTGTTATCTTTTTCATTTTTCGGCTTCCTCTTTTACCTGATAATAAATTCCTGTCTGGTTGGCAAATATTCTGGTGAAGCCTTTTACATCTTCCCCGCTCCAGCCTAAATTTTCTTCCCCGTATTTTCCAAACTTGGCGGACATCAAATCATAGCGCGAAGTGATACCATTGATTTGAAAATAATAAGGGTGAAGGGTGATGGAAACTTCTCCCGTCACATGATTTTGTGAACTCTTTAAAAAGGCTTCCATATCGCGCATCACCGGATCGAGGTAATGTCCCTCGTGCAGCCAGTTGCCATAGAACTGCGCCAACTGATCTTTCCAACTCAGCTGCCATTTGGTGAGCACATGTTTCTCGAGCGCATGATGACCTTTAATAATTAACAACGGCGCCGCAGCTTCAAAACCCACACGCCCTTTGATGCCGATAATGGTATCGCCGATGTGAATGTCGCGCCCAATGCCAAACGGCCCCGCTATTTTTTGCAAAGCCATAATTGCTTCGGCGGGATGTGCGTAGGCCTCCTTATTAATATGTGTCAACTCCCCCTTATCAAAAGTGAGGGTGACCGTTTCCTGATCGCGGCGACTTACCTGAGTAGGCCACGCTTCTTCGGGCAGCATACCCAGTGAGTTGAGCGTTTCCTTCCCGCCGATGGAAGTTCCCCAAAGTCCTTTGTTGATAGAATATTTGGCTTTTTCAAAATTCATTACCACCTTATTCTTTTTCAGGAAATCTATTTCAGCTTCACGGCTCAAACGCAGGTCGCGGATGGGGGTGATGATTTCCATAGTCGGCGCCAAAATGCGTACAATCATATCGAAGCGCACCTGATCATTTCCCGCCCCGGTACTTCCGTGGGCAATGGCATCGGCCTTTATTTCATTGGCATAGTGGGCGGTAGCGAGGGCTTGCGACATGCGTTCGGCACTTACGCTCAGGGGATAGGTGCCGTTTTTCAACACATTGCCGTAAATCAAAAAACGAATTACTTTTTCATAATACGAATACGTTTCATCCACCGTTTTATGCGAAGCCACGCCCAGCGCCAATGCCCTGCGTTTTATTTCTTCCGTTTCCTGTTCGGAAAATCCTCCCGTATTCACCGTCACGGTATGTACTTCATATCCCAATTCTTTGGATAAATAAAGCGCGCAATACGTGGTATCGAGACCGCCGCTAAAGGCTAATAAAACTTTTTTCATAATTTTAAAATTACAGATTAAAACAAACTCACGGTCTTTTTTGCCAACCCTTTAATAAAGGATTGATACTTCATTCGCACCAGGCGCTCAAAAACTTTTAAATTTCCTTTGAAGGTATGGGCATATTTGGGCACAATTTTCACGGGCGGATTCAAATTTCTCAGCCTTTCTTTTTCCTTTTCTTCTTCGGGATCGAAAAGCATGGCGGTGCACATACAGTTTTTGCGCTGCTTGCTTTGCAAAATCTCAAAGTTGACACAACTCTGACAGCCTTTCCAAAACTCCTCGTCGGTGGTGAGTTCGCTGTAAGTGACCGGCTCATAACCGAGGTCTGAATTGATTTTCATAACAGCTAAGCCCGTAGTCAGCCCGAAAATTTTGGCATCGGGATAGCGTTTGCGGGAGAGTTCAAAAACTTTCTTTTTGATTTCGCGGGCCACCCCACTCTTGCGAAAAGGCGGGGAGACGATGAGGCCGCTATTGGCTACAAATTTTTCATGCTGCCACGTTTCGATATAACAAAAGCCCACCCAGACCCCGTCTTTGGTGAAGGCGATGACTGCCTTGCCCTCCTTCATTTTTTGTTGGAGATATTCGGGCGAACGTTTGGCGATGCCGGTTCCGCGGGCTTTGGCAGACTCACTCATCTCGATGGTGATTTGCTCTGCAAAGTGTGTGTCATCAGCCGTTGCTACTCTGACAATAATTTCTTCCACTGAAGTAAAATATTATAATTTGAAAATTAATTTAACTGCTTGGGCGGCTCACTTCCTGCGAACAGCCCGCTTCTTAAAGGATAAGAAGCATCAAATGCGAATCCGCCTAAGCGGTCGTCGGCATACCCCCGGGCGGGGATAAGGAACCGGCGCGAAGTGCTCGCTTTTGCCGGTGGTGAACATGAACGTCAAATTGACCATTTTTTTAATTCTTGTGCAAAGAGAATAATAAAGTGTGAGTAATTCAAGAATTAAGCCAAATTTTTTTTGAGAATTGCCGAACACCGTGTTTTATGCCTGTTGAAAGGAGATTATTTTTTCCTTGTTGTCACGATTTGGGTGGGTGGGATGGAGATTTTTTGCTTTATAAAGGAATCGGGGGAGATGGGATTGTTCCCTTCTTTTTCTCCACAGGGTCTCGCCTCGGACCCTGTGGCAAACGAAAACCTATTTCAGGACGAGACATTCGGCAACTGTTGCAAATTTTGCGACAGTTCAAAAAGAAGGTGAAATACAGAATATCAATTATAGTTTGCCTGATTTGTTATGACAAGTTAAACGGGTCAATTAATTCAAGACCTTGTATATTTTTAAAGTCACTATCCGTTTCTCAACTCTTTAAGTTGTTTATCAACCTCGCTCTGAGGCTGCCTGGTCATAGCACCTTTGAACCGTTGGGGCCAATCAGTTGCTTTAGTTTCTGTTTCCTTATGTAAGCGGATAATCTGCAGCCTCTCCAGGTCTTCCAGGAGTTTCATTGCATTGTCATTGAAGACATCTATGGTTATTCTTTTTTTTCTCCACAGGGTCTCGCCTCGGACCCTGTGGCAAACGAAAACCCTTCGATTCCCACCCTCTCCATAGTTAAGCAAAACACTTTGAACCTTAACAAAACCACATGGAAAGGTAAGAAGCGATTCTAACTAGTTATAGAGTTGTTTGCTAAAAATAAAGTGCTTGTGTTTTCACCGGCAGGATTATTTTTGACAGGCATAAGGACGTGGGTGATTCACAAATATCAATTATAGTTTGTTTGCCTGATTTGTTATGACAAGTTAAACGGGTCAATTAATTCAAGACCTTGTATATTTTTAAAGTCACTGATATTTCGGGTAACTAAGGGTAGATTGTACACCAATGCAGTGGCAGCAATAATGGCGTCCGGAATTTTTATTTTATGTTGTCTACGTATTTCCACAGTTTTGAGTTTAATAGGGCGTTCTAATTCAATTACCAAAGCTCCACTAATGAAGTTATGAAGTATTTCGAAATCCTTTGCATTACCCGCTTTCCAGCAAAGCAACTCAATCTCGGTAATGGCTGAAAAGCAAGGCATCCCATCTTTAATTGAATTCTCTATGAAATTTCCTGCATCAGGGGGTAAGAGCTGCTGCACGTAATAAATAGCAATATTCGTATCCCAAATGTACTTTATTCCCATCCGTTCCTCAACTCTTTAAGTTGTTTATCAACCTCGCTCTGAGGCTGCTTTGTCATAGCACCTTTGAACCGTTGGGGCCAATCAGTTGCTTTAGTTTCCGTTTCCTCATGTAAGCGGATAATTTGCAGCCTCTCCAGGTCTTCCAGGAGTTTCATTGCATTGTCATTGAAGACATCTATGGTTATTCTTTTGATCATTGTTGTTGTTTTAGCAGTTGAACAGTATAAAGCAAAAGCCCGCCGGCTACCGGCAAATCTAATCAAAATATTTTTATGGAATTAATTCGTCAGCGATTTTCGTTTCGTGGAGACACGAACCGAGGCGGGAGATTTCATCATTCTGAGAGGCTCCCGAACTAACCACGATTGCGTATATTTCGAAATATTCATGTAAGTTTGTAAAAGGGATCACAATAGTAATGAAAAGAGGAGATATGAATGCTAATATAATAGACAGCTATTTCGGACTACTGAAAAATCTAAGTAGTGACGCCAAGTTGGAACTTATCGCAAGACTTTCCAACTCCATGAAATCATCCAAAAAAGTGAAGGATAATTCTCTACAATCACTCTATGGAGCCTTTATTTCGGAGAAGTCTGCTGAAGAATTGACAGACGAAATCAGGCAAGCCCGAACGTTTAATCGAAAAAGAGCGGCTTTGTGAAAAAAATACCTTCTTGACACTAATATCTGTATCTATTTCCTGAAGGGACAATTCAACTTGCAACAGGCTATTGATCGCGCAGGCGTTGATAATTGCTTTATTTCAGAAATTAGCATTGCAGAGCTAAAGTATGGATATGTCCTAACAAATATCACACCATTTCAAAGAATAATTTGTAAAAATACAATTCAAAAAAATTGTCTGAACTATGATTAACCTGATTAAATACCGGGCTATGATTCGTTTGCTTTGACCATTCGCTAAACCCTGATCTCTATGATTAATCATAGATAAAATATTCCCCAACAAAGGGAACCCCAAAGGGGTGACATTCTTATAGAAAAACCCATTACCAAATTAAAGAGAACCCCGAAGGGGTGATATTATGGCTGCATATTCGCCACCCATTTTTCAAACCAAACGAATACAAAATTTACCCCCTACCCTACCTTCTCATCTCATTTAGCTATGGCTCGAATTGGTTTCTTTGCCACAGGGTTCGAGGCGAAACCATGTGGGGACAAAAGGACAATGGTGGGGATAACAACATCCATCTTACTCTCTTATTTGTCATTCAATTCTTACACGCCCCCATCCAACACCCCTCAACTTTTCACAAAACAATATTCACCTCCACTCGCCGGTTTTTTTTGCGGCCTGCTAGGGTAGAATTGTCGGCGAAGGGCTGGTCGGGACCAAAGCCTCGGGTTTTCATTCGGCGCCCGGATATTTTATTCTTTTTCAAATACGTTTGTATGGCTCGGGCACGGCGCAGGGACAGGTCTTCGTTGTAGGCATGATCTCCCTCGCTTGAAGTATGTCCCTCTATCTGAACTTTCAACTCGGGATTGTCCTGCATAAATTTAAGCAGGTAGTCCAAATCATTTTGTGATTCCGGCAAAATGCCCTCCCCATTGAAGGGAAACAGAATGTGGTCGAAAATAAAACCTACGGTCTTTCCGGTTTTCCGGCTTTGCTTAACCGATACTCCCTCGTCATTCTTTTCCACATCTACATCTGCAAGAGGATCAACAATATTACCTCCATTATTATAGACACTATCGGCTTCATTATGCCCTCCATTTTTCCCGCCTTTTCCATGCTTCCCTTTCCCTCTCTTTGATTTGCCCCCTCTCCCATCCGTTGCTTCCAATGGATTACCATTTTCATCTACCTCATTATCGGCTAAGGCATTTCCGTTGGCGTCAAATCCGGCTTTACCCTTTTTTCCCTTGCCTTTTCCTCTATTAATCACACCTACTTTTACATAGTTATTTCCATTTTCATCCAATTCATCACTGCCTTCTCTGTCTAAAAAATGGATGACAAACTCTGCCGATTTATTGCTGTATTCGGTAATCACTTCATGTACCACCGGAAGCGTACCTCTCACATGAGCCATTACTTCATAGCGACTATTGGCTCTCAGAATCGTTCTGAAAATTCCGGAATCGGGCACTACCTGAAGGCTGTCCCAAGTTCTTCCATTTACCTTCACATCAAAGTCTCCATAATAGGGTTTTCGGGTACGGTCGTCAATCAATTTTCCGGTAAAATTCAGGGCCACCGGACGACCCAATAAATCCACACAAAATAAGTCAAGCCCGCCTATAGATTGATAGTCCGAAGAGAGATAGCCATATTCATTTTGTTCATCAAATTCCAGATATGAATCATAGCCGATGGTATTGACGGGAAATTTTGCCAACACAGGTTCACTCCATTTATCCCATGAATCTTCCTGACGGGTAGACTCATAAATATCAAACTTGCCAGCCTCTGCCCTATCGCTGGAAAAGTAAATAGTTTTCCCGTCATTCGACAGACAGGGCGCCTCCTCAGAAGCATTGGTACTAAGGGAGGCAATTTTTTCCGGGCGCTTCCAGGTGCCATCGGCTTTTTGGAAGTTTCATATAAGTCGAATTTATCGTCCATATATTTTTCCGAAAGAGATAAAATAATGTGATTCTCATCCCCACTCCAGGCGCCGGTAGTATTGAGCCCTCTGTCCATGTGGGCCAGCCCCTGCACATCCAACGGTACGGGTATGCCTGTTTCCCCATTACTAGTTCGACTCACAATAGACAGACCGCGATGCAAAAACTCTTTTCCA
>CAUVYU010000098.1:0-17472 GCA_963556255.1 Allolobophora icterica | reverse complement strand
AACGCGCATGACAACGACCATGACGGCGCCGTTCAATCCCATGGCGCTGACCGGGCGGACCATCCTGGTCACGGGCGCATCCAGCGGCATCGGTCGCGCGACGGCGATTTATGTATCCAGGCTGGGGGCCAGGGTCATCGCCTGTGGCCGCCATCTGGAACGGCTGCGCCAGACGCTCGAAGATCTCAGCGGCGCTGGCCATAGCGTCAGTTGTTACGACATGGCCCAGACGAACGGCATCGTCGCCTGGATGAAACAATTATGCGCAATCCATGGCGCTTTGCACGGCGTGGCGCATTGCGCCGGTATTCAGGCAACCAAGCCGATCCAACTGGCCGACGCCAAATTCATCGACGAGGCGCTGACGACCAATCTGGCATCGGCGCTGATGCTGGCGCAAGCATTCCGGCTGAAAGCCTGTCATGTACGGCCTGCGTCTCTGGTGCTGGTTTCATCCTCGGCAGCTTTGCGCACCGCGCCGGGCAATTCCGTCTATGCCGCCAGCAAAGGGGGCATCATCGCCGCAACCAAGAGCCTGGGCGTCGAGCTGGTGCGCGATGGCGTGCGCGTCAATTGCGTCGCCCCAGCCATGGTCGCAACCCCCATGTCGGCGCAATTCCGCACCGTCTTGACCGATGAGAATTTCCAGCGCGTCGTCGATATGCACCCTCTGGGATTGGGGCAGCCCGACGATGTTGCGGCGGCGATTGCCTTTCTGCTGGCCGATACGGCGCGCTGGATCACCGGTTCCGTCCTGTGCGTCGATGGCGGGTTTCTGGCCTGAGTTCTTTTTGCAAGGGCGGGCAGAAAAGATATTGACTGAATCTCAAATGAGATACAAAATCGGGGCGGACAACCAGAAGGATCTCCGATGGTTCAGACCTCGATGCTCCACGTTCGCGTGGATGACAAGCTGAAGACCGACGCGACCGAAAAGCTCTCTCGTTTCGGCCTGACCGTTTCAGATGCCGTGCGCATCCTGCTAACCCGCATTGCCAAGGAAGGCGGCTTGCCAGCCGGCCTTACGGCTGACCAGGAATCCCATGACGCATGGTTTCGGGCGAAGGTGCAAAAAGCGCTAGACGACATACAGCCGACAGTGCCACACCAGCAGGTCATGGACGAAGCGCAAGCGTTGATCGACAGGAAGCGCCGTGCCCATTCTTGAGTGGCGTCGAACGGCCCGTGCCGACCTGCTGGCGATTGTTGATTATATATCAGACGACAACCCGGACGCCGCCCAACGACTGAAAGATGACATTGAGACGAAAGCGGCGAAGCTACCCGAGCATCCGAAGCTTTATCGCGCTGGGCGCGTACCGAAGACGCGGGAAATGGTCGTGTGATCGAATTATGTGGTGATCTACGCCGAGGACGCCCACGCCGTGACAATCCTTCGCGTACTGCATGCAGCGCAACAATGGCCCCCGGGAAACAAGGATGAGAACCAATGATGAAAGACAGGGCAATCGGGTGAGTTTTTTTACTGTTTGATGAGACTGAAGAGGAATCAGCAATTCAACCCTTTGTCACCCTCAAACTCACCCGATTGCCCTGTGGCACAACTGGGCCAGGATTGACATTTTGTAATCACACGATTACAGTTTATTCATGACCTGCATGGTGAAACAACTCGATGAGTTCGCCGCCTGGCTCAAGAGCCTGAAGGACGGATTGACCCGGCAACGCCTCGTCAAACGGCTACGGAAGGCCCAGCTTGGCAATTTGGGCGACGTGGAACCTATAGGCGAAGGCGTGTTCGAGATGCGTGAACATTTCGGGCCAGGCTGGCGCATGTACTACGTCCAGCATGGCGAGTTGGTGATCGTGATGCTGGCTGGCGGTGACAAATCGACCCAGCAGACTGACATTCGGCGAGCCATTATGTTGGCGAGATCCTTGGAGGATTGACCATGACTAAAAGAATTAAGGTTTCCGAACTCCGCGAGTTCGATGCGTCCGAATATCTGAACAACGAAGAGGATGTTGCGGCATATCTGACAGCCGTTCTTGAAGAGAACGATCCGGCGCTGCTGGCCGCTGCCATCGGTGATATCGCCCGTGCGCGAGGAATGTCGCAGGTCGCGAAGGATTCCGGCATCGCACGCGAAGCCTTGTACAAAGCGCTTCGACCCGGCAGCAAACCGCGCTTTGAGACCATCAGTCGCGTTTGTGCTGCCTTGGGCGTGCGCCTGGTGGCACAGCCGATGCACCTGACGTCCTGACGGAGTTTCAGATGCCGCGCCGCATCCTGCTAACCCGCATTGCCCCTGCTAACCCGCATTGCCAAGGAAGGCGGCTTGCCAGCCGGCCTTACGGCTGACCAGGAATCCCATGACGCATGGTTTCGGGCGAAGGTGCAACAAGCGCTAGATGACATACAGCCGACAGTGCCACACCAACAGGTCATGGACGAAGCGCAAGCATTGATCGACAGGAAGCGCCGTGCCCATTCTTGAGTGGCGTCGAACGGCCCGTACCGACCTGCTGGCGAGTGTCGATTATATATCGGACGACAACCCGGACTCAACCATCGCGCAAACCGCGAGTGGCCGGTCGAGCGTCATGGCAACCGATCCCCAGGACCAGCCCACGCCGAACCCGGACAGCACCAGCCGGTGCGGCATGATATCAGATGATTGCAGCAGGGAAATCAGCGCCAGGGGGATCGAGGCGGAACTGGTATTGCCGATATTTTCCAGGGCAAGGACGAGCTGTGCGGCCTTCGCGCCGATTTTAGCCCCCAGATGGCGGATCATCATCGCATTGGCCTGATGCAATACGAAATGATCAACCTCCGCCGCCTGCCAGTGCGCCGCCGCCAGCACGGTCTCGATGCTGCGCGGCACCTCGCGCAAGGTGAAGGCGAATACTTGCGTGCCATCCATGAAAAGCTGCGGCGCGGGCGCGCGCCGGGCAATCAGATAGGGCGCGCCAGCCCCATCACTACCCAGATCGAACAGCATCAATGGTGCGCCCGGCGTGCGCTCCAGCGCCACGGCGCAAACCCCATCGCCAAACAGCGGACGCACCGCCCGGTCATCGGCGGCAATCAGGCGCGTGGTGAGGTCGCCCGCCACGATCACGGCGCGCCGGGCGGCGCTGCATGTCAATAACGCCGCCGCCTGCCACAGCCCATAGATAAACCCCGAACAGCCCAGATTGACATCATAGGCCGCACAATGCTTGCCCAGAGCCAAAAGCTGGTGCAGCAGGCAGGCGGTTGATGGCAGGATATGGTCGCCGGTCTGGGTGGCGACAATCAGCACATCGACCGACTCCGCGGGCCACGCAAGGCCGTGCAACAAGCGCGCCACCGCCGGCTGGGCAAGGCTGGAGAGCGTCTCCTGTTCACAGGCCACCCGGCGGCTGTGAATGCCGGTGGCTTGCGCGACCCGTCTTGCGAACTCAGCGCCAAAACGATCCGCCAAATCCTCCAGATTCTCGCATGCGGCGGGCAGCGCGCCAACGATCCCTTTGATCTGCATATCGGCAAGCTGGCTCATCACCATCAGCAACCGATCCCGCCATCAACCGTAATGACCTGACCGGTGAGGAAACCGGCGGCATCGCTCAACAGAAACCGCACCAGCGGCACGATATCGCCGCTGTGGCCAAGCCGCCCCAAGGGCGTGCGCCGGATGATCTGCTCCCGCTGCGTTTTGGCCAGCCCCGATGACATTTCGGTCTCCAGATAGCCGGGGGCGATGGAATTGACGGTGATCGCGCGCCGCCCGACCTCACGCGCCAAAGCGCGCGTCAACCCGTCCATGCCCGCCTTGGAGGCCGAATAAGCCGCAAGCCCCGTATAGCCGCGCTGACCGATGATCGAGCTGATATTGAGGATGCGCCCGCCCGGCGCCTGTTGTAACATCTGGCGCAAAGCCAGCCTGGCCATCTCAATCGCGCCCAGCAGATTGGTTTCGAGTATGGCGGCGCTGTCGCAGCTTGGGAAACTCGCCAAAATCCCTTCGCGCGCGATACCGGCATTATTGATCAGCCCATAAAGCGGCCCGTCATGCCATGCCATGGCCGCATCGACAAAGGCGCGCATGGAGCAAAGCTCGCCGATGATGGCCTCCCGCCAAAAGAACTGGCGCGGATATTCCTGGAGCAACGCCGCCAGCGCCTCGCCATGATTCCGGCTGCAACTCGACACATGATAGCCATCCTGCAACAGCCCGCGCGCGATTTCAAACCCCAGACCGCGGCTGCCCCCGGTGACGATCACATGGCGCGTCATGATAAAGGCTTGTTGGGTAAAGGATTGGGCAAAGCCTCGCCGCCACTCGACGATCTATCCGCGCCGCGCGGTTTTTTATCCGCAGCCGCCGTCAGGCTGGTGACAAACCGGATCTGGCGTGGACGCTCGGGCGGCGACAGCCCGGCGGTATAGCGGGCAATCGCCGCGCGTACCTGTTGTTCCGGGCAGTCTGGATCGCGCACGATCTCGGCCACCAGCAGCGCCCCGGTCACGGGGCTGGCGCGCGCCGACACCCAAGCATCCCACACGCCCGGCAGGCTCAACAACCCGTTCTCGATCCGTTCCGGCAACACTTTGACGCCGCCGACATTGACCACGGCGCAACGCCTGCCGACGAACATCATGCGGTCGCCAACCCGTTCCACCAAATCGCCGGTGGAAAGCCATGCCTCCGCCGCAAGCCCGGAGCCTGCCACCATGGCGCGCGGACTATTGACCTCCAGCACGCCATCGACCAGCCGCAGCAGCGCGCCCTCAACACCCTCATCGAGCCAGATGGCCGGAAACCCGGCTTGACCGTCGTTGACCCCAAACACAGCGCCGGTCTCGGTCGAAGCGTAAATATGGCGCAGCCGCGCCTGGGGAAATGCCTCAGCCAGCCGGTCGAGCAAAGTTTGATCCACCGCCTCGCCCCCCAGCGTGACCGCCGATAACGCCAGGGAACGGCCCGCCAGCGCCATCAGAAAGGCGCGCCAAAAGCTCGGTGTGCCGCTGATATGGGTCACCTGGTTGCGGCAGGCGGCCTCGACCAGCCGGTCGATTGCGCCATTCGGTTCGGCAATCAGCCACCCGCCGCTTGCCAGCGCCGTCAAAATCACCTGCAACCCGGCAAAGGAGGTCGCCTCATAGGTCAGCAGCCAATGCGGCCCGCTCCCCTCGCGGCCCGTCCGAATGCGCCCGAGCAGCCGTTCAAGCCGGTGGATCACGCGCTTGGGGCTGCCAGTCGTGCCAGAGCTGTAAAGATGCACCGCAAAGCCGCCCGCCACAGGCTCATGACCCGGTGGCGGCGAGCCTCGGCGCGTCAGCAACAGCGGGCAATCGCGCCGCTGGGCAGCAAGCAGCCCGGCAACCAGATCAAGAATACTGTCAGAACAAATGGTTATAACGGATTCTTTAGCGTATATTTCAGTGCGCGCCAGCACATCCGACCGGTGATAACAAACGCCTGCCTCACAAAGGATGGCATCAGGGTGAAACCAGTCGATCATGGCACCATCCCCCCTCATGCGGCATACAGCGCCGCCAGTTCGCCAACGGTGGTGAACTGGCGAAACCCGGCGCGGAAAGGATCATGGCCGGTGCGCTCTTCCAGCGCGATGATCAGGGTTGCCAGATCGAGCGAATCGATCCCCAGATCACTGCCGAGAAAGCGGGTCTCCGGCGTGATCTCCGGCACGGCCAAGCCTTTATCCAGGATGATCCTGCGAATCTCCCCGACAATCAGTTCGAGCATTTGGCCAAGCATCGCAACTCCCCTTGTTGCCAGCACCGTGTCCTTTTATCTCGCGGATTAGTGCTAAGGCTTCCTTAAAGGAGCCGCATTCTCAAACATTGCCGTGCAAATCACGGCTTTACAGGATAGGGGCGTGGTTAATCCTTGTCCCGCAGCTTTTCGATGACCGGCACGGGCAAGTCGCTTACTTTTGCAATAGCAGCATCATCCAGCAACGCCAAAAGATTGCGCGCAACCGCCAACTTCTCTTCCATCCGCCCTTTCTCAATCCCCTCTTCCAACCCTTCGGCCCGCCCTTCCTCCACCCCCTCGACTCGCCCCTCTTCCCAACCTTCGCTTCTGGCGGTGCGCAGGATGCCGCTTTCGTTGCGTACCGAGTCCAGATAATTCTCATAGGCGCTGATTTGCGCCGCGCTATAACCCGCGCATTCGGTAAGCTTCATGGCAGCGGCAACCGGCTGATAGGATAAAAGCTCCGGGTCCGGGGCGCGGTGGTTGCTGTTGCCGGTTTCGCGCAGGAAACGCAGCCACAGGGCGGTGACTTTTTTCTCCGTTTTGGTCTGGGGCGTGAATTTGGGCAGTTCCAGTATGACGAACTGCAAGCCTTTGAGGATCTTATCCTGATTGCCCATCCGCGTGATCTTGTAATGATGCAGCCAGCGGTCTTTTTCCTCCGGGTCGCGGTCGAAGCTGTGGTTCAGGATTGTTACCGAATAGACCGGGCACAGCGCCTTATATTCCTCACCCGGCGAAAGCTGGTTGACGATGGCTTGCGAGGCACTGAACAGGATGCGCGAGAAATAGGCGTCGTTCCACAGCATCTGCATCTCGACGACAAAAATCTGGCCATTCTGATCCGCGCATTTAACATCGATGATCGAAAACCGCAAAACCGGGATGCGTGGCACCTGCTCGGTCGGCAGATAAGCCACACTCTCAATGGGCGAGTCGAGCGGCAGAACGCTGTTGAGAAAATCCTTCAAGAGTTCGGCTTGCGAGAAGATCCGCTTGAAGACCAGATCGACCTTGGGGTCAAGATATTGCATGTACATCCGTAGTCTCTTTAGCTTTCAGGCTCGGGTTAAGGCTGAGAACCGTGTAGATCAAGGTTTTACAAGACGAGGGTGTGGCTCATCCATTGTCGCGCAGTTTTTCGATGATCGCCACGGACAAGCCGCTTACTTTTGCGATGGATTCATCATCCAGCAGCGCCAAAAGATTGCGCGCAACCGCCAGCTTCTCTTCCATCCGCCCTTTCTCGATCCCTTTCTCGATCCCTTCCTCCAGCCCCTCGGCTCGGCCCTCTTCCAGCCCTTCGGCTCGCCCTTCTTCCAACCCCTCGACTCGCCCCTCTTCCCAACCTTCGCTTCTGGCGGTGCGCAGGATGCCGCTTTCGTTGCGCACTGAGTCTAGATAATTCTCATAGGCGCTGATTTGCGCTGCACTATAGCCCGCGCATTCGGTGAGCTTCATGGCAGCGGCAACCGGCTGGTAGGATAAAAGCTCCGGGTCCGGGGCGCGGTGGTTGCTGTTGCCGGTTTCGCGCAGGAAACGCAGCCATAGGGCGGTGACTTTTTTCTCCGTTTTGGTCTGGGGCGTGAATTTGGGCAGCTCCAGTATAACGAACTGCAAGCCTTTGAGGATCTTATCCTGATTGCCCATCCGCGTGATCTTGTAATGATGCAGCCAGCGGTCTTTTTCCTCCGGGTCGCGGTCGAAGCTATGATTCAGGATTGTTACCGAATAGACCGGGCACAGCGCCTTATATTCCTCACCCGGCGAAAGCTGGTTGACGATGGCTTGCGAGGCGCTGAACAGGATGCGCGAGAAATAGGCGTCGTTCCACAGCATCTGCATCTCGACGACAAAAATCTGGCCATTCTGATCCGCGCATTTGACATCGACGATCGAAAACCGCAAAACTGGGATGCGCGGCACCTGTTCGGTCGGCAGATAAGCCACGCTCTCAATGGGCGAGTCGAGCGGCAGAACGCTGTTGAGAAAATCCTTCAGGAGTTCGGCTTGCGAGAAGATCCGCTTGAAGACCAGATCGACCTTGGGATCAAGATATTGCATATACATCCGTAGTCTCGCTACCCACACACCCGCGCCGCCTGGTCGAGCGCGCGCTCGACATCGCGGACCAGATCCTCGACCGTCTCCAGCCCGACCGACAAACGCACCAGCCCGCTGGTAATGCCCATGGCGTGCCGTGCTTCTTCCTCCATGGCCCGATGGGTGGAGGTCATCGGGTGGGTCACCATGGATTTGGCATCCCCGAGATTATTAGAGATATCAATGATTTCCAGCGAGTCCATAAAGGCGAACGCCGCCGCCTGTGACCCCAGATCGAACGCGACCAACGTGCCGCCATGCGCCATCTGGCGTTGAGCCAGCGCATGGTGCGGATGGCTTGGCAGCCCGGGATAGCGGGTCGTTTTCGCCGCCCGGTGGCTTTCGATCGCTTGCGCCAGCCTGTGAGCGCTGGCCGCCTGAGCCGTGACGCGCAGGCCCAAAGTCTCCAGACCTTTGAGCAGGATCCAGGCATTGAAGGGGCTCATCGCCGGGCCGGTGTGACGGTAATAGGGCTGGAACTCCTCGCTGCAATAATGGGCGCTGCCCAGCACGGCGCCGCCCAGACATCGCCCTTGCCCGTCGATATGTTTGGTTGCCGAATAGATCACCACATCGGCGCCTAGCGCCAGGGGGTTCTGACCGACGGGCGAGGCAAACGCATTATCGACGAATAATCTGGCCCCCGCAGCATGCGTCAATTCAGCGACCGTCCGGATATCGATCAGATCGAGCGTCGGGTTCGCGGGCGTCTCGATGAACACCGCTTTGGTGTTAGGACGAAACGCATTGGCCCAGGCCGCCAGATCGCCGCCATCGACCAAGGTGGTCTCGATCCCATAGCGCGGAAATATGGTCGTCAGGATGACATGACAGGAACCGAACAGCGCACGGGAAGCCACCACATGGTCGCCGGTGCGCAATGCGCAAAAAAGCGCAGTGAAGACCGCCGCCATGCCGCTGGCGGTGCCGTGGCATTTCTCGGCGCCCTCGATCAGCGCCATGCGTTGCTCGAACATTTCCAGGGTGGGATTGCCATAGCGCGAATAGACGAACCCCTCGCTCTCGCCATTAAAGCGCGCCTCGGCGGCGCTTGC
Source organism: Allolobophora icterica (assembly GCA_963556255.1). NCBI lineage: Eukaryota > Metazoa > Annelida > Clitellata > Crassiclitellata > Lumbricidae > Allolobophora > Allolobophora icterica. The sequence continues at coordinate 8,585 of CAUVYU010000098.1, read as the reverse complement.
AGAAGGGTACACAAAGCCGGAGGTCAGAAACAAAGCCTCCGAGGTCTCCCCCCACGGGGTGCGGGCAATCCCCCCCCGCACCATCCTGGTTTCGAGACCGAGTTTTTCCATAGACATCCGCTATCCCTCTGCACATTCAGAATCCGCCGCCAAAAAGGCAGCGCCATCCACCGGGAAGTTCAAGGGACAACACGACCTTTTAGCAATTTTTAACGTGGCTGCAAGCCGGTCGGCCCAAATCACCACCAGAATCGAATGTGAGACCTTTCTCTCCAGCCCGTCAAGCTTTTTCGGAAATCGAAGTCTCGAATATCTGTAAGCGACCTACCATCGTTGAAATTTCACCGGGTGAAATTTCAACCGGCGTCAATATTCACGGCGTCTTTCGGGCCATTTCCAACGGTGACGCGCTATCAAAACGCCGTCACCCGATTGCTCTGCCTTTTATGCGTTGGCCTTGATCTGCTGGATGAAGTTTTCCGATTGATCGCGCAACACCGCGGATTGCCGCTCGACAAGCGTAAAGGCCAACTGCACCCGCCCAACGCACGCCTGGGTTTCCTGCGCCATGCGCAACAGGCTGCGCGTACCATCCGCGACATTTCCCGTCCCGGCGGCAGCATGCTGAATATTGCGCACGATGTCGCTGGTGGATTCAGTCTGGCGCATTATTGCTCCAGAGATAGTTGCACTAATGCGCTCCGTCTCGCGGATGGTTTGCTGGATTCCGCGCAATGCATGCGCAGTTTTGCGCGTAGACGTCTGGATTGCATCTATTTGCGCACGGATCTCCTCAGTGGCTTTGGCGGTCTGGTTGGCGAGCGATTTCACCTCCGCTGCCACCACGGCAAAGCCCTTGCCTGCCTCGCCCGCGCGCGACGCCTCGATAGTGGCATTCAGCGCCAGCAAATTGGTCTGCCGGGCGATCGAGCTGATCAGCGTGATCACCTCGCCAATACGCGCCGCTGCATTGGTCAGGGTTTTGACGGTGCTGTCGGTCTGTTCCGCCTCGGCAACCGCCTGGGCGGCAATCTGCGTCGAGTGATCGACATGATGGCCAATTTCACCGACCGCGCCCGATAATTCCTCGGTGGCAGTCGCCACCCGCTGCACATGATCGGAAGTCTGAACCGCGCCTTCGAGAGCAGCATGCGCCTGGTCGCCAAATTGCGCCGCCTGGGTTTTCATCAACGCCGTATCCTGGCGCATCTCGCAGGCCGCCTCTGCCAATGCATCAATCGCCGCCTGGATCGAGGAACCGAATCGGTCGGCAATGCCGTCGATCTCGGCGCGGTGCCGCCGCTCGGTCTCTTCCAGATAAATCGTCGTGGTCAATTCCATATCCAGCAACAGCAGCTTGCCCAGAACCGTCAGCAGATTTTCCAGATCCCGCTGCCTGTCGCCACTATTCCAGCGCCGCGCCAGTTTGCCGACAACCTCCGACATCAAAACGCCCAGGCTGATGGAATATCCGGCCATAAACCATTGAAGTTCCAGGCCGGAATGATTGTGTGCCCGTCCGATCGCCTGGACCGAACGCAGATATTCATGATCGAGTTGCATTGCCAGCAAGCGTGCCAGATGCAGGGTTTGCAATTCGGTCAGCCGCGCTATCCGGGATTCGAGCACGCGCTTAAGGCGGTCTTCCCGCAGTAATTTTTGATACAGAATGGCGATCAGCTTGGGCAGTTCGGCGATCAGCGCCGGACAATAGCGCGCCAGAACCGCACGCTCCTCTTCCGAAATGCCGAGAAACCGAAGCCGGATCGCAACATCCTCTGGAGTTCGGATGCTAGACATGATGCCTCTCAATCGTAGGGCCATGACGCCATACGCTTGGAGGATCGTCGGTTTTCCTAAAAAAACCTTGATGAAGACAAAAAAAAAGGGGGCGCGAACGCCCCCCTCTGCCTGGGTTGCAGGCTTTAGGCGTTATAGAACTCGAAGTTGCTCGCCCCAAATTTCAGCGTGTTATTGGCATTGCTCTCCGTTTGGTAACTGCCAATCAGGGTCGCATTGTTAGTGCTGAAGCGCGAATGGTCGTTTGTGTAATAGATGTTGAGCTTATAGTCGTCAGTGGCATCCTGGAAGACAACAATGGCGGCATGCCCGGTGGGAGTGGCTGTGCCTCCTTGCAGATTGACGGTAGCACCGTTAGCCGCACCAGCGAGGGCCTTCGATACGGCCCCCCATGAGCCTGTGTAGAGCCAGGAATCACCACCGGCAGATGTGCCTGCATCACTGATATCCACCGAAGTGTCAGTCCTGGCGATACCGCCAAACGCACTCGTCTTCAGTTTGAATTTATCCGTGGTCGCTGTTGCGGCTGCGGCAGCATTGACATTCTTGACATGGATCTTGGAACCGGTTGAGGGAACCCAGAAGGTCACGGCGTTATCGTTCGTACCAAGCGCCGTGCGACTCATCGTATAGGTCATCTCCCCCGATCCAAGCTTGATGTCGGCTTGATGGGCAGCCGTAGCCGTATCGGTAAAGTCCAGCTTCCCTTTGTAAGCCGTCGCATCGAGCAGGGTGAAGTGATCGGTGCCAGTCCCGGTCGTCAGCTTCAGCTTTCTGCCAGGCTCATTATCCTCGGCTACATTTCTTATCCTGATGGTTCCAACAGACTGGTTGCTTGTCTGCAATGAAAACACGCTGCCTTCTGCTGTCGTTGCGTTAGCAACGGTCTTGCCGATGGCCGTAAGCTTACCAAGGATGGTTCCAGTATCGCTCGCGCCTGGAACAGCGCCCGCAACCGTAATATCAATGGTTGTGATATCGCCAGCATTTTTCGAGGCGAAATTGACCGAATCTACTTTCACTTGGTCCAGGGTCAATTTCACCGTTTTGCCTGTAGGATCCGCATCATAATAGAAACCATATCTCTGGTCATTGGCGGTGCCTGCGGCAATCTTGATATTGTTCGTAGCAGCCAGAAGTTTACCGCCAAAGAAGGAATGGTTCCCGCTGACGGTCAGCGATGTAACATTGGCGCCAAACTGGGCCATATTCTGAACGCCAGTCAGAGAAATATTACCGTCAATTGCATCAGCTATGTTCGCTGTGCTCATCCCGGCTGCTCCGGTAAATACCACATTAGCAATATTCTTGGCCTTAAGACCGCTGCCCAGCACCGCGTCGCCTGTGTAGGTAAAGCTGTTATGGCCATTTGCATATCCATAGATCTTGGTACTATGGGTGCCAACACTGGCATTGACCGTAAAGCTGTCACTGCCGTTGCTAGCCGACACACTGCTGACCCGGGAGCCAGAAGAGAAGGTAAAGGCGCGAGCGCCATTATCCCCGGCTGCTCCGGATGTCCAGAGAGATGTGTAGGTGAGCAGCGCCTCATTCTGGCCCTGGGCATCACTGACCCGGAAATTACTGAAGTCGAAGGAGGCATCGCTATTCACATGATAGGTAAACAGCAATGATGCCAAGCTTGTGCTGAATTGGGTATTATCTTTGGTAAAGTAGACGCTGACATTGTCGTTGCTCGTCCGAACGGCAACGAGCGCCGCGTGCCCTGCCCCTACTGCCAAATCATCACCCGCCAGATTCGTAGCGGCCGATCCGGCTGATGCGGTGCTCCCATTCCAGGAACTGGTATAAAAATATGAATCTCTCATCTCGCCTGCAAGATCCACCTTATCCAGATAGCCTGCTTCAGCTTTGAAGCTATTCCAGAGGGCCGCACTCACACCCGCGCCAGTCAGGCGCTCAACCATTATACTCCCAATCAGGCTGAACACCGTTAAAGGCGCTGCATTGCCTATTGCGGCGCTGAGGGAGAAGTTCAGGTTGCCTTTACCAAGTTTAACCGTGGATGCGAGATTGCTGGACCGGGTAAAGTTCAACGCCCCATTGTATTGCGACAGGTCGAGTGTGTTGGCACCTGAGGTTCCTACACCATCCCCCAGGGTCAGTTTTCTGCCCGTATTGCCTGTTATCTTGATCGTGCTGATCGCCTGATCCACCATCGTAACGCCACCGCCGACGCCTCTGTGTTCGGCTTTAAGGGCGCCGATGCTGGAGCCTTCGTCATTGCTGCCTGTAACATTCAGCTCGATGGTGCTGATGTGACCCGCGCCGGTCGAGGCAAAATTCAGTTCGGTCGTCTTCGCATCATTTAGCGTCACTTTTACCGTCTTGTCGGTCCCAACCGCTTCTTTGTAATAAAAGCCGTGCTTGCCGACAGTCGTGGTACCTTGGTCGATCTTAATATTCTTGGTGTTGCCATCAAGGTTTTTCCCAAAGAAGGAATGGCCCCCGCTGACGGTCAGCGACGTAACATTGGCACCAAACTGATCCATATCCTGGGAAGCGGTCGCTTCCGTGGCACTATCCATGCCGGCTGCGCCAGTGAAAGTTACCTTGGTGATGTCCTTGGCTTTGAGGCCGTTACCCAATACGCCATCGCCGGTGTATTTGAAGCTGTTCTGGCCGCCTGCAAACCCATAGATCTTGGTGCTATAGGTACCAGCAGAAGCGTCGAGGGTGAACTCACTATCCGCACTGCTTCCCCGCACGCTATTGGCACGGCTCGGCGTGGTGGACAGGCTGTAATTGTTTCCGGCTTGGGTCCAGAGTGGCAGATACTGGATCACAGCGCCGTCGATTTTGAAATTCGCATAGCTGAATGTCGAGGCGTTGTTGTCGGATGTCTGGGAATAGGAAAACAGCTTGAGCGCGTCGTTCGTGCTGAAATGGGTATTATCCTTGGTGAAATAGACATCCACCTTTTTGTTGGCTCCCCAGATGGCGACAAGCGCCGCATGCCCGCCCCCGATCGTGGAACCTCCAGACAGATCCGCGCTTGTTGGTGCAGCCGTTGCGGTCCAACTGGTGACATAGAGATACGAATCCACGCCAGCAACCGTGCCTATGTTGGAGATTACCCCTTTATCCAGGCTTGCTGCATTCGCTGTAAAGTCGGTCCAGGCAACCGTATAAGCATCCGACCAGCCAGTGCGAATGGCCATGGTTGCGGTGGAACTCAGATCGAACACGGTCAGGGGCGCTGTTGTGCTCGTCGCCCCAAGGGTGAAATTCAGGGTTCCGCTGCCGAGCTTGACCGTTGATGCGTGATCGCTCTTCTCGGTAAAATTCAAGGTTCCCTTATAGGCCGTCAGATCGAGGGTCACGTAGGTTTTCGTGCCATCCCCATCGGAGAAGGTCAGGGTTCTGCCGGCTTCACTGCTCTTTACCGTGATGGTTTGGACATTCTGGGTTACAGTCGGCTGCATCTGGCCGTTGATTTCCGTCCTGCCCTTGGCTGTGAGGTCGCCAATAGTGGAACTGGCTGTCGCGTTACCCCCAACATTGATCTCGATGTTTTCGATATTGCCAGACGTGATCGAGGAAACATTGATCCCGCCCGTGGTCACGCCCCCGTTTGACTCTCCCAACGTCAATTTCACGAATTTGTTGGTGGGTTCGGCTTGATAATAAAAACCATGCTTCCCTTGAGCGGTACCACCACCCGTGATCGTTAGATGGTTGGTCGCGCCCAGAAGGTTGCTGGCAAAGAAGGACTGGTTGCCACTAACGGTCAGCGATTGAACCGCATTGCCGAACTGGCTCATATCCTGAGCGCCCGTGACCACCGTGCCCGAATCCGTGGCGGAAGCCATAGCATTGGCGCCGCTGAAGATCACATCCTTGATGTCCGTCGCCTTAAGCCCCGAACCCAGCGCGGCAGCGCCCGTGTAGGTAAATTTATTATTGCCGCCCTGCTTGCCATAGACATAGGTCATTACCGCCCCGACGCCAGCGGCTTCGGTGATCGTGAAGGTGGCATCCGCATTGGCGGTTCTTACACTGTTCGTGCAGCTCGGCGCTGCGTTCATCAGGTAATCGGGGCCATCCGTCCAGAAAGACCGGCTCGTCAGTGCTATCGTATCGGCCATGAAATTGCCGTAATCGAAATAGGTGTTGCTGCTTGTTGTGGCTGTGTAGGAAAACAGCTTGGTCGCCTTGCTGGTATCGGTTGTGCTGAACTGGGTATTGTTTTTGACGAAATAGACATCGACCTTATTACTATTGTTCCCCCGGACAGCGACCAGCGCCGCATGTCCTTGCGCTTCCGTCAGACCAGACAGATTGCCATTCCCCGGCAATGCCGCAGTACCCGTGCCCCAGGAAGTAACATAAAGATAGGAATCCTTGGCCACATAGCCACCGCTCTGGGGGATTTCCACCCTTTCCGTATAACCAACATGACTTTTGAAGTCATCCCAGGCAGTCGCCCATGCCGTGTGGTTTAAAGTCTGGAACGTCAAACCAAATATCGTGGCAGGCACCACAGCGCCCGAAGTGTTGAGCCTGAAATCCAGGCTCCCTCTGCCGAGCTGGACTGTGGAGATATGATTATTGGTGGCGGTATAGGTCAGGCTGCCAGTGTATCCTGACAGATCGAGGGTGCTGAAAGCATTGGTCCCCGTCCCGTCTGTCACGGTCAGCCCCTGGCTGCCCTTTATCTCGATCTTGTCGATCGATTGGGTCGTCGCAGTGGCAAAGGTGACGCCCGCCGGTTTGCTGCTGTTATCAACCGTCCTGCTGCTGCCGCCCGCGGCCATGAGCGCTCCGATGGTGGAGGCTGCATTGCCATTAACGGTTATCTCGATGATCTTGATGCCGTCATTGTTGTTCGATGCGACATTGATCTCGCCGGTATTCACATGCCCCGTCGCGCCTTCGCCCAGCTTCAGCTTGACCGTCTTGCTGGCGTTCGCAAGCGCTTCCTTATAATAGAACCCGTGCTTTTGCGTGCCGATACCACCGTTTGCAATCGTAATATCAAGGGTGTTTGCCGCCAGATTGCCCGCATAGAAGGAATGCGCCCCGCTGACGGATAGCGCCGTGACCGATGTGCCGAGCTGATCCATATTCAGGGCGGCAGTCGCTTGCGTAGCGGTACCATCCATACCAGCAGCGTTGGTGAAGACGACATTGGTGATATTCTTGGCTTTAAGGCCACTGCCCAGCGCATCTGTGCCGGTGTAGGTGAAGGCGTGGGTGCCACCTTGCGTGCCATAGAGCTTGGTCATAACCGTGCCGACGCCGGTTGCCAGTTCAAAATTCTGGCCGGTAGCCGTAGCCGATACGCTGTTGAGGCGGTCTAAGGTGCTGTCAGCCTTCACTTTGTAAACGCCGTTGGTCAGCTCCCAAAGCGATCTGTAGCTGAGCGCCATATCCGTCGCCGTGCCGTCATTGACCGCGAAATTGCTGTAGTCGAAAGAAGCATCAACCGCCGAACCCTGCTTATAGGAAGCCAGCAGGAACGAGGTACTGATGCTGAAATCAGCATTGTTTTTGGTAAAATAGACATTGACCTTGTTGGCATCGACCGTATCCCGGAGGGCAACAAGCGCCGCATGCCCATTCCTGGCGGTCCCATAATCGCCGCCCGTCAAATCCCCAAACAGCGGAATTGCCTGGGCAGCGCCCCAGGATTGGGCATAAAGATAGGAATCCGTGCCATTAATCGTACTGCCAAGGGTGGCTTTTGCCAGACCATACTCGGTGTTGGCTTTGAAATCGTTCCAGGCGGTTGCCCAGGCGGTCTTCTCTTCCGCTGTCGTGATGGTGTTAATGCGGTCCGTTATGACGGTACTCAACAGGACAAACACCGTAAGCGGCGTTTTCGAGTCGGCGAGGTTCCAGGGGTCGAGATTGAAGGTCAAGGGCGCGGTGGCGCCACCGAGAACGCTGCTGCCGCCAGTACCAGTGCTGCCGGTGCCGAGGCGCACCTTGCTGGCGTGATTTGCTGTCTCGGTAAAGCTCAAATTTCCCTTGTAGGCGGAAAGATCGAGGCTCGTGTAGCCCAAGGTTCCTACCCCATCTTTCAGGGTCAGGTTTTGCGTGCCCTTTATCGTGATCGTCTCAATAGCCTGCGTCACCGTGCGCGCGCTGCCTGCAATCACCATCCTTTCCTCGGTCGTGAGAGAGCCGATGGTGGAGGCCGCACTGCCATTGACGGTTACCTCGATGGTCTTGATGTTGCCCGCCCCGGTTGAGGAGATATTGAGATAATCGATTTTCACAAACCCTGTCGAATTGTCAGCGCCCAGCTTCAGCTTGACGGTATTCTTGGGGTCCGCAAGCGCTTCCTTATAGTAGAATCCGTGCGTTTTTACGCTGGCGTCACCGGTCGTAATCGTAATATCGCCGGTTTTTCCTGACAACTTGGACGCATAGAAGGAATGATTCCCGCTGACGGACAGCGCAGTGACCGCATCGCCGAACTGCTCCATATTCTGGGCGGCGGTCACCTCGGTGTTGTCAATGTCACCGGTGCTGCCATCCATGCCCGCAGCGCCGGTGAAGACGACCTTGGTAATGCCGGTGGCTTTAAGGCCGCTGCCCAGCGCGGTTGCGCCGGTGTAGGTGAACGTGCCGTTACCACCACCCTTGATCGTGGTTCTGACGCTGCCAACAGAAGCTGTCGCCTTGAAACTATCCTCCGCCCCCGTGGCAAACTCTGTGCTGGCCACCGTCGGGGTGGTAGCGCTCAAAAGATGCTCGGTGCCTGTCTGGGTCCAGGGGCTGGTGGGGCCGTTGACGGTGGCATTACCAATTTTGAA
>CAUVYU010000097.1:0-23110 GCA_963556255.1 Allolobophora icterica | reverse complement strand
GGTTCAAGGGAGATTTGTTTCTTAGGCACATTTAAACTTGGGTCCCTCTATATCATATTTGATTTTGAGGGAATTAGAAGTAAAGCAATCCTTGGATAATTTGGCCAACAAATGGAAAATTGAGAAGTCAATTTATGATCTTCATCTTGGAAAACGCGACGACGTTTCTGATTTTCAATTGGTTGTCAATGGTGTGGTTTTTCATATCCCATTTCTTGCAGAGATGAACTTTCGTTCTTTGGAAGTGTTTATGGCCGGATTGCCACAACTGTTGTGAGAAACAAGGAAGATTGCCCTTAACGAGAGATGACATGTCACTGATTTCAAACAAAATGGGATATAAAGCAGTATCTGAATTTATCAAGAAAGAAACAACAGTTTCCAGCTGGAATGAATCTTCTACCATGAACAATGTAATAACAACAATCAGTATGATTTCGCTAAAAAGAAAGGAAAATGAAACTGAAGACCAGGACGGTAAACCTTTACCATGCAGATTTTTAGATGAATGTGGGAGTTGTGTAATACATCCTGACAAACCCGGTGTTTGCTGGCTTTATCCATTTTCTTCATGGATGGAATCTGATAACGACAAACCTGTAGTCCATGCATCCTACCAACTAACCGGCGATTGCCCGGGTTCTACACAGCAAATACATCGCAACCTATGATGGAGGTACCTCCAAGAATATTCAAAGAAAATATTCGCATATAATATGTCAATCCAGAGGACAACTCGGGAAAAGTATGGATTCATAAATATAGTGCAATAGTTTTAACACAAAGGTTTGATAAAGCACATCAGAAGCAAAGCCAGTAGTATCTAGAAACATTTTTATTTAAAAATAGGGTCTTGACAATAGTTTCATGGTTATTAATAAAGAACTCCTGCAACTCAGAAAAAAAATAGCTGACAAGAGACCGGATTTTGTGAGACAAGAAAGCTGGAGGTATAAAAAACTTGCAACTAATTGGCGAAAACCAAAAGGAAAAGACAATAAAATGAGGAAACAGGTATCAGGGGTTCCCGCATTGGTTAAGGTCGGATATAAAGGACCAAGAAAATCAAGGGGCCTACATCCATCTGGTTATAATGATGTTTTAATTTTTAATACGAACGATTTGACAAGAATTGATCCCACAATAGATGCAATTAGAATTGCTCATGGGGTTGGGTACAAGAAAAGATTGGATATCTTGAATGAAGCCACAAAATTGAAAATCAAGGTGTTAAATCCAGGCAAAATTGAAAAGGTTGAAAAGGTTGAAACCAAGCCCAAAAAAGAAGTTGAAAAGGTAGAGAAAGCTGAAGTAAAGCCCAAAAAAGAAGTTGAAAAGGTAGAGAAAGCTGAAGTAAAGCTCAAAAAAGAAGTTGAAAAGGTAGAGAAAGCTGAAGTAAAGCTCAAAAAAGAAGTTGAAAAGGTAGAGAAAGCTGAAGTAAAGCTCAAAAAAGAAGTTGAAAAGGTAGAGAAAGCTGAAGTAAAGCCTCAAAAAAGAAGTTGAAAAGGTAGAGAAAGCTGAAGTAAAGCTCAAAAAAGAAGGAAAGGGTAAAGCAAGGGAAAAAAAGTGTCTAAATCATAATGGTTGTAAATTTAAGAAAAAAAAGAGAGTTGATAGCAAGAGTTCTAGGAGTAGGTTCAAACAGGGTAAGATTTGAACCTGACAAACTTGACGATATAGCCGACGCAATTACTCGAGAGGATATGCGTTCTTTAATTAATAATGGCACTATATGGACAGTAAAGGTTAAAGGAATTTCTAGGTCAAGAGCGGAAAAGAAACTAAAAACTCGCAGAAAACATGGTAACTTCTGGCTGGATCTAAGAAGGGGAAGAAAACTGCAAGAGTCGGTAAGAAGGAAGTTTATGTTAAGAGAACCAAAGCTATGCGAAGACATTTAAAAATACTTAAAGCCAGAAACGAGATAAACAGAGAAACATTTTGGGCGTTTATATAAGAAAAATTAGAGGGGGAAATGTCAGATCTCTATCGCACTTGAGAGATCTTGCCAAACAAGCAAAACACAAGTAATGCTAATTTGAGAATCTGTATTTTTCAAAATCTTTTATTTGCCCATTAACGATAGGAATTCCTTCACTTAGCAGTAGTGAAATTTTTCGTCCTTTGCCGTACATGTAACCTCCAACGTGTCCGTCAGAACAGACTACGCGATGACAAGGTACCACGATAGGGCGTGGATTCTTATTCAGAATTTTTCCAATACCTCGTGCAGCTCGAGAATTTCCGAGCGACGTTGCTAATTGTCCGTAGGTTGCGACTTTACCGGCAGGAATACTAGATACAAGGCCATAGACAGATTGACTTTCAATAGGTTCCCTTCCTGTTTTCTTGTAATTCTTACTTCCACTTTTGTAAGTCATACTTTACCTATCCTATACAAACATAAATAACTATTGAGGTGATCGCTTTTCTAAATTTTTACAACTTCAATCCCGCATTTATCTAGTAAAGTCAGTACTCTGGATTTTTCCTTCCCCAGCCCTTTTACATCTACCAGGGCATAGGTCACCTCTTCAATATTCCTATGTATCATTTGTTCTAATAGAAAATTATCCAGATAAGGTAAATCATGTTTTGCAGCGATTGCTCCTAAACCATATTCTGATTCTAGCAATAATTTATTAAATTTTGTTGGATAATGAGTGCCACCTATTGCTATACCTACCTTTTTGCAGACTCCCTGCTCTTTTGTAATTACTTTAAACAAAGAACTGCACACCATATTTGCTACATTTTCATCCGTCCATTGTTTTTCAGTTGATCCTATTTCAATGAACAAAATTGGCTTTTCTAATGATGTAGGACCATGGTGGGTTGATTCAATAATAATATCATAAAAAGGAACATTATCCTTTTGATTATTCAATTCAATCAGATATTGTTTCTGAATCCAAGGATAAGATATTCCCAATTCTTTTTCTTTGCCACCGAAAACATTCTTGCCAAAATTTCCTGTAGAGTGACACGTCAGTGCTGGAATGTTGGCTTGAGATCTATGTTGCGACAAGAAAATAAAACAAGATGTGTTCGGATATTTGTAATCAAGATTCTCAAGATAAAGCAAATTATTTTCGGAAATATGTAATGCTATATTTGGATAGTTAGTTGCACTAAGGGAGCCATCATCCTCTTTTGTGAACCCATATTTATCAATTAAACATCGTGAAATTGTACTACTCGCAAGATCACTGGTAGAACATACTAATGTGTAGTTAGCTGACAACGATTGACTATTCAAAAAGTTCTAAATTTAATTTTATGGTTGAGAACAAAAATATTGCATAAATACTATTATCCGTTGTGATAATAGTTAATTGATGATTCTAACTTATCATTGCATTTCGTGAGATAACATTAGATTATTCGATGTATATAGCTGGTTTATAGGGCCTTGAAAACCTTGACTTTTGTTTTGGATCGTGTATGTCACTATCATCTTCAGAGTATATTCTTACTTCGAGTTTATCGTTTCCAATCTCATTACGTAATAAAGATATACCATCTTGCAGTGGTATCATTTCACTAAAGAATCTATTTTTATTCTTCTCTCTCTAACATCTACTGACTCAGAAAGTATGTCTTCTATCATTTTCCTCACCAAGTCAGGACTACGCTTTACAAAATCCTTTATTTCGTCATCATTTACTAATTCCTTCATGATGATTCCAAAATTAGCAGTCGATTCTTTCTGAATTCGATCCAATAATTTCTTATATAATTTATTTTTGGTAGTTGAAGCAGTATAGATCATTATCTTTTGTGGGGCAATTTTAGTCACCTTTGTTATTTTTTGTATATCAAAAATCATATCCTGAATTAGTTTTTCATTGTCCTCAGAATTAAGGGAGATTTTCGAGTCATTAACTTCTGGCCACCTCTCAAACTGACAAAAGGCTTATTACCAATTATTTCCCAAACTTCTTCACTGAAAAAAGGTGCAAATGGGGCTAATAGTTTTATCCTTGTTATTAGAAACTCCTTCAAGAAGTTATTACATACTGACTTTTTCTTCGCAAGTTTTCTTTTTTGGTACCATTGTAGATCATTGTCCATTAAATATAATATATTATGCAAAGCCTCTCTAACTCTAAATTTTTCGATGGCTGAAGTGGTTTCTAAAACAATACGCTGTATTCTACTTGATATCCAATCATCCTCAAGTTCATCATGATCCAAACTGTTCTGAGCTATAGTAAAAATATTTTTGTGTGCAATCACTGTTCTGTAAATATCATATAATTTGGACCTAATGCCTTTTATTAAGTCAAAGGAAAAATCAGAATCTTGCAATATCTCTGAAGACGCCAGCATTGTAAGACGAATTGGATCTGCTCCATATTCTTCTATTGCTTGGCGAAGTGGAATAATATTCCCAAGAGATTTGGACATTTTCTTACCTTCCATTAGTACCGATCCGTTTACAACAATTTGTTTAGGCCACTTGTCTTTGGGAAAAATTGCTGTATGGTTAAAGATAAAGAACGTTAAATGATTTGGTATCAAGTCCCTTCCAGAATGCCTGGAATCAACCGGATAAAAATACAGAAATTCATTTTTTATTCTTTCTAGCAATTCTGTCGATATTTTTGAATCTCTAGCAACAACATTCATATTATTCTTACCTAAGAGAACATAATCAAAAAAGGCATCGTTCAAATCATCCGCCAGCACCTTGTCTGTGCTCTTTTGTAAATTAGCATCATTGCTAATGTACTTTGACAAGGGATAATAAGCCATATAAATAACTGAATCTGAAAGACTTTCAATAATCCATTCATTGTCCCATGGAAGTCTAGTTCCAAGTCCACTTTTTCTGGCACAAGCTCTTTCCTTTAACCAATCAATGACATTTTTAAATTCCTGTCTTATTTCCTCGGGTAAAATTTCCATATTATCAACTAATTCGTACGCCAATTTTTTCCAATTTTTGTCGCCGTAGTTGATAAACCATTGGTTTGTTAGTAACTTAACTACGCAAGGTGTTCCGCACCTACATTTTACCACATTTTTTAATTCATACATGGTAGTTCCTATTTTTTCGTTGATGATTTTTTCCCTTATTATTTCTCGAGCTTTTAATACGCTTAAATTGCCAATTATCTCTATGCCGGGCAAAACCTTGCCAGCATGAAATTCTTCGGAATAAAGTTTGTTTGTTGCTTCTTCTAGTTTTGGATCGTTCTGGTTACTTATCGAAAACTGGGCAAGTATCCGTTCTGCAGGAGATGAATTATTTGAGGGGAACTTATCAGTCTGAATTAGATTTATAGGCTTAATATCCACATTGATGCCATATTTTTTTAACGTATCATCATCCTTCCTTAAATCAATCATTGCCTGGTAGTCATACGGTGCATGTGCCGGAACAGACATGACAATTCCAGTCCCATTATTCGGGTCCACGAATGACGCTGGAAACACGGGTACGTGTGCATTCCTTAATTGATTGAATACAAATTTTCCTACTAACTCGGATCCCTTTATTTCTGACACTACAGAAACGCTTAAGTTAAGATATTCCAACTTACTTGCAGCCTCTTTTGTAATTATCCATTTTTCATTGTTTACCAATGCAATTACATATTGAATGTCAGGATTCACCCACAGGTTTGTAACGCCAAAAACAGTTTCTGGTCTTAATGTCGCTGTTGGAATAATATAATCTTCAAATTTAAATTTAACAAGATCATATTCAATAAGCTCAGGTTCGATATCACCTACAGTATCATGCTGACTTACAGGGCTTTGATCTTGAGGGCACCATCCAACTGGATGAGATCCTTGTACAATTAAACCATTCTTCCTGAGATTTCTAAATTGCCATGAGATGAGTTTCGAATAACCCTTATCTATTGTAGTAAATTCACGCCTCCAATCAATCGAATACCCCATCTCTTTCATACCCTGTTTAATTTCTTCATGGAAATAGCTGGCAATTTTTTTAGGTTCTTTAAAACTTGCTATCATTTCATCTGGGATCTTGTATATTTGTCTAAAGGTTTCAATTAATTCTGAATCGCTAGACTTGATTCTCTGAGACATTGATACAATCGGCGTTCCTGTATAGTGGAAACCCATAGGAAATAAGACATTATAGTTTTTCATACGCTTGTATCTTGCATGGACATCAGCCAAAGTATACGTTCTTCCATGTCCTACATGCTGTGGTGAATTAGGGTAAGGGTATGCTACAGTTAAGAAATACTTTTTCTTGTTCAAATCGCATTCAGATTCAAATATTTTGTGCTCAGTCCATCTCTTTCCCCATTTTTCTTCAATTGTCTTCCAGTTGAAATCTAAATTGAGCGTTTTTTCAGTGGAATTTTCAACCATTTTTTTCACTAGTCTCTAAAATACTAGTTATCAAACTCTCCAGATTCGTCAAGCAATCCTGTACTTTGTTCTTGTCCCTTCCTCCTCCTTGAGCAAATTTGTCCGTACCCCCTCCTCCAGTACCGCCAAGTTTTAGGGAAATTTCCTTAGCAATTCTCGATGCCTTAAGGATTTTTCTCGATTCCTCGCCTGCAAAAACAATGACTCTGATCCTATCTTGATCTTGCACAAGTGCTACAAACACTAAAAAAGGATCAACGCAAGTACTTTTTTCTCCTAAAGCAATATAGTAATCATCACCTACCTGATCATCATAAGTGCCATAAATTTTTATTCCAACTCCAGTCCTGGTCGCTTTCTGCGCAACGGTTGAAGCCATGTTGTCTGAAAATTTGTTAACAAGCGATCTTAATTTTCTCTTCATTAATTCATTTTCCGCTATCATCTTACCAAATGACTCGCCTACTTTCTCTCTACTTGAGCCCAATGATTGGGCGATATTGTGTAACTGAGAATCCTGAGATTGGATGTACTGCAGGGCATTATTTCCGGAAACAAATTCAAGTCTTACTACACCATCTTGAATTCTCTCTGTCTTAAGAATTTTTATCAAGCCTATTTCACCTGTCTTATTAACATGGGTTCCACCACATGCTTCGACATCCCATCCGTCTATGTTTACTATTCTTACATTGTTTGATGGAACTGCACCTCCTTGATATATCCTGAAGGTATATCGCGACTCAGCATCGGATCTTTCATGAATATTGATAATGATCGGTAAATTTTTCTGGACTACTTCATTAGCAGTTTTTTCTATCTTCTTGATTTGTTCTTTTGTCAGAGCAGAATGATGAGTAATATCCAATCTTGCATAATGTTCGTCTTTAAAAGCAGAATTCTGCCACACCCATGAGCCGAGATTGTTCCTTGCGGCAGAATTTAATATATGCGTTGCACTATGATTCTTTGTTATAGATCGTCTCCTTGTATTATCAATAATCCCATGGACTACTTTGTTCTCTACAAAAAGATCTTTGGGTGAGGTTTGCATCTTGTGAAGAACTATATTATTTTGTTTTATTACATCTGTAATTCTGATGTCCTCGATAGATCCAAAATCTGGTTCCTGTCCGCCACCTCTGGGATAAAATGCAGTCTTGTCCAAAATCAAGTATTTGTCTTTGAGCACCTTGAGAACTTTTGCATCAAATTCCCTTATTGACTCGTTTTCATAATACAGCAATCTTGTAGGTTCAATTCCAGTGACAGGTTCAATATCCAAAATTTGCTTTGATTCGTGTGAAGTATGTAATTCTGATAATTTGACATAAAAGTCTGGAGGTATCTTTTCTATGACTCCAGATTCAAGTAAGAAATCCGGTGTAATACCGTCGGATTCATACATTCTGATAAGATCATCTGTACGAGGACTCTTCTTGGATTTTATCATGGAATTAGCTATTTGATACATTCTTTCTTTGGACGAAGAATATCTATCGGATTCGATTTGTATTATGGTTCTTACATCATTTTTGTGCTCCTTTAACTCGGGGTACATTGATTCTAGCTGTTCAATGTGCATGTCCATAACTTCTGCCAAATCGATATTCCAGCCAAATCTCGCAAGCAATGCAAGGGTTCTTCTTAAAACTATTCTTAAATTATATCCACCTCCTACATTCGAAGGTAAGCAACCATCAGAAATTGCGAACATTAGAGTTCTGCTGTGATCAGCAATAATCGACAATGTTTCAAAAGGTAAGATAGTCTTTTCTAGGCTTTCAAAAGTCAAACCAAGTTCTTTGGCAATATTTGTTTTAAGTAGGATTACATCATCTTGATAGTGAGTATGCATCTCAGAAAATCTCCTAAAGTATTGAGACAAGAGCTCTGATTTAGAATCAATATCAATACCGAATTTGTCCGCAAGTTTTCTTATGACTGGGCCAAAAGTAGCATCGTAACTTGTAGGAGTTCCTAAAGTGATCCATGACAGACGTTCCAGTCCTGCTCCCATGTCTATTATTTTGTTATCAAGAGTGCGATAGTTGTATTGATCCCCCTCAAATTCAGTAAAGACTGCGTTTCCAAGTTCCAAACCCCGAACATAGTATTCTAAGGAATAACCAAATGCTCCGGCACCCATCCAAACATCCTCGACAAATGTAATTTCATCTGACTTGATGCCAAAAACATCCTTTAGAAGAGAATGATCAAGTTCTATGCATTTATCTTTCCAATATCCTCCTGTGGCATCAGCATTACAAGTTTGACCAATCATACAGAAGCTAGTATAATGCCTGCCCGTAAGACCTACATTTTCAATATCGTTAAAGCGAAGACACATTTGTGGAACCACTAGTGGATTTTTCGGGATTTCAAATACAATTTTTCCATTCATTACTCTCTGAAAGTCCACAATAGAGGCAATAGTGAAATAAAGGTCCTCTCTCCATCTACATACCACGGGATACCTCTGGATTATTTCATGATTATTTTTTTTAAAAAAACTACTCAATTCTTTCCAGGCATTTACAAAGTCCAGTCTTTTTTGCGTAGGTGGATCACCTATGAAACTATAGTTTTCGTGTTCAGGACAGGATTCCTTATCCTTTATAGCCCAAAAGTATTTTCCGCATAACTTGCAATTCTGTCTTTTGAATCCTTTATCATCAAATAATGAAACTTTGTAATACTTATCCGGATTTGAGGAAAAAAGTGATAATAGGGACTGTTTTTCCATTTCACACAGTTATTTGACAATGTTATTAATGCTTTTGTAGGTTTCGTCCAAGGATAGCTAAAAGACAAATGTTGTTGATTGTTGCATTAATCTCATTATTGTTTTCTACCTTGGTGAATATCTGCCTCTTCTACATGATAATATTGAGCATACTGCATGCAGATTGGTTGTGAGGTCTTTAATTTACATAACCTGTAGACAATCTCACAGGTGGTACGAAGATTTTCCTTTATGATGCATGTCTCATAGAATACTTTGTCGACATAATGTTAAAAAGTTAAATTAACCTGTCCATTAAAGTTCAAATTATCTAGGTTCATAATTTGAATAACTCAAACCAAACTTGGAAAAGGACACATTATTCGAAGAGTATCGATACTACTACGAATGGCAGGGAGGTAACAATTATCGGATGGATCTCTTCGATACGCGAACATAGTAACATAAAATTTCTTACAGTAAACGATAGGTTTGGTAGTATTCAAGTTATATTGAAGAAAGGTGAATATCCTGCATCCCTTGAATCTGAAATTTCAAATATTAGAGATCATACTGCAATTGCAATAAAAGGTAAAGTTAGAACTGAACCTAAAGCTCCCAATGGAATTGAATTGATTCCAAATGATTTTAGAATTCTATCTCTAGCTAATAAGAATTCGCCTATCGTTATTCAAAGTAGGAAAGGAGTTGGTATTGATACTAGATTGGACTTGAGGGCAGTCGATCTACGGAGACCCTACCTTCAGTCGATTTTTAACATTAGATATACTGTATTAAACTCGTGTAGGGAATTTCTAAGACAAGAAGGATTCATTGAAGTTAACACGCCTAAAATAATTGCAACGGCGACCGAAGGTGGAGCTACACTTTTTCCTATTTTTTATTATGATAGAGAAGCATTCTTGACTCAAAGCCCTCAGCTTTACAAGGAGCAGCTTACTATGGCATTTGAAAATGTATTTGAAATAGGCCCAATTTTTAGAGCAGAACCATCACGAACAAACAGACATTTATCGGAAGCAACATCAATAGACGTAGAAAAAGCATATGTTGATTATAACGATGTAAGCGAAATTTTAGAAAGAATGATCCTTTTTTTATGGAACGAGATAAAAGACAAAAATAAATCACATCTTGAATATTTGAAAATACAATTACCCGACTTATCATTTCCATTTAAGAGATATACATATTCGGATGTAATAGAAAAGTTGCAGAGATCCGGTCAATCTATCGAATGGGGTGATGACATTTCACAACAAAAATTATCCAAGTTGGACGATGAAGATATGAAACTTTTTTACTTTATTACTGACTGGCCGACTTCAATAAAACCGTTTTATGTAAGACCAAAGCCAACTGGAACAGAGTGTGAATCTTTCGATTTGATGTACGGCGATCTGGAGCTGTCTTCTGGAAGCACAAGAATCCATAATAAGGATGAATTGATAGAAAGAATGAAAAAACAAGGACTAAACATTGATGCATTTGATTTCCATTTGAAAGTTTTTGATTACGGCATGCCTCCTCACGCAGGTTTCGGGCTTGGCCTTGAACGGTTAATGATGAGTATGTGTGGAGTTGATAATATCAGGGACGTTGTATTGTTTCCTAGAGATATTGACAGGTTGTCACCTTAACAAATAATATATCTGTGAAAAGATTACAATATCATGATTTCAATCGAAGAATTAAAGTACCTCGCAGAAATATCCAAAATTAATCTAACTGATGATGAAATTAATAAATTTCCTCCACAGCTGAACAAGACAATTGAATACATTGATATTCTTGAAGAGCTAGTTTCCGATGAATCGATTACCTTGGATTTGCATGAGATAAATTTCGATGAGCTGAGAGATGATGTTGTCAAAAAGAGTGATGGGCAACCAATAATCAAGAATTTAACGGAAGAAGGATTCTTGAGGGGACCTAAGATGAAATAAAATGGGACATCTTCATGACTTGCTGGCATATGAAGTTGTCGAAGGAATAAAGGGCCAACAATTTACTGCTGAGCAGTACGTAGGTTCTATAATTAAAAGAATAGAAGATGTAGATTCAAAGTTACACTCGTTTATTACTGTGGATTCTGAAGGAGCTTTATCTTCAGCTAAAATCATAGATAGAAAAATTAAAGAAAAGGAAGACATAGGGTCGTTGGCTGGAGTAACGATCGGAATAAAGGATAATATATCTACAAAAGGTATCAGAACTACGTGCGCATCAAAAATACTAGAAGGTTACGTGCCATCCTATGATGCGACAGTCATACGGAAGCTCAAGGAAAATGGTGCAATAATTTTGGGAAAATTGAACTTGGATGAATTTGGTATGGGTTCAACAACAGAATACAGTTCATTCCACTCAACTCATAATCCATGGAATCTAGATTATGTTCCTGGGGGCTCATCAGGAGGAAGTGGTGCTGCTGTGGCGGCGGGCGAGTGTACCGTTTCTCTAGGATCAGATACGGGAGGTTCTATAAGATGCCCAGCAAGTTTCTGTTCTGTCGTCGGACTTAAACCTACTTATGGTAGGGTGAGCAGGTATGGTCTAATTTCCTATGCAAATAGTCTGGAACAAATTGGTCCCATTTGTAGGTCGGTCAAAGATGCAGTCATGATAATGAACATTATCTCTGGAAAAGATATAATGGATAATACAAGCATACAATCGACTCCAATTGCAATTCAAAGCAAATTAGGTAAATTAAACATCGCGATAATAAAAGAATTGATTAATGGAAGTGACCATGACGTTACTAGAACAGTTTATTCTGCCTCTGAAAAATTCAAAGATATAGGATATTCATGTGAAGAAGTATCAATAAAAAATTTGGATTATGCGTTGCCGTCATATTATACCCTTGCTAGTGCCGAGGCTAGCAGTAATCTTGCACGATATGACAACATTAGATATGGCTTTGATTTCCCAATTGAGGAATACAAATGGGATACTTATTTTAGTAATGTTAGAAAAAACTTTGGTCAGGAAGTAAAAAGGAGAATATTGATAGGATCATACGTTTTGTCTTCTGGATATTATAGTAAATATTATCTCAAGGCTAGGATGTTGCGGTCGCTCTTAAAATTGGAACTGCTAAAGCTATTCAACAAGTATGATTTATTGATTGGTCCGACAATGCCGATACTTCCATTTAAGATTGGCGAGAAAATAGATGATCCATTTAAGATGTATCTTGTTGATATTAATACTGTATTAGCCAACCTTGCAGGCATTCCTGCGATATCTATACCAGTTGGATTTAGTAACGGTCTTCCTATAGGATTACAAATAATGGCAGCTCCATTTCAAGAACAGAAGCTTATTGATGCTTCATTAGCCCTTGAAGACACAATTGATATTCAGAGGAGACCAAATTCGATATGAACTTGGTAATGATCGGGTTAGAAATTCACGCTCAGATAACCGCGCTCAAGAGTAAACTCTTTTGTTCTTGTTATGGAAACTATCGTAATTTAAGACCAAATACTAATATTTGTGAGATATGTAGTGGACTCCCAGGTACTTTACCAATTATTAATAAAAAAGCCATGGAGTATGCTACAATGACATCTGTTGCTTTGGGATGTAAAGTTCCTGACAAAATTATGTTTTATCGTAAGAATTATTTTTACCCTGACCTACCAAAAAATTTCCAGATAACCCAGTATAATGTGTATGGCTTCTCAAGTATCGGAGCAGACGGTTTATTCGAACTAAATGATTCAAAGAAAATCAGAATTACAAGAGTTCAACTGGAGGAAGATCCTGGAAGAATTGCTTATTCTGAGGAAGGCATGAACGTTAGAAATTCTGCACTTGTCGATTATAACAGGGCTGGAGCTGCTTTGATCGAAATAGTCACTGAGCCTGACTTTAACGATCCAAAGGAGGTTAGACTTTTTTTAAATAAGTTAACCTTGACACTTGAGCACATTGGTGTGTGTGATACATTATTGGAAGGAGCAGTTAGGTGTGATGTAAATGTGTCCATGAAAGGCGGTAACAAGGTGGAGATTAAGAATATCAATTCATTCAAGGAAGTTGAGAAAGCCATCAATTATGAAGTTACTAGACAGACTAGTATGTACAATCGTAATCTCAAAATTGAATACGAAACCCGACATTGGGATGATAGAAAAAAAATTACTTTTAAGGCAAGAAGTAAGGAAGAAGAACACGATTATCGGTATTTCCCCGAACCCGATATTCCTGTTATTGTATTAGGTAATAACTTTGTTTCTACTCTAAAAGATTACATGCCGGAACTACCAAACGAAAGATTCAATCGCTATGTATCAAATTACAAACTCACGGAACATACGTCTAACATTCTTATAAACGACAAGAAATTAGCAGATTTCTTTGAGTCTTGCGTGAAGATCTATTTCTCCCCGGTAGAGATTGCCAACGTTCTGATTACCGATCTTAAAAGTTTCATAGATAACGATAGCGGGAGTACGGACTATTTGAGTAATATGAAGGTGAAACCAGAGCATATTGCTGAATTGGTGAAACTCATTGAAGGCAACAATATTAGTAGGATAACAGCAAAAGATATTTTAATCAAAATAGCTGAAAGTGGAGTATTACCATCTGAAGTACTGAATAGTACAAATTCTTTCAAGATAGTTGATGAAAAAACGCTTAAGGATGCTATTGATACAGTTTTTGATAACGAAACATCCGCAGTCAATGACGCGAGAAATAATCCTGAAGCAATAAATTATTTACTTGGCAAAGTGATGAAATTCACAAAAGGACGCGCAGATCCCAAAATAGCAGCAAGTCTAATAAATATTAAACTAAGGAAATCCGAAAACTAAGTTTCAATTATGAACGGAATAAAAATTTGTTAATACTACCGATTGCGCTAGTTAATTGATAATGTTATTTCTTTGACAATTGTTCTAATTGATTTAATACCATGGGGAGAAATGCTCCAATGTCACTAACAACTCCTATTGCCTGTGTTGTCCCTCTATCCAGAAGTTTTGTAACTACAGCTTGACTGATATCTACTGCAACAACTTTTACTCGTGCAGGTATCATGTTTCCTACAGCAATTGAATGTAACATAGTAGACAACATAAGTACCATCTTTGTATTTGTCAATATTTCTCTGTATCTATCTTGTGCCTCTATGACATCAGTAATCACTCCTGGAATTGGACCATCATCTCTAATTGATCCACAGAGTGCGTATTGTACATTATTCTTAATACACTCATACATGATTCCTGATTTTAGAACATTCTTCTTTACCATTTGTTCTATAGATCCAGCTCTAAAAACTTCATTTATGGCTTGCATGTGATTTCTGTGACCACGAATTGCCAAGGTTCCATTTTTTACATTCATCCCCAATGATGTGCCAAATAGCGAATTTTCTATATCATGCACAGCTAATGCATTGCCTGTGAGTAATCCATCAATATAACCCATCCTTATCATCTTGGCCAAAAATTCTGCGGCACCGGAATGGACAACTACTGGTCCTGCCGTGACTACTATTTTTCCACCAGTACTTTTGGTATTATAAATATCTCTTGCAATCTTTCTTGCAATTTGTTGAGTTGGTCTTTCGCTTGAACTCGAACTACTCATAAATTGAAAAATGTCTATACCTTCCCTTGGTCGCTCTTCAGGTAATATCCTTACTCCTTTTTCACCCGTTACAATACTATCTCCTTTACGAATATCACGAATTTTTCTACATTCGGCATTCTTGTTTCTGATATCAACTACAATACACTTATCCATCATCATATTCTGAACATCAATCCATTCATTGTTGAGAAAGATTTGTGTTGCATTATTAGTGGTACTGTAGAAATCAATGGGCATTACCATATCATTGGGGGCAGCCTTTAGAATGACTCCATCAATCTTCGTAGGCTGTGCCCCTTCGATATAGATTGATGCTAATAATTGGTCAAGATGTTTTTTGTCATTTCCTGATATCAATAATCTTGCATAACTTAATTCGTCTTTCTTTTTCCCTACATGAAATTCAAGAACATTAAAATCGCCCTTTAGGTCCATAATTTTGTCGAAAATTCTTGTCAAGATCATTGAATCGATAAGGTGACCCTTAATCTCTATAGACTGTTCGTATTTTCTTTTCAAGGATTATCACTAATTAATGTGTGCACTGTTAAATTGGAAGTATTAATTTTCCGCTATACTCCGGAATATTTTCATTTTTAATAATATTATTAATAATTTCGTCTTTCTTAACTTCAATAAACCACTGCGCTACAGATTTTGCGATGCCATTTTTATCGCATATTGCAATTAAGTAACCATTTTGATCCTTTATAGAAGCGAAATAATTCTCTTCCCCAACGGGTTCCCAGTTGTTATTGTTATTATCCTTCAATGCTAAAGCCGGCATGGCAATATTTCCAGTATATTTGTTCAAAATATCTTGAGCTACTCTTACTCGTTTCTCGCCCATTTTAAGAGCCGTAAAATACTGCATTTGTTGAGTATATATCCTGCTTTCATATTTGTGTTTAGCTAGATTTTATATGAGCAGCGCAACCCATTGGATAGAACAAGTCTGGAGCCGAATACAGTTTATTTTACGTATCTCAACTGTGTATACCATTTTAATGGCCAAAATTGATTCCTCGACGATACTAAGGCGGCACCATTTATCGCATCATCAGTAAGTCCGGACTTATCAATTGGTGTGCCAGGCATGTAAGGAATGTCGAATAGTTTGGCCCACCACCTTCCCTAGAGTTATCTTTTGAATTCGGTGATATGATTTCATCTGTAACTTAAATAAGATTTAGGGATCTATTCTAAGCAAAACTTAAAAACTGGATTACCAAGCAAGAGAATGGCTCTAGTGTGCAATCATGTGATCATTCAGTTGTTTTTGACCCACTCACTGAATTATGAATAAAAAGGCGATAGGTTATTGATTTGAACTTGAAGACGAAAACGCAAATCACAATAATCCTCTTAACAGGACTTTCACCTGCATGATTAGGTCACTTCATAAATATTGCATACGTAAATTTTAATTCGATATGAAACACTGGCCGGATGCCTAGTAGCGATGATCTTTTGCAAAGTAACATTGTCACTAACCATAAATTTTACGAAAATTACTAATTCATTTTATTTCGAATTATCATTTACCTTTTGCAATATTTCAAACACTATTTCAGGCTCACTCTTTGCAATATAATCATTAGCAGATTTTAAGAACACTTGTAGTAATTGTTTGGAATATCCATCGAATTCATATTCTTTTGCTTGAACGGCCATTTCGAGCTTGTCCATATTATGAACAAACTTGGCACTATCAGTTGAATTATCCACGTATTCATTCCAAATATCGAGATATTTTTCACGGAGAGGACCGGGTAACTTGGAAAGGATTATTTTCATCGCCTTGCCTTCTACTAACGCTTTTTTCTCACGTGATATGCTATCAGGCATTTTGTCACCCACAAGAGATTCAGCAAGATCATGAAGATTAGCCATTTTCATTATGTGCTCCGTATGTAAATTTAGTATATCCGCCAGAACCATGGAGATCGTACACGTAGAGTAGGAATGATCCGCAACCGATTCAGGCGAATCGATCTTTGATTTGTGTATCCAACCTTCCCTCTTTATTTTTTTAAGATTGCAAACAATGCGAAAAAAAGATACAATATTAGCTATCTGGTTTTTTTCTAAATTCATTCATCTGTCTTTGTATATTTAATTCATATTAATGTGATGAAATTTCCAAATTCTATGCAGTTGAATGCAGGATGTATTGAGCAATTGAAGTATATTTAGGGACAATAATGAAGTTAGATAGCGTATGATCAAGAAAATATAGCAAGAAACTGCTTACTAAAGCCATGATTATTGTAATCAAAATCAACAACAATACATTTCGTGTCTGCCGCAATGTTATACTGTTACAAACTCTGTTTGTTTTTATTATTTAAATCTAATTGAGTTCTAATTCAACTTCCACGGAATGTCATTTCGTTTTTGTCGTTTATTGGTCACTCTTGCAAGAACAAATAATAGATCTGACAATCTATTTAGATATGTGAGGATTTGCTGACTTATTTTCTGTTCTTTTGCAAGTGCGACTGCAGATGTTTCAGCGCGTCTTACGACAGTTCTGCAAATATGTAATAAAGATGATTCAATAGTTCCTCCCGGAAGTATGAAATATGTTATTGGTGAGAGCTCGTCTTCTAAATTATCAATATATTTTTCGATATTGGAGATCATCTCTTTTTTAACTAGTAATTTGTTTTCTTGCAAACTGTTGGGATTTGCCAATTCTGCCCCCAGGACGAATAAATCCTGTTGAATACTAACTAGTATTTCTTTTATGTCAGTAAAAATTGAATTGCTTTCAATATTGGAAATCAAGTATCCTATATGAGAATTTGCTTCATCCACTTCTCCATATGCAATTATTCTCAAGTTGGATTTCGAAACGCGCGAACCATCTATTAAGCCAGTTACTCCTTTGTCGCCAGTTTTAGTATAAATTTTCACGATAGAGATAACATATCAACATCCATAAATTACTTTTACGATAGTCTTATGAAGATAATAGTGTGATTCTTAATACCCAATTGAGCGGGGCGGATGTCTTGGCATATCCAATAAAAGGCCTTGGGTAGTCGAAGTTAGTAAGAGTGAACCTCTATCTTGTGTTCTTTTAGATATTTCTTTTTCTTAAATCGTTCGTTACACTTTTCACACTTGAAAGGCTTTTCAAATTCAATAAGGAATCTTTTTCTTCTTTCTTCAGGTGTTTCCACGACCACTTTTAAATCTGTATTATCCATTATAACTAGAATAAAAAACTTGTTATAGTTTATTTACTTTAAGGAAGATAGTACTAGACTTTTGGACAAGTGTCGCTTTACATAGCTAAATGCTTCTCAAGACAAGATTATATATAATTTGTACAAAAGGTTAGCTGTGCCGTCGTAGCTCAGCCTGGGAGAGCACTCGACCTATGTGGGGTGAAGCTGAAGACCGAGCTGTCGTGAGCTCAAATCTCACCGACGGCATAATAAATTAATCAAGACTTTTTCAAAATCATGTTAGAGCTTGGAAGAATCTCTAGCTTATTAACAGTTAGGGAAAATTGGAGACGAATATCTGGCGTAAAAATATGCAGGACTCTCATTTATCAAATCTTGATTTATTTTCAGAAATTGCTCATTGCCTAACATCTTCTTGTCCCCAAGATCTGCTAGTCTTAGTAGTTTGATCTTTTTTATGGTAACTTTTTTTTATTACAATAACAGCCAGTAATATCTTTAGAATTTAACATGACCGATAGGATCGAAACCATCTTGATTTCTTTGGCTTTGCTTAAACTTAAAAGTCGCTAGAGCCACCAGCACTGAACTTGCTGCCCTTTATGCTAACAATGCCATCTTGGTCATTTATCCACTTTAAGAACTCTAGATCAAGAGGATGACTTACGATCATCTTTGTACCTTGCAGATAAAAGGCAGGAGCCATCCCAGTCTTCCTGATGACATTATTACGAACCGCTTCTGTGTCAAGTCCCTCTTTCAGAATAGTCTCTAGGGTGTAGATACTTTTCCCGCTTGCATTCCTGTCAAATATTAAAGAAACAACCAAGAGTGGATCTACTTTGGAGAATACCCTTTTTAACATACTATCGAGGTCATTGAATTTGTTTACCACATCTTCTACATCGCCCAAGATTAGAGCTTTTGATGAATCTCCTTTATAAAAATAGCTGAATTTAACAGAACATGGAAAAGCATTGGTATCAGGAATCGATTTTTGTAGGAATGTTCTGGGTATGACTTGGGTAGAGTGGAAACGGAAAAATTATTGATGTTAGCGACAAAATCATTATTATGTATGTGAATGTAAGATAAATAGGTATGACGAATCCTTTAGTAATTGCATTCAAGCGAATCTTTTGTAATCATGATAGTACTTTTTCGTATAGAAAGTACAATGATTTGATTTCTTTGAATATGATAAATGTATGAACTGTGAAAAAGTAGTGAGATATCTTAGGGGTTTTGATGAAAGCATTAGAGGGTGATAACATTTAGCATTAATCTTCCAATTTTGATTATTCTTTGGTGGATAGGTGCCGTAATCGCTGGTATATCACTCTTGATTCCACAATACAACTACTATCTTATTGTGAGCTCTTTGGGATGGATAACGCTGGCAATAACATCAGGCCTAATTATATATGCAATAAAAAGAAATAATAAAGAAAGTCAGAAAAATATGCCGTCGAAAATTAGTTAATTTCTTTGCCGCCTTGTTCTTCAATTACTACAAGAGTAACAGTAGATGTTATACCGGGAATCTTTCTTATTCTGCTAGTTATTGTATGATTCATTGTTTCAGTATTGTCTGACTTTACTTTTACGAAAATATCATGAACGCCATATGTTCCACGTACTTCTCTTACATCCGGCAGCTTCGCAATTTCGGTGATTATTCTTTCCTCCGAACCAAGGGTGCAATTCACAAGTATGTATGCAGTAGACAATGATGTTTCTAGAAATTTAGTGTATTTTAGTCTTTTCTATGAACTCGATTTTTGCGATAAAATACGAGACATTCAATATTTTAGTGTATAAAGTTTGTATAGTTCACCGGTTCGCTTGCTTACATAATTCCATTCTCTTGCACTGTAGTTAACTCTAACAAATTTTTGTCTCAATTCAGGATGTAACCTTACATATACATCATCGCCTATTGTGATATTATTCGACTTTGTTAAAGATGTCATTTTTGATGAGACACTCATACAATATCCCAGAATATCTAGTGGAGAAGTTTCATCATGACCATACTGAACAATAATGTTTTCGCCCTCATCAATTCCAATTTTTGCACTTAAGTCTGGATAATCATACTGATTCAATATAGGATTTAGTCCGTTCTTAATAACAGTTAACATGGACATTCCACATCTGACAGCTCTATCACATACTACAAACTTGTTAGATAAAGAAGGAAAGAATGCAATTACTGCGTCTCCCACATATTTCAAAACAAAACCTCCGTACCTATATACGGCTAATGACATTTCATAGGTGAAGGCGCGTATTATTGTGACTAATTTGTCAACTGGAATGATCATTGAGAGATTTGTTGAACCTACTAAATCTACATACAAAATAACAAGTGGAATCTTGGAGTTGACATGATTTTTCAGAAAATTCTGTCCGGAATCCAAATTGGAATCGTACTGGTATCTCCTCTTAAGCGCCTTCCATATCCTATCTTGTGTTTGCTTTATTTGAGTGTCAGTATCGTATATTGCATCTGATTCCACCTTAGATTTCTTCTCGCCTGTGATCATAGAGATAAAAGGAGATGAGCTTTTAGTAAGATTTTGAGACTTGGCATTGTCCACTTCCTTATTGGTCGCTGTCATAAACTATTATCCTTCCGATTCTTTTGATAGTTATCAACCAATAATAAGTTACTATAGTGGTTATACATACCAATTACTTTATAAAATCAAACCAAAGAAACCCTATATGGTTTTTACTCTTGCTCATGAAATTTTCTTTATTTTATATTATTTATAGCATTTATGAAAATGCAAATAGTCTGATTTTACATCTTTATGTGTCGTTTCCACGATTCTTTGCATTGTTTTCACTAACCGTGTGTCCAGCACACCAGTAGAAGTCAAAACTGTTATGACAATTGTCACATCTAATTTGATCTTTCATGTTGTGATCCTGCTGACCTTCATTATCATTACATGGTTGGTAAACAACTTCTTTGTATTTTGCAATTGATGTGGTTGCGATATTCGAGTAGTTGCACTGAGGACAAGATATGTGAAATTCTAGCACATCGCTCATTATTTTGACCTCTTATCTTCCGTAGCGCGGACTATACAGACATTATACCTAAACAAACTTTACAACCCGGGCACGAGCATACAGCGTAGTTAAACTGGTTTCCGTTATCTTCTTGTCCAATGTGGAAATCCATCTGTGGCTTGGAAATTTCTTTTTTACATTCTGGACATATAACCATAATCTGTACTCTAGTGTTTTCCCTTAAAATATCTAACTAAAATAATATTACAGATTAGAATTTCTAAGCAGATGAGTTGCCCTTTCTGCCATGACTAGGATTTCACCTCATTATCTCAATTGTGATGCTGTTGCTAATTGATAAACTTGAACTCATCTCCAACCCTCTTGCAAATATGGTTAAGGGTAACAGGGTTTTCAATAAGCGAACCTGTTGTAATAGTCGTTTTTATCGATTCTAATCGCCTGAAAGTTACTCTATTTTAGACTTTACGTGATTAAATTCCCATATGGTTAACATGAAAGAATAATGTTCTATTCCTACATTCAGATTTAACGTAGTAAAGAGGACTCTCTACTTTTTTTAGCACTTGTTCTTACTCAATCTACTTATACTTTGCTTAGTATCATTTTGCGATAACAAACCTTGAACACAAAAAACGTGTTAATGTTCGCAGCTCTGTCTATAGGAATATTGACAGCACTAACAGGAACAGGGTTGTCACAGGTAGCACCAGCATTTGCTGACAAGGAAGAGTGCGAAGATAATGATGACAACAACTGTAACGTGAGGACTCACAAGATAATACAGGAGAATAACTGTAAGGCAGTGAATGAATATAAGCACATAGACACCATAGGCAGCCCAGTCAACAACAACCAATTTGAATGCACCAACACTCTTATAGCTCCGGCTAACGGCGATGACAATGAATTCGGAGAGAGTGCATTAGACGAGATATTCGGACCTATATCTTAGCCTACAGAAGTAACAGGTAACAATATCTTTACCTACAACACTTTTTCTTTAGTTGATGATAGATACATGAGTAATTAATTTCAGGTCAATTTTTTCCGTCAGTCCCACAGGTTTAACTTTTTTATGGTTTGTTGTCTATAGCATTACAAGTGTCGACAAGAGACAAGAACATGAGCCTGGCTGGTGGACCTTTTACAAATTGGCCCATCAGTTTTAGGTGATTCCCACAAATAATTTGAACTTTTTTATAAAATGCTGTGAATAATAAGATAAGCACAGAGATCATAAAACTGAAATCAGCTAAGTATGCAACTATTCGAAATTCAATAAGGGTTAGATTTTCTAATTGCCTCATACAAAATTTTGATTTTATCAATACATCTGTAACTTTGATTAATTTGATCTAAAGAAAGACTAATTAGGACCAAAGTATATCTTGAGTAAGGATCTATTTTTGAGAATCCCAAATAAAGATAATGATGACTTTGCTAAAGTATTAAATGCTCACTTTGTTAATATCGAAAATGCTTATTTGCGCAGCATGAAACCAATTCTGACTACAACAGAGATTAACGTGATGCTTCAGGATGGTTCTGTTACAAAGTCTTCCACTTTTGACCCACAATCCACAATTCAGTTTTACCGTTCCTTTCTTAAAGATCTACAAAACTGGGAGGTTGGCGATATTCAAGAAACAACAGGCGAACTGAATCGCATTTTTTGTCAGATTTCAGCCAATCTAGACAATTATACTCTCAAAGGATTTTTTGGGATACAATTCAATATTTTACCATACTATAAAGCAGATAAACAAGTTATACAGATACAAAAAGAACTGCTTGATCTTTCGACAGAGAATTCTACATTATTAGAATCAGTAGCAAATATTGGTAACCAGACGATAAAACAAGAATTAAAGAACATGTCGCTTGATGATTTTAGAATTTGGAGATTTGTTTGAAAGGTTACTTGAAAATCAAGAATTAGTTGGGAATCTGGAAAAAAAAATCAAGAACATTGAAAGAAAGTATCCAGAGCTGGAAGGAGCTGAGAAAAAAAGAAATTCATTGTTTTACGAATTGAATAACTTGATCATAAAGGTTTACCAGGTCTCTCCTATCTTGATTGACTATAATAGGCTTATGCAGGGTGAAGAAGGTATCATTGTATACTTTGATATTGAACCAAAGGCTGATC
>CAUVYU010000096.1:10000-15000 GCA_963556255.1 Allolobophora icterica | reverse complement strand
CAGAGACACGCAGATAAACATACATAATTATATAAAGACATTCATATAAACACCAGACACCTGAAAGACAGTTACACAGAAATATGGAACGGAAAAAGAGGCATAATTATATCAGAAAAAACTTTTGAATTGTTTTAACTAGACAGAAAGAGAAAGACAGAGGCAGGGACATAGACAATTGTAGAGATATAAACACGGTGATTGATAAAAAAAGACAGATTATCTACACCTTAAACAGACAGATACACGTACAGGCGCGTTTTAAAAGGCGCACTAGGCGCTCGCCTAGGGCTTCCAAATGTCGGAGGGCCTCAAACGAATTAAAATATTTTTACCAATTATAAAAAATAACATTTGTTAATTTTGATTTATTTTAAATATAACTTATTTCCTATTTTTTTACAGTTTAGCATTCACATTAAAAGTATATTATTGTAGGCTAAACACCACCAGAGTCTCAGACTGTCAGTCTACAAGTTCAAAAGGGCCCCAAATATGTCTGCGCCTATGGCCTAGTTTTGTGTTAACGCGCCTGTGACAGACGTATTCAGACAGACAGACAATGTGCCTCATTGTCTGTCTGTCTGAATACGTCTGTCACAGGCGCATGTCTTTGTAATAGGCAGTGATGGGCAATAGTTAACTAAAAAGTTGCTAACTTTTAGTTTAACTAAATTTTTTTAGTTAAGGATGAAGTTCAACTAAATAACAATAGTTTAGTTAAAACAATAGTTTAACTAAAAATTTTTAGTTGCTAACTAAAAAGTTTAACTAAGAAATCAGCAATTCGCAACTATTTTCCGCAATGAACCTTGAACACTATCAACAACTCAACGCGAAACTTATTGATTAACACTGCATGGTTTTAGCATTAACAGCCTATGTTTTGAAATTCATACACTACTTACAGTATGCCTGTGACTGTAGGCTAGAAGAGTACACATTGCAGGTGAAATTGTCATTGACGCTCTGCATTATTACAGTTCACTTAACCTCTGTTATTGTAGTTAAAATGTTAATCGTAAAAAGTTGTAAAAAGTTGTAAAAAGTTAAACTACTTTTTTTTAGTTTAGTCAACTACTTTCCAAAATTAGTTGCCAACTTTAGTTAAATTATATTTTTTAGTTGGAAAATAGTTTTAGTTTAACTAACAAAAAATAGTTTAGTGCCCATCACTGGTAATAGGTATGAGTACGACGATAGCTAAATTAACCGAATGCATAGTCCTGTCTCCGCTCAATGAATACCTGATTTCCAACTCACTTTTTAATCCACACCAGTCTGAATTTACTAAGCACCACTCAACTGAAACCCTATTCGCTTCCCTCTAAACTTGCTTCTGCCATCCCTAACCCTGTCAACAGCCTGGTAGTCATAAGTATTATTAGGGTACTGTCAAATTGTGCACAAATCTATAAAGTCATACTCGAGCAACAAATGGGACCAACGACAAAGGTCACAAATATCCAATGTAATCACAAATATGTTCCAGCTCCTGACAGGTTGTGTACAAATCTCTATAGCTATAATCAACAATGTGAATATTAATAATTTTATGTATAAGAGGATCGCTAATGTCTAATATTACTGTTTTTTTTTATTAATTTTAGGTGAAGACATGTTGATCAACACCTGTAAAAAGCAAGGACCATCTAAATTGGAGGGGGCGGATAATAAAATCAATTGCATTCTAGGTTACAACTAGTAGAGAAGAATATATATTAAGGCTGGCAGATCTATCTTAAATCAAGATATCTCTAAGTCATTAACAGGTTAATTATTGCTCTTGTAATAGAGCTATTAGATTAGATAAGTTTTCTACATCTAAGTTATCATTAGTAAAAGGTTGTATGGGTTTGTTTTTAGAATGCCAAGGGGCAGGGAATTTTGAGCTGATTAGGGTGTTCCTAATGCTTTTACTATTTTCAAATGCAGTCAAGGGTATAGAATAGAAGCTAGTGTGCAAGTCTGGATTTTCACTGATGAATTCATGCCACAGCTTATGTACTACTTGTTTAAGTATATTTTTCTTTATATATTTATTTTCATAAATTAGAATTAGTATAGGTCTATCTATTTTATTCTGTTTATTTTTATAAACAGAATCTCTAAGTCATTAACAGGTTAATTATTGCTCTTGTAATAGAGTTAGGGTTAGGGTTAGGGTTAGGGTTAGGGGTTAGGGTTAGGGTTAGGGTTAGGGGTTAGGGTTAGGGTTAGGGTTAGGGTTAGGGTTAGGGTTAGGGTTAGGGTTAGGGTTAGGGTTAGGGTTAGGTTACAAATATACGAAAAAAAGCACTGGCTCAGTCCGTCCCCCGTCCCCATCCGATCATTTCCTATGACAATATAATATTTTGCTCTCTGAGTGGTATTTTGGACAAAAGCAAGTGCCGTTGATGGTAGGCTCAACCGAACTGAACATGACAATCGAAGAGGTCTATGCCCAGGGACATGCAATATGTACAATATACATTATATACAGTATATACAATGTACCCAGGGACATGCAACAGTTTTAGGTTTCAAAGGGGCTTGGACATTAATTCGCCTCGAACTGACAGTGGACCAAACTGCAGTGTGCATGTCTTCACACCCGATATCACCATACTGCGAAGTTCCAGAGTCCATGTGAGGATATGGAGAACGACCCAGGCAAGAATAGACCCCTGATGGAACTAAAGCGGGTTCCCTCCTCCTTAACCAGGCTTGGGACTGGCACGGCAATTGCCTTGAGTTTCCTTGGTAGGTTATATGGACAAATTGTCGTGGCGGAGTTGCCTACTTTGAGGTCATGATGTTATTATATTGAAGAACGCGCTTCGTATCGAAATGCGACTGTTCTCGTCGGCGGCCAAAGAAGAAATGCTGAGTTTAATGAGCTAGGCGTTGTATTGACTTTGACACCAGATTAGCGTTTGCCTGAAGACTAACTATCTTCCGAGACCAATAAGCGTGTGCTATATTGACTAGGGATTAGTGTCAGGGCTGCTGTAGCAATTAAGATGGCGGATGCTGTAGTAATTAAAATGGCGGCTGCTGTCAAAAATAAGTAGGTATGTACCTGCTGATTAGGAAATAAGGGGATGTCAACGAAGCACGAATAGGCTCGGGCAGGATAGGTTACAAATATACGAAAAAAAGCACTGGCTCAGTCCGTCCCCCGTCCCCATCCGATCATTTCCTATGACAATATAATATTTTGCTCTCTGAGTGGTATTTTGGACAAAAGCAAGTGCCGTTGATGGTAGGCTCAACCGAACTGAACATGACAATCGAAGATGCCCAGGGACATGCAATATGTACAATATACATTATATACAGTATATACAATGTACCCAGGGACATGCAACAGTTTTAGGTTTCAAAGGGGCTTGGACATTAATTCGCCTCGAACTGACAGTGGACCAAACTGCAGTGTGCATGTCTTCACACCCGATATCACCATACTGCGAAGTTCCAGAGTCCATGTGAGGATATGGAGAACGACCCAGGCAAGAATAGACCCCTGATGGAACTAAAGCGGGTTCCCTCCTCCTTAACCAGGCTTGGGACTGGCACGGCAATTGCCTTGAGTTTCCTTGGTAGGTTATATGGACAAATTGTCGTGGCGGAGTTGCCTACTTTGAGGGTTAGGGTTAGGGTTAGGGTTAGGGTTAGGGTTAGGGTTAGGGTTAGGGTTAGGGTTAGGGTTAGGGTTAGGGTTAGGGTTAGGGTTAGGGTTAGGGTTAGGGTTAGGGTTAGGGGGGGGTTAGGGGGGGTTAGGGTTAGGGTTAGGGTTAGGGTTAGGGTTAGGGTTAGGGTTAGGGTTAGGGGTTAGGGTTAGGGTTAGGGTTAGGGTTAGGGTTAGGGTTAGGGTTAGGGTTAGGGTTAGGGTTAGGGTTAGGGTTAGGGTTAGGGGTTAGGGTTAGGGTTAGGGTTAGGGTTAGGGTTAGGGTTAGGGTTAGGGTTAGGGTTAGGGTTAGGGTTAGGGTTAGGGTTAGGGTTAGGGTTAGGGTTAGGGTTAGGGGTTAGGGTTAGGGTTAGGGTTAGGGTTAGGGTTAGGGTTAGGGTTAGGGTTAGGGTTAGGGTTAGGGTTAGGGTTAGGGTTAGGGTTAGGGTTAGGTTACAAATATACGAAAAAAAGCACTGGCTCAGTCCGTCCCCCGTCCCCATCCGATCATTTCCTATGACAATATGATATTTTGCTCTCTGAATGGTATTTTGGACAACAAGCAAGTGCCGTTGATGGTAGGCTCAACCGAACTGAACATGACAATCGAAGAGGTCTATGCCCAGGGACATGCAATATGTACAATATACATTATATACAGTATATACAATGTACCCAGGGACATGCAACAGTTTTAGGTTTCAAAGGGGCTTGGACATTAATTCGCCTCGAACTGACAGTGGACCAAACTGCAGTGTGCATGTCTTCACACCCGATATCACCATACTGCGAAGTTCCAGAGTCCATGTGAGGATATGGAGAACGACCCAGGCAAGAATAGACCCCTGATGGAACTAAAGCGGGTTCCCTCCTCCTTAACCAGGCTTGGGACTGGCACGGCAATTGCCTTGAGTTTCCTTGGTAGGTTATATGGACAAGTTGTCGTGGCGGAGTTGCCTACTTTGAGGTCATGATGTTATTATATTGAAGAACGCGCTTCGTATCGAAATGCGACTGTTCTCGTCGGCGGCCAAAGAAGAAATGCTGAGTTTAATGAGCTAGGCGTTGTATTGACTTTGACACCAGATTAGCGTTTGCCTGAAGACTAACTATCTTCCGAGACCAATAAGCGTGTGCTATATTGACTAGGGATTAGTGTCAGGGCTGCTGTAGCAATTAAGATGGCGGATGCTGTAGTAATTAAAATGGCGGCTGCTGTCAAAAATAAGTAGGTATGTACCTGCTGATTAGGAAATAAGGGGATGTCAACGAGGGTTAGGGTTAGGGTTAGGGTTAGGGTTAGGGTTAGGGTTAGGGTTAGGGTTAGGGTTAGGGTTAGGGTTAGGGTTAG
>CAUVYU010000096.1:0-5000 GCA_963556255.1 Allolobophora icterica | reverse complement strand
AATTAAAATGGCGGCTGCTGTCAAAAATAAGTAGGTATGTACCTGCTGAGGAAATAAGGGGATGTCAACGAAGCACGAATAGGCTCGGGCAGGGTAGGTTACAAATATACGAAAAAAAGCACTGGCTCAGTCCGTCCCCCGTCCCCATCCGACCATTTCCTATGACAATATGATATTTTGCTCTCTGAATGGTATTTTGGACAAAAGCAAGTGCTGTTGATGGTAGGCTCAACCGAACTGAACATGACAATCGAAGAGGTCTAAACTACCTTGGACACCAGGGTTAGAAAGGTCTCAAAGAGGTCTGGTTATAGGGTAGCTTCGACTCCAGCATGCGGCTGGAATGTGCAAACCGTGACCGTCTGTATCACCAAGACCATGGACCACAGATGGTAGCTCCGTACCGGGAAATCAGAGTCCAGGCTACAAAGAAGTTGTGGAAACAACCCGGCGGAGGGCGATTGCCTTTACATCTCCAGAACCTAAGTATGTCAGTGCCTACAACACTCAATCTCACCGGTCCCCTGACCGGTAAAAACTAGACCCCTGATGGAACTAAAGCGGGTTCCCTCCTCCTTAACCAGGCTTGGGACTGGCACGGCAATTGCCTTGAGTTTCCTTAGTAGGTTATATGGACAAATTGTCGTGGCGGAGTTGCCTACTTTGAGGTCATGATGTTATTATATTGAAGAACGCGCTTCGTATCGAAATGCGACTGTTCGCGTCGGCGGCCAAAGAAGAAATGCTGAGTTTAATGAGCTAGGCGTTGTATTGACTTTGACACCAGATTAGCGTTTGCCTGAAGACAATAAGCGTGTGCTATATTGACTAGGGATTAGTGTCAGGGCTGCTGTAGCAATTAAGATGGAAACTGCTGTAGTAATTAAAATGGCGGCTGCTGTCAAAAATAAGTAGGTATGTACCTGCTGAGGAAATAAGGGGATGTCAACGAAGCACGAATAGGCTCGGGCAGGGTAGGTTACAAATATACGAAAAAAAGCACTGGCTCAGTCCGTCCCCCGTCCCCATCCGACCATTTCCTATGACAATATGATATTTTGCTCTCTGAATGGTATTTTGGACAAAAGCAAGTGCTGTTGATGGTAGGCTCAACCGAACTGAACATGACAATCGAAGAGGTCTAAACTACCTTGGACACCAGGGTTAGAAAGGTCTCAAAGAGGTCTGGTTATAGGGTAGCTTCGACTCCAGCATGCGGCTGGAATGTGCAAACCGTGACCGTCTGTATCACCAAGACCATGGACCACAGATGGTAGCACCGTACCGGGAAATCAGAGTCCAGGCTACAAAGAAGTTGTGGAAACAACCCGGCGGAGGGCGATTGCCTTTACATCTCCAGAACCTAAGTATGTCAGTGCCTACAACACTCAATCTCACCGGTCCCCTGACCGGTAAAACTAGACCCCTGATGGAACTAAAGCGGGTTCCCTCCTCCTTAACCAGGCTTGGGACTGGCACGGCAATTGCCTTGAGTTTCCTTGGTAGGTTATATGGACAAGTTGTCGTGGCGGAGTTGCCTACTTTGAGGTCATGATGTTATTATATTGAAGAACGCGCTTCGTATCGAAATGCGACTGTTCTCGTCGGCGGCCAAAGAAGAAATGCTGAGTTTAATGAGCTAGGCGTTGTATTGACTTTGACACCAGATTAGCGTTTGCCTGAAGACCAATAAGCGTGTGCTATATTGACTAGGGATTAGTGTCAGGGCTGCTGTAGCAATTAAGATGGAAACTGCTGTAGTAATTAAAATGGCGGCTGCTGTCAAAAATAAGTAGGTATGTACCTGCTGAGGAAATAAGGGGATGTCAACGAAGCACGAATAGGCTCGGGCAGGGTAGGTTACAAATATACGAAAAAAAGCACTGGCTCAGTCCGTCCCCCGTCCCCATCCGACCATTTCCTATGACAATATGATATTTTGCTCTCTGAATGGTATTTTGGACAAAAGCAAGTGCTGTTGATGGTAGGCTCAACCGAACTGAACATGACAATCGAAGAGGTCTAAACTACCTTGGACACCAGGGTTAGAAAGGTCTCAAAGAGGTCTGGTTATAGGGTAGCTTCGACTCCAGCATGCGGCTGGAATGTGCAAACCGTGACCGTCTGTATCACCAAGACCATGGACCACAGATGGTAGCACCGTACCGGGAAATCAGAGTCCAGGCTACAAAGAAGTTGTGGAAACAACCCGGCGGAGGGCGATTGCCTTTACATCTCCAGAACCTAAGTATGTCAGTGCCTACAACACTCAATCTCACCGGTCCCCTGACCGGTAAAACTAGACCCCTGATGGAACTAAAGCGGGTTCCCTCCTCCTTAACCAGGCTTGGGACTGGCACGGCAATTGCCTTGAGTTTCCTTAGTAGGTTATATGGACAAGTTGTCGTGGCGGAGTTGCCTACTTTGAGGTCATGATGTTATTATATTGAAGAACGCGCTTCGTATCGAAATGCGACTGTTCTCGTCGGCGGCCAAAGAAGAAATGCTGAGTTTAATGAGCTAGGCGTCAGGGTTAGGGTTAGGGTTAGGGTTAGGGTTAGGGTTAGGGTTAGGGTTAGGGTTAGGGTTAGGGTTAGGGTTAGGGTTAGGGTTAGGGTTAGGGTTAGGGTTAGGGTTAGGGTTAGGGTTAGGGTTAGGGTTAGGGTTAGGGGTTAGGGTTAGGGTTAGGGTTAGGGTTAGGGTTAGGGTTAGGGTTAGGGTTAGGGTTAGGGTTAGGGTTAGGTTACAAATATACGAAAAAAAGCACTGGCTCAGTCCGTCCCCCGTCCCCATCCGATCATTTCCTATGACAATATAATATTTTGCTCTCTGAGTGGTATTTTGGACAAAAGCAAGTGCCGTTGATGGTAGGCTCAACCGAACTGAACATGACAATCGAAGAGGTCTATGCCCAGGGTTAGGGTTAGGGTTAGGGTTAGGGTTAGGGTTAGGGGTTAGGGTTAGGGTTAGGGTTAGGGTTAGGGTTAGGGTTAGGGTTAGGGGTTAGGGTTAGGGGTTAGGGTTAGGGTTAGGGTTAGGGTTAGGGTTAGGGTTAGGGTTAGGGTTAGGGTTAGGGTTAGGGTTAGGGTTAGGGTTAGGGTTAGGGTTAGGGTTAGGGTTAGGGTTAGGGTTAGGGTTAGGGTTAGGGTTAGGGTTAGGGTTAGGGTTAGGGTTAGGGTTAGGGTTAGGGTTAGGGTTAGGGTTAGGGTTAGGGTTAGGGTTAGGGTTAGGGTTAGGGTTAGGGTTAGGGTTAGGGTTAGGGTTAGGGTTAGGGTTAGGGTTAGGGTTAGGGTTAGGGTTAGGGTTAGGGTTAGGGTTAGGGTTAGGGTTAGGGTTAGGGTTAGGGTTAGGGTTAGGGTTAGGGTTAGGGTTAGGGTTAGGGTTAGGGTTAGGGTTAGGGTTAGGGTTAGGGTTAGGGTTAGGGTTAGGGTTAGGGTTAGGGTTAGGGTTAGGGTTAGGGTTAGGGTTAGGGTTAGGGTTAGGGTTAGGGTTAGGGTTAGGGTTAGGGTTAGGGTTAGGGTTAGGGTTAGGGTTAGGGTTAGGGTTAGGGTTAGGGTTAGGGTTAGGGTTAGGGTTAGGGTTAGGGTTAGGGTTAGGGTTAGGGTTAGGGTTAGGGTTAGGGTTAGGGTTAGGGTTAGGGTTAGGGTTAGGGTTAGGGTTAGGGTTAGGGTTAGGGTTAGGGTTAGGGTTAGGGTTAGGGTTAGGGTTAGGGTTAGGGTTAGGGTTAGGGTTAGGGTTAGGGTTAGGGTTAGGGTTAGGGTTAGGGTTAGGGTTAGGGTTAGGGTTAGGGTTAGGGTTAGGGTTAGGGTTAGGGTTAGGGTTAGGGTTAGGGTTAGGGTTAGGGTTAGGGTTAGGGTTAGGGTTAGGGTTAGGGTTAGGGTTAGGGTTAGGGTTAGGGTTAGGGTTAGGGTTAGGGTTAGGGTTAGGGTTAGGGTTAGGGTTAGGGTTAGGGTTAGGGTTAGGGTTAGGGTTAGGGTTAGGGTTAGGGTTAGGGTTAGGGTTAGGGTTAGGGTTAGGGTTAGGGTTAGGGTTAGGGTTAGGGTTAGGGTTAGGGTTAGGGTTAGGGTTAGGGTTAGGGTTAGGGTTAGGGTTAGGGTTAGGGTTAGGGTTAGGGTTAGGGTTAGGGTTAGGGTTAGGGTTAGGGTTAGGGTTAGGGTTAGGGTTAGGGTTAGGGTTAGGGTTAGGGTTAGGGTTAGGGTTAGGGTTAGGGTTAGGGTTAGGGTTAGGGTTAGGGTTAGGGTTAGGGTTAGGGTTAGGGTTAGGGTTAGGGTTAGGGTTAGGGTTAGGGTTAGGGTTAGGGTTAGGGTTAGGGTTAGGGTTAGGGTTAGGGTTAGGGTTAGGGTTAGGGTTAGGGTTAGGGTTAGGGTTAGGGTTAGGGTTAGGGTTAGGGTTAGGGTTAGGGTTAGGGTTAGGGTTAGGGTTAGGGTTAGGGTTAGGGTTAGGGTTAGGGTTAGGGTTAGGGTTAGGGTTAGGGTTAGGGTTAGGGTTAGGGTTAGGGTTAGGGTTAGGGTTAGGGTTAGGGTTAGGGTTAGGGTTAGGGTTAGGGTTAGGGTTAGGGTTAGGGTTAGGGTTAGGGTTAGGGTTAGGGTTAGGGTTAGGGTTAGGGTTAGGGTTAGGGTTAGGGTTAGGGTTAGGGTTAGGGTTAGGGTTAGGGTTAGGGTTAGGGTTAGGGTTAGGGTTAGGGTTAGGGTTAGGGTTAGGGTTAGGGTTAGGGTTAGGGTTAGGGTTAGGGTTAGGGTTAGGGTTAGGGTTAGGGTTAGGGTTAGGGTTAGGGTTAGGGTTAGGGTTAGGGTTAGGGTTAGGGTTAGGGTTAGGGTTAGGGTTAGGGTTAGGGTTAGGGTTAGGGTTAGGGTTAGGGTTAGGGTTAGGGTTAGGGTTAGGGTTAGGGTTAGGGTTAGGGTTAGGGTTAGGGTTAGGGTTAGGGTTAGGGTTAGGGTTAGGGTTAGGGTTAGGGTTAGGGTTAGGGTTAGGGTTAGGGTTAGGGTTAGGGTTAGGGTTAG
>CAUVYU010000095.1:0-38029 GCA_963556255.1 Allolobophora icterica | reverse complement strand
TATTACGCCTCTTGTAATCGTAATCTCCAAACTTCATCTCAGGATATTACGCCTCTTGTAATCGTAATCTCCAAACTTCATCTCAGGATATTACGCCTCTTGTAATCGTAATCTCCAAACTTCGTCTCAGGATATTACGCCTCTTGTAATCGTAATCTCAAAACTTCTAAGGCGCTACTCGAAGACCAAGCGCAAAGCACCAGCCTATTGACGAGCGCTGCGTCAAATCAGAGGGATTTTCCAAAAGGGTAGTCACAGGAGGTCCGAGTCCGGTTACCGTGGTGGCCAGATCAAGACAGGAGGCAGACCAGACGGGCACCGGCGTAAATTTGTCCAAAATATGGGGGGGTTGGTTATTCATTGTACACTTCTTGCATTAGGTGTACAGTCTGTCTCAATTATTGGGGGCACGTGCCACGGCTGCCCCCCAGAGTCTACGCCTATGCAGACGGATGTCGTGTAGGCCTAGGGCGAGAAGGATTAAAAATTATGTTTTGGAAGGGTTAAGGCAGAGGAGATTAGATGATATCCATTGAGAGATTTTGGTTAACCACGTTGAGTTATTGTGTGATGGAGGTGGACGGTTGAGGTGGGGGAGAAGGATATGAAGAGTTGGGTGTTATCTGCGTAGAGATGGTGGTCAGTAGAGGAGACTTATGAGATGGCTTAAAGGATGAAGAGGAGTGGACCCAGGACGGCTGGGCGGCTCACGTGGTGAGCCGGCATGATTCTGTACGCCTCATAGAGCCCTGCGCGGTGCACGGGCTGCGCTTCTAGGTGTTAGCTGCACGACCCAGTGTCGATCAGTGTGGGTTAGCAGTCACTGAGTCCCGCGTCGGCGTTACGAGCGCCCCTAGTGGCAAAATGTTGACCAGCTGTGGGGGCTGTCTTTGTCGTCCATTGTACACAATCCCACCAAGACTATGCACTTCTGACATTGGATTGAACAGCTTCCAGTTTCTGTGAAAATAATTACGTGTAATTATTCATCGTATCACAAAGAAAAGGAAAAAATGGAATAATTATATTGCAATTAAACCATACATTATTTCAGAAAAATTACAAACAGTGGAGCAGTTAATACTAAACCAGTTCTCAATAATAAGTAAAATATTACTTCAACTTTACTTCACGATAACATATTATTACCATATTGCCTCCAAAGTTAAAAAAATATTTGCAAAACTTCTGAGAATTTCAGAATTTCGCTCTGAGAATTTATAAAATTTATGTTACGAAAAAAGTTGATGACCTTTTTTTAGCCATTAACACATTCAAAGACTTTAAGACTTTATTCTCGGGGGGGGGGGGTGGGAGGGGGCTAAAGACACATATCAAGAGGAGGCAAAATCCACCTCTGCTGGGGTGTACTTGAGGACGCAACCCATGGAAAATTTAAAAATCCACAAAAGCCTCCATGTAGCTACACCTATGGCATCCGGAGAGGGGCAAGGGGGCATTTGCCCCCTGGATTTTGAAAATATTTTTAGAAAATAATTTTTTTTGATTTTTATGATTATTCCATCAGTCCAAACACGATTTTTAATGCTAAAAACACTTATTTATTGAGGTAAGTCAGCTATTCTATCTAAAAAAACGCCATTTTGCCCCCGCAACAGAAATTTTGCCCTCCTAGAAAATTCTGCCCCTCCCCTAGAAATGTTTGGCCCCCTGGAAAAATTCCTGCATACGCCTATGACAGCTAATATTAAAACCATAGTGCGACCGTACGTTACCTCGCGGAATAACGTACGCGTACCGTACGTACGTTATCGAAAAAAATAACGTACGCGTACGTTAAAAATGCCACATGCAGTATTTATCTGATCATTCACAAAGAATCTCAAAAGGCCTATAACTAGTCTTATAAGGTACGCGTACCGTACGAGTACGTCAAAAATGATCAGTTTAGCTCTACAGTATTGGTCTTCCCGTACGCAGGCTTAGTTATTTACGAACGGTACCGAAATTTAGTATTACCAATAAAAATGACCACTGGTACTGACCATCCTATAAAGTATAAAGTGTGCCGTAAAATCTTAATATTCTTCACACTTTAGGGGGCCTATACATTAGACAGAATATTAGCAATTTGGAATTTAAAAGTTTGAAAGTAGAGATCACTGAACAGCGACAGATGACTGATGTAATGGTTAAAATTGTTTACGACCGTCAATTACCGACTATTATTGACTTTTCTTGTGCATAATATTATGTATTTTATTTTCGTCATGAACAGATGTGAACGTACGGTAACGTACGGCATAATAACGTACGCGTACCGTACGTACGTTATGGAAAAAAAATTACGTACGTACCGTATGTACGGTCGCACCTTGATTAAAACAGTTAAGATTAATAACAAATTAATTATTAATTTAAATTAAACCACTCTAAATGGTGTTCAATAGTATGGTGGTTAGCATGCTGGACTGTCAAGCGAGAAGTCGAGGTTCAAAACCCCGCCAGGGCAAAAATTTGGTTCGAGATTTATGCTCCACCTGCACCCCTAAACTCAGCTATAATGAGTACACTGACCGTTCACTGTCAGTGGGAAGATGAGATGGCGAGGGAAAGGACTGGGCACCCAACCTCATATGCCGAGGCTAAGAACATGAAGTCGCTAACACTTCATACCCATGGCT
This sequence comes from Allolobophora icterica, assembly GCA_963556255.1. Classification (NCBI taxonomy): domain Eukaryota; kingdom Metazoa; phylum Annelida; class Clitellata; order Crassiclitellata; family Lumbricidae; genus Allolobophora; species Allolobophora icterica. The sequence goes on along the minus strand of CAUVYU010000095.1, from coordinate 35,384 downwards.
GCCTCAGGGCTAGCTTTAGGGACTGCTCTTCTCTTCTTCTTCTTCATCAGAATAATAACAAGTTAATTATTAATTTAAATTGCACTTTACTCTAATTACCATAACATTATTTACATATTCATAAGAAAAAATTATATGGTTCTAAACATCATATAAAGTATAGCAAAGAATGAGAAACAATAATGGAACAGTTAAGCCAGGTTAGTTAAGCCAGGTTTTAACACTTTAACAATGAGATTATATTAAAAGCGACTGGGAAACCAATGCAGCTCATCGTTGAAGTCTTACACACGACAATGTGGAACAAGTGGCATCAATTTATAACATACATGTATCACCACCAGAGCAGAAATCCATTTCAAGATTTCTGTTTCTTCTGCACCCTCTAACCAACTAAGCTATTATAAGTACACTGACCGTACACTGTCAGTGGGAATATTTAGAGAGTGAAGAGAGGACTGGCCACCCGACCTCATATGTCGAAGCTAAGAACATGAAGTAGCTAACATTTCATACCATGGCTTTCTCGGGTTTAAGCCTATGGGACTGCTCTTCTTTTACTTATAACATATTAATAAATGCAATCAATATTAAAAGTAATGACCCCCACAACATCTGTTGTAAAACTAAACAATCCTTTTTTGCTCTGCGAGTCCTGGTTTCGCATGGATTAACTGCATGGAAGCCGCCTCTGTGATGATGTACGTTCCACCACAGTGGCACAAATGTTGTACTCATCTCCAGTCTGGTGGGGATTTTCCAATGGTGGTGAGAGAGAGAGCGTCTCTCTGCCTTGATACGTAAACTTAAGCGACAAGGGTATCTGGGTTAGGGTTAGTCAGGGCTAGGTTAGGGTTAGGGTTAGGGAAGGGTTAGGGTTACTAAAGACATGCGATAAAACATGTTACATGCCGTAAGACATGTGATGCACTGGCTCATGAAGCATCCGATGGAATTGAGAAGAAAATATGGAAGATATGGTGTTTGGCTCTATCAGTATGATGTTAGCAGGCTCAACCGAAGTGCTTGTGACATTCGAAGAGGTCAAAGGACTACCCAGCGATGCCATGAAGGGTACCGATCGTACCGGTAAATTCAGAAGTTCGTATAGGTCTCAAAGAAGGTGGAAACCACCAGGCGGAGGGCGATTGCTTTACATTTCCAGAACCCAGGTGTGCTAGTGCCTACAAACCTCCATATCACCAAAGAACCCCTGAGAGTAAAGTTAGACCCCTGATCTTACTAAAGCGGGTTCCCTCCTCCTTAACCAGGCTTGGGACTGGCACGGCATTGCCTTGAATTTCCTATGGCAGGTTTATGGACAAGTGTCGTGGCGGAGTAGCCTACTTTGAGGTCATGATGTTATACGAAGAACCGCGCTTCGTATCAAATGCGACTGTTCTCGTCGGCGGCCAAAGAATAAATGCTGTGTGTTATAGAGCTACGCGCTATACTGATGCATGTATAGGGTCAGTGTCATATGCATAGATTGTGGGTAGGTGTTTTGTTAGGCTCTAGAGTGGGTAGGCGTGGTTTATATGTAATTATGTATATGCTTGTATAGTATAATGACAGTATATCTACATAAAGACTTTGTTAGGATAGGACAAGTATAATTAGTATAGGGCATACGGCTTTAGCCAATCAAAAGAGCTGTAATGTGCATGCCTGTGTATGTATCCTGTATATAAAATTCGTATTTCACATTATTAAATCAGTCATAACTTTTGTGTGACTCGTTGTTGGTCTATAAGGCTGACATTTTGGTGGCAGCTTTGTGGGATGCGAATATCCCTGGCTATGCAACAGTGCTGAAGAGACTGTTTGTGTGTGACCAACGTAGAGAGGTAACTACAACAAAATAGTTATCTGCATAGGCGCCGACTTTTAGTAAAAGGCACTGGGGCAAGAATTTTATTCCCACGATCTCGTGATCGGATCGCCTATCCTGCCCTGTCTTCCCTCTCCCCGAGTACCCTCTTTCCTCAAGCCCTTTCCAGGGCCTACTATTCCCTCTGTAAGCTGGAAGCAATCCCCTTTCTGTAACCCCCTCCCCTACCTTCCCTTCTTCCCTTCCCTTCCTCTCCATCCCCCTACCCCTCGTCATCTCCTTCCCTTCGCCACCCCTTATCCCATCCCCTCTCACTTTCCCCCTTCTTTACCATTCCCTCCCCAACCCTCCCCCTTGAAGTAGGGTTCGGGGTCCTCCCCCGGAAAAGTTTGGATTTCTGCATTGCCATAGGTGAGTTTTAGCGCATTTTTGGAGAAAGAAACTGGTTTTGGAAAACTGCATTTTAGTTCAACTGAACTGTTGAGTTAATTTCTGCAGAGCTCCCAGTGCACTACAAAAATGTATTGGTCAGGCTGTGATAAATATGGGACAAATTTCCAAAATATGGGACACCTGTTAAAATATTGGGCAATATGGGACACTGTTCAGCAAATATATGGAGATTTTAAAGATTACATTAGGCCTATAAATGCATATTTCTGGTGTAATGCAGCGTTAACAGGTTCCATCCCTGCCTATTACAGCGTTATATCCAGCCGACAATTATTTTTCAGGAATATTTCAAGACTTGATGATCCAATTTTCACTGCACTACACGAGAATAATTGTAACATTGACCGACTACAGTCCACAGCCGATATATTGCAACAGTTGAGTCAGTAAGCTTACTGTCAATTGAACAGTAACATCCGTTTCATTAGGTGGGAACCCCCTCCCCTAGGCACAAATTGGAAGCAGTCTGCTTCCTCCCCCCTTACGTAGTAGGCCCTGGCCCTTTCAACTGGGGAGAGACTAACTGTAGTACTATGGAACAGTGCTTCCTCTTTGCTCAATCATGCAGACAAGTACCGGTACACAACAACCACGAGCCAACAAGCCCCTACTTACCCAAAAAAATCATTCTTTTAACTACTAACTAGTAATAACTATAGCTACTTTCACTTTCACTAACAAATCACATGTTATAGCAGTTACAGACACACACATATACGCTCAATGGCAGTTCAAAACTGGAATGGTGTTTAACTTTGTCTGTGTCCTAGTGTTTCGCATATACGTTTTCAGTCGCCTGAGACCAGAAAAGTTTTATTAACCATTTTGAATTTTTGATATTTTGAATGGCCAAAAAAGTACTGGGGCGAAACTATACTCTCGCCCCAGAACCTTGGTGAGTACTGGGGCGAAAGTCCCTGTTGCCCCTGTGGAGTCGGCGCCTATGGTTATCTGTGTCTGAGTGGTCGAGTGGGCCAATCCACAAGTCGAACTCGGACGGAAGTCAGCAGTAGGTTAGCGGATGCGACAAGGGCTGATCATATTTAGGTCTGAGTCGTATCCGTTGCCTTCTGTGTGATTTGGGTGCAACGGAGAAAATCAGACGAAGCCAAGCAGTTCGGTATCCAGGTCAACAGTACACGCGGTGACTGAAGCGGACGATTTCTGGTGCCGTGAATTGGAGAACAAGCCGTGCAACGGATCGACAGGCGAAGTTCTGGATCGACAGACGGTGAACAAGTCGGAGACAACCGGATCTGTTGGTGATTTCAACGATAACGGAAGAAAAGAATACCGTGGTTGAAGATAAGTTGAATTTGTGTACACAATAGCTTGACAATTATCACTTTTGTGTGTAATTTTGCTTTGTGTACTGATTATTTGGTTCTTGAATAACGTGTCAAGATGGAGCGTCTTTCAAGTGAAAGGCAAGCTCAGTTGAAGAAAATGTCGACCGAAAGGGTCAGACAAGCGTTGGTAAGGTATGGTAAGTCGGAAGATGAATTGCTTTTGCTTGACCGAGAAGCACTTTTGGAAGAGTTGGCTATGGCGTGGATTGCAGAAGAAGGAGAGGAATATGAAGGAGTGTTTGCAAAAGTGGAAGAAGAGAGTAGAGAGTTGGACGGGGAGAGGCAAAGAAGGATGAGTGCAGATCGAGAGGAGAGATTGAGAATGGAGGATATGGCGCTGAAGAGGGAGGAGAGAAGAGAAGCAATGGCTTTGAAAGAAATGGCTTTAAGAAGAGAGGAAATGGAGATGAGAAAGGAGGAGATGGCATTTCAGAAAAAACAATTACAGATGCATATGGAGAACATGGAGACAGAAAGATTGAAATGGAGAGAGCGTGAAGAAGAAAGAGTAAGAAGGGAGGAGGAGGATAAAACGCCTATTGTGAAAATGAAAAGGCTAGGTGATGCAATGAAGCATGTTTTACCTAGGATGCCTGCTGATTTGGGAGATATACCTCTGTATTTTGAAACGGTTGAAAATGCTTTCAGAAGCTTTAAAGTCGAGAAGGCGTTCTGGGTAAAACTGCTCTTACCCTTAATGACATAGAAAGCAAGAGCAGTGTTAAACAGACTGGCTTTTCAGGACCATGATGATTATGATCGGGTCAAAGATTATATTCTCCGAGAATTTAAACTCACTGCCCGTCAGTACAGATCACAGTTTTTTGAGGCCAAAAAATTGCCTGATGAGACTTTTACTCTTTTTAACACCAGATTAAAGAACATTTTTAATTATTATTTACGGAGCAGAGATGTCAAACAGAGCTTTGAAAAGCTGGCCGATCTAATGGTGGCCGACAGGCTGAAAGAATCCTTGGGACCGGGCCCTCTACAGTTTGTTCTAATGAAAGAGGGAACAGATTGTTTGACATCTGATGTTATCGCCGAGTTGGCCGATCTTCACGTGAATAATAAAATTGGTTATTTGGGTCAACCGAAAGCATTTTACAGTCAACCGAAAACGCAAGAGAATTACGTACAACAGGGCAAGGTTCAAGGTAATGGAGGCATGAAGGACATGTCTGTTAAATAAAAAGTATTTCCGAGTAAGAATGTAAGACCTGAAGAGAAGAAAGGTTTTACAGCAGAAAGGAGTGAGAGAAGGTGCTGGGCTTGTGGTGATAAGTCACATCTTTTGAAGAATTGCTGGAAAAAGCAATCAAAAGAAGTTTCTTCTAGGAAGAAATGGAAACGCCTATTGTACAGGTATTTAACAGACCAGAAAGTGAAAATTTGGAATCGACCGAGACTGAAGCGAAGGTCGTAATGAAGTGTGTAGTGGAGAATGAAAGAAAGACAAGCAGGGCAGAGAATGAAAAAATGAAGGAAGAAAATTTTAATTGCCCTAAGCCAGATGTGATTCTAAAAAAAGCGACTTTACAGCATGTGTCAGTGGAGATCAAACAAAATGGGAGTGAAATCAGGCGAATAAATTGTTTAGTTGATTCAGGGACAGAACTTCCAGTCGTAAGTAAGGAGATAATTCAAGGCATGCCTGTGGAAGAAATGGGTATGGTAAGCCTTCAGTGTGCAGCGGGAAAACCTGTTTCGGCTAGATTGGTCAAGCTTGAATTGAGAATGGCGAATGAGGAAACGGATAAGGATAAAAAGTGTTTAAACATTGGACCTTTTTTGCCTGTAATATGTGCAGTTGTTGAAAACATGTCGGGAAAAGAACATTTTTTGCTTCATCCGGAGGTCATTGCAGATTTAAAACAATTGCCACAAATTCCTATTTTGGATGCACAGGTGCAGTCAAATGTAATGACAAGGGCACAAAAGAGAAAAGCTGAACAAGAGATGAGTAAAGAAGTAAGCCAAAGTGAAGAGGCAGATGATTTGGAGAAATCTGATACAACAGATTTAGATTTGGGTAGTCTGTTTGACACAGAGAAAGCTGGAAGTGGTGTAGATAATAGTACATTATCATCGCAACAACAACAGCAATTAGCAGCATCACAGCAACGACTACAACAGCCTATAGGTTTATCAGATTCTGTTTTGTTTGGCAAGCAACAACAGGAAGATGAGTCTTTGCGGAAATGGTTTGATAAGGCGAGGGAAGGCAATTATGAATTTTGTTTGTGTAATGGTCTGCTATATAAACGAGCTATTATCTCAGGTCAGATTGTTTTCCAATTGGCAGTTCCCAAGGAAAGGCGAAAGCAGATAATGGAATTCGCTCATGCCTCCGTGTTCGGTGGGCACTTTGCCGAGGAGAAAACCCGTGAGCGGAATTTTTTTTTTTTTTGGCCGGGAATCAGACGTGATATTAGTGAGTGGTGTAAGCCCTGCGCTGTGTGCCAAATCAAAGCTTTGAAAAAAGCTGGCATACATACTCAGTTGAATCAAGAACAATATAGGCCTAACCACCAGTACAATAAATATGCTAAGGAGAAATCTTTTGAACCGGGGGACACCGTTTTTGTTTTGTTCCCCACCCCATCTAACAAAGTAATGTCTAGATGGCATGGTCCTTGCAACGTTTTGCAGAAAACATCAAAGGGCTCATATTTGGTTGACATGGGCGATGGTAGTAAAAGGGTTGCACTTGCAAATAAAATATGCAGATTTGTAACAAGAGCATTATCATGTGGTCTTGTGGTTAACGAAAATGAAGTGTTTGGAAAGGTACATGAAATGCCAGTGAAAACTGAAGGCAAAACTAAGCCGTTGCAAATAGATCATAAACAATTTGATCATTTGACTGTTAAACAACAGAAACAATTGTTGAATGTTTTGAATAAATATTCTGATAGTTTTTCTGACAAAACTGGTTTGTGTTCTGTAGTTAGACTGCGTCCTGACTTTGTAAAGAAAGAGCTTAATGTGTATCGTGTACCACTGATTTATCGATCTGAAATCGAGAGACAGATCGAGGATCTCATCACTTTGGACATCTTGAAGCCGTTGACCAGTCCTATGACTGCGCCATTGGTGACAGCAAAGAAAAAGGATGGTTCGCTTCGATTGGCTTGTGACTATCGATATGTCAATAGTTTTACAATTGAATGTCAATATTCGATGTCTATTGTTGATGAAATTCGTATGAAAGTTGGTTAAGCTAATGTCATTTCAGTGTTTGATTGCAGAAGTGTTAATTGGATATGTGATTGATTTGGGTCATAAGAAAATGGACCTCGACAAACTGAAGACAATGGCAGAGATGACTAGACCATCAAATAAGACGCAATTGAGACGCTTGATTTGTGTAGTGTAGTTAGTACAGACAATTCACAAAAGATTTTGCCAAAATTGCGAAACCATTAACTAATGAAACTGGAAAGAAAACGCCTGAAAGTGTGTGCTGGACAGAAGATCATCAGAAAGTATTTGATGAATTGAAACATTGTTCGTGTTATAATGTTGAAATATTTCAGTTAGGTCAACCAGTAAATTTGTATTAGGATAGCATGTGAGGCAGGTGTTGGTAAATCCTGCCCAGCTACATCAGTATGTCCCTGAAATGGACTATTTGGGGATAACTCATGACAGATAAAGATTTAGTTGTGATCCAGACAGTCGGAGCTATTCGTTTTTATTATTAGCATTGTTTATTTTTATTAGTATAAAAAATATGCATGCGTAAAGGGGCATAACAGTTCGAATCATGTGTATTGGAGGCCAACAAGTTACTAGGTTGTAGTGCTGTTAGATATCATCGTGGCTGAAAGCCAGTGTGTGAAGGAGTAGTTTTTGGGTGTTGCTTTAAGATAAACAATGAATTTGATGTTCAGAGAGCGATTGTATGCTCTCTCCTATGACAATCCTGCACAGTAAAATAGATAGTGGAGTTATAAAGATTGAAAGACTTTTAGGGCTGAACGTATAACAGGTCTGTTTATTTTATTAGTCAGAAATTGACTGTTAGCCAGCAAAATTGGGCGACCATAGACAAAGAGGCATATGCCGTTGTTTGGGCGTTGTCCAAATTTAGGGATATAATTCTGGGCTCCCACATAATGGCATACACAGATCATAATCCACTGACCTATTTAAGCACGACGATGTCAAAATCAGCCAAGCTAATACGCTTGGGATTGGCGCTACAAGCTTTTGATTAAGAACTTAAATACAAGAAGGGAAAATTGAACGTGGTGGCGGACTGCCTGTCTAGACTTTAGATTAGGGCCTAAAGTGTAGTGTAATGTACATATGGACCCAGGGAAAACATATGTAGTGTATAATCTTTGTGTTTTTGTGTTTTTATGTGTTTTTGAATTACTATTGTGTTGATAATTGCATTGTATTCAAGTTTGCAAATTTATATGATTTGCAAACTTGAAAAAGAAGGATTAGAGGTATGTCATATGCATTAATTGTGGGTAGGTGTTTTGTTAGGCTCTAGAGTGGGTAGGCGTGGTTTATATGTAATTATGTATATGCTTGTATAGTATAATGACAGTATATCTACATAAAGACTTTGTTAGGATAGGACAAGTATAATTAGTATAGGGCATACGGCTTTAGCCAATCAAAAGAGCTGTATGTGCATGCCTGTGTATGTATCCTGTATATAAAATTCGTATTTCACATTATTAAATCAGTCAAAACTTTTGTGTGACTCGTTGTTGGTCTATAAGGCTGACAGTCAGTGTTAGGGTTAGGGTTAGGGTTATGGTTAGGTTAGGTTTAATAGAAGAGTGTGTAGGTGCACGGGCTCAAACGGGTCCTCCGTCGATTCCGGTGTGCTTCTGTTGGTCCCCTCAGGTTCTCCTGTCTTCCATCCGATCTTCAGCCTGCGTTCGATTGTTGTTGCGCAGGTTGATCCCGTACGGTTCGATGGTCATGAGTTGCTGTTGCCAGTAGGCTTCTCGGTGGCGGAGCGTGCTCTTCAGCTTCCCGTCACTGTCCCTAAAGGAATAAATTTCAGCTTCAGTAACCGAGTCTATGGGAGTGATTAGTATATTGGTAATAGAATGACCAGGTAAGTTGAAGTGATTTGCAACAGGAGTGTTTTTGTGTGATGCTATGTTTGATCTGTGGTCTGTGAGTCTGTCCGATAGCTTTCTTTGTGTTTCCCCTACGTATTGCTTTTGACAGAGGCTGCATGTGATTAGGTAAATAATGTTAGTGCTTTTACAATTGAATGGCCTGATTAATATGTTGTATTGTCTGCGTGTGTGTGTGCTCGTGAATGTTTTTGTAACCATAACGTGTGAGCAGGTTTTACATTTGTTGGACATACATCTGTAGGTACCAGCTTCCTGTGTGAATGTTTTGTGGGCAATCCTCCTTGGGGCAATAAGTTCTCCTAGGTTCTTATTCCTAGAGAATGCAGCAATTATGCGATAATCTTTGAAGCCATCACATTGAAGTATTAGTTTTTTCCATTCGCATAAAATACGAGTCGAGAGTGGATTGTATGCGATGACAATAGGAAGTACTGGTTTGGTGTCAGGAGTGCTGTTGGCTTTGGGTCTGTAGTCAGTTCAGATGTCAAGTTTGATTTTCCTGAGCATTCGTTTGTTGTAGCCTCGGTGTGTAAGGCTTTTAAATAGTGTAAGGCATGCCCAGTCGTTGTCAGTTTTGAAAGAGGAAAGTCGCTTGAATCTAAGGACCTGTGATTTAAGGATGCCTTTGAAGGTGTGTGATGGATGGAATGGTGAACGGTGTAAGAGTTGGTGAGTGTCTGTTTCCTTGAAGTAGACCTTAGTTTGAAGAGTGGTTATCCTGTTTTCTGTATGTTTGAACACTGTTGTATCTAAGAAACTTATTTCCGTGTCGCTGTGTGTGAGAGTGACCTTGATATCCGGGATTACTGAGTTCAGGAAGTGTTCGTATTGCTTTAGTTCGTCCAAAGTTCCAGGCCAAAGGAAGAAGATGTCGTCGAGGAATCTGAAGACGTCTAGTGGATTGATATGGAAGTCATTGCATGCTTTTTGGTCAAAGTCGAGCAGGTAGATGTTAGCCCAGTTTGAGGCAAAGGTCTTTCCCATGGCTGTTCAAAAGATTTGGAGGAAGAATCTATGGCCGAAGGTAAAGTCGTTGTTTTTCATGGCGATTTCAAGGAGTTCTAGGAGTTCTTCGTCTGGTCGTCTTGGATCAGGGTGTCTGGCAAAAATGTCCTTGACGGCGAAGACAGTGCGGTCGATATTCATATTAGTATACAGAGCAGTGATGTCCCCGGTTACCAAGATATAGTGTTTTTCGATTAGGCGGTTTCTTATTTTATTGATGAAATCATAAGTGTCTTTTATTCCGGATATTTCTATAGCGCCTCTCGAAGTCAACTACTACTCAGAGGCGCTCCCGACTACAGCATTTGATACTGTGCCGGAATTTTCACGCCGAAGCGCCACGAGCAATTGCGAGTGAAGGACTTGCCCAAGGTCCGTATACGCAGCGGCTAGAGTAGGATTCGAACCTGCAACCCTCCGGTCACAAGGCGCCGAACTTACCACTGAGCTACCACGCCCCTCTTTGATGTAAGAGGGATGTTTATCAGCCAGAGGTTTGAGAAAGCTGTCAATGTATTCGCTGATCCTTCGAGACTCCGTGGCACAGTCGCTTACAATAGGCCGTCCCTCGGGCATGTCTGGGAGTGTCCATTTGTTAGTAGGTTTATGTATTTTAGGTAGAAGATAAAAGTGTCTCGATTTGTCACACTTGTTAGCATTAAGGTATTTTAACTGTTTTCTTAGTAATGAAGCCCTTGTTGAAAAGCTTTTTGACAATGTCGTTAATCTTACGTGTGGTATGTTCGATAAGTGGTTCCTCTATGGTTTTGTAGTATTTTGCATTATTGAGCTGTCTGTGTGCCTCTGCAAGGTAAGATGTGTTGTTCAGGGTTAGGGTTAGGGTTAGGTGAGTCAGTAATTCCGGTGAGGCACTGGCTCACTTCAACCTTTCCCGTGTCCCGGAGGTGGTGGTCTGAGCAGCGGATTGTGGTGGTGTGTCCGATCCCCGACGTTCGTATGAGTTTCTTCCCGATCCTTGTGCGTCACGCCTGTCTCGTACCGTGTCGTATCCGTTGCCCGTTTCCCTTTAACAGACTTCCATACAGAGTTCATCAGTGTGTGTCATTTTTAGGTGTTATGTTGGTTTTTGTATCGTGTATAGTTCCGAGTGTATAGTTTTGTGTATTGCTTGCGCATTACTTAGAGATGGCGTGCGTTGTGTTTGTCTGTCTAGTGTCTATGGCTGTGTGTCTGATTGTCTGTCTGTCTGTGTTGGTGCATGTGTGTGGCCTTGTGTCTGTCTGATTGTGTGTGCGAGTCACTAGGTGGCGTGTCTCCTCCTTTCCGTTGTGTGGTGTTCGTGTAGTCCCCAGGTGGCCTGAGGTGTATTTCGTCCAATTTTTATGAGATTTCCTATTTGGTTGCTATGCTCTTCTCCTTAGTCGCCAGGTGGCGTGCTTCGTTTCGAGGGTCGTATGTTCGTTTGTCTCCTTGTGAGGTGGTTGGCCTCTCTGTCTGTGTTTGTGTGCGTGTGTGTGTTTTCGTGTGTTTCTAATGTATATACCAATATATACCAATATATGCTTTAGTGTGTGCGTGTCTCTCCCCGTGTGGGAATTGCTGGGGCTAATGTGAATCGGTCTGTGTATGCCAGCGTATCCGAGTTTGCCTGCGTGTGTATGTCTGTCTATATTCTCATGCCCTTATCTCCGCCTGTCCATCTGAATGTATTCTTTATGGTGTGTTTCTCTTGTGTTATATCTTATGTAACAATGTCATCAATTTGTTAATGTGCTCGTCGTTTGGTCTGTGTCCGAGGCTTACTTCTGACTTTATGTGAGTATGTGACATCGCATATGTGTGCTCGTGTATACGTGCGGTTGCGTTTGTGCATATATGTGTGTCTGTATGTGTGGGTGTGCATGTGTATCTGTGTGTGGATGAGTATGAGTGTGCATGAATGTGTGCATATGTGTGTGTCTGCATATGGTTTTTATATGGGGTTGTTTGAAGGTGTGCCTGGGTCTGTTTCAGTCGAATTCTGTGTGTATATGTTGGTGTACGACTTATGTGCCTATATATGTGTATTGTTAATTGTCTGTGCGCGTATGTTCATATGCCTGCCTATGTATATGTGTGTATGTTTGTGTGTGTATATGTGTCTGTCTGCTTATATGTGTACTCGAGTGTGTAGAAGTGTATGTGTGTTTATATGTGCGTGTGGGTGTGTCGGTGTCTGTGTGGATGCCTATATACACCTAAACCCATGTATGTATGTACATATATTCCTGTGCGTGCCTAGTGCGCCTGTTGTGTATGTATCTATACGTGTATAATGTCCTACTCTCCCATATCTCTCCCAGGGTTAGGGTTAGGGTTGGGGTTAGGGTTAGGGTTAGGGTTAGGGGGTTAGGATTAGGGGGTTAGGGTTAGGGGGTTAGGGGGTTAGGGTTAGGGTTAGGGTTAGGGTTAGGGTTAGGGTTAGGTGAATCAGTAATTCCGGTGAGGCACTGGCACACTTCAACCTTTCCCGTGTCCCGGAGGTGGTGGTCTGAGCAGCGGATTGTGGTGGTGTGTCCGATCCCCGACGTTCGTATGAGTTTCTTCCCGATCCTTGTGCGTCACGCCTGTCTCGTACCGTGTCGTATCCGTTGCCCGTTTCCCTTTAACAGACTTCCATACAGAGTTCATCAGTGTGTGTCATTTTTAGGTGTTATGTTGGTTTTTGTATCGTGTATAGTTCCGAGTGTATAGTTTTGTGTATTGCTTGCGCATTACTTAGAGATGGCGTGCGTTGTGTTTGTCTGTCTAGTGTCTATGGCTGTGTGTCTGATTGTCTGTCTGTCTGTGTTGGTGCATGTGTGTGGCCTTGTGTCTGTCTGATTGTGTGTGCGAGTCACTAGGTGGCGTGTCTCCTCCTTTCCGTTGTGTGGTGTTCGTGTAGTCCCCAGGTGGCCTGAGGTGTATTTCGTCCAATTTTTATGAGATTTCCTATTTGGTTGCTATGCTCTTCTCCTTAGTCGCCAGGTGGCGTGCTTCGTTTCGAGGGTCGTATGTTCGTTTGTCTCCTTGTGAGGTGGTTGGCCTCTCTGTCTGTGTTTGTGTGCGTGTGTGTGTTTTCGTGTGTTTCTAATGTATATACCAATATATACCAATATATGCTTTAGTGTGTGCGTGTCTCTCCCCGTGTGGGAATTGCTGGGGCTAATGTGAATCGGTCTGTGTATGCCAGCGTATCCGAGTTTGCCTGCGTGTGTATGTCTGTCTATATTCTCATGCCCTTATCTCCGCCTGTCCATCTGAATGTATTCTTTATGGTGTGTTTCTCTTGTGTTATATCTTATGTAACAATGTCATCAATTTGTTAATGTGCTCGTCGTTTGGTCTGTGTCCGAGGCTTACTTCTGACTTTATGTGAGTATGTGACATCGCATATGTGTGCTCGTGTATACGTGCGGTTGCGTTTGTGCATATATGTGTGTCTGTATGTGTGGGTGTGCATGTGTATCTGTGTGTGGATGAGTATGAGTGTGCATGAATGTGTGCATATGTGTGTGTCTGCATATGGTTTTTATATGGGGTTGTTTGAAGGTGTGCCTGGGTCTGTTTCAGTCGAATTCTGTGTGTATATGTTGGTGTACGACTTATGTGCCTATATATGTGTATTGTTAATTGTCTGTGCGCGTATGTTCATATGCCTGCCTATGTATATGTGTGTATGTTTGTGTGTGTATATGTGTCTGTCTGCTTATATGTGTACTCGAGTGTGTAGAAGTGTATGTGTGTTTATATGTGCGTGTGGGTGTGTCGGTGTCTGTGTGGATGCCTATATACACCTAAACCCATGTATGTATGTACATATATTCCTGTGCGTGCCTAGTGCGCCTGTTGTGTATGTATCTATACGTGTATAATGTCCTACTCTCCCATATCTCTCCCAGGGTTAGGGTTAGGGTTGGGGTTAGGGTTAGGGTTAGGGTTAGGGGGTTAGGATTAGGGGGTTAGGGTTAGGGGGTTAGGGGGTTAGGGTTAGGGTTAGGGTTAGGGTTAGGGTTAGGGTTAGGTGAATCAGTAATTCCGGTGAGGCACTGGCACACTTCAACCTTTCCCGTGTCCCGGAGGTGGTGGTCTGAGCAGCGGATTGTGGTGGTGTGTCCGATCCCCGACGTTCGTATGAGTTTCTTCCCGATCCTTGCGACGTCTGTCTCGTACCGTGTCGTATCCGTTTCCTGTTTCCCTTTAACAGACTTCCATACAGAGTTCATCGGTGTGTGTCATTTTTAGGTGTTATGTTGGTTTTTGTATCGTGTATAGTTCCGTGTGTATAGTTTTGTGTATTGTTTGCGTATTACTTAGAGATGGCGTGCGCTGTGTTTGTCTGTCTAGTGTCTATGGCTGTGTGTCTGATTGTCTGTCTGTCTGTGCTGGTGCATGTGTGTGGCCTTGTGTCTGTCAGGGTTAGGGTTAGGGTTAGGATTAGGGTTAGGGTTAGGGTTAGGGTTAGGGTTAGGGTTAGGGTTAGGGTTAGGGTTAGGGTTAGGGTTAGGTTACAAATATACGAAAAAAAGCACTGGCTCACATCCGACCCCGTCCCCATCCGACTATTTCCTATGACAATATGATATTTTGCTCTGTGAATGGTATTTTGGACAAAAGCAAGTGCTATTGATGGTAGGCTCAACCGAACTGAACATGACAATCGAAGAGGTCTAAACTACCTTGGACACCAGGGTTAGATAGGTCTCAAAGAGGTCTGGTTATAGGGTAGCTTCGACTCCAGCATGCGGCTGGAATGTGCAAACCGTGACCGTCTGTATCACCAGGACCATGGACCACAGATGGTAGCACCGTACCGGGAAATCAGAGTCCAGGCTACAAAGAAGTTGTGGAAACAACCCGGCGGAGGGCGATTGCCTTTACATCTCCAGAACCAAAGTATGTCAGTGCCTACAACACTCAATCTCACCGGTCCCCTGACCGGTAAAAAAATAGACCCCTGATGGAACTAAAGCGGGTTCCCTCCTCCTTAACCAGGCTTGGGACTGGCACGGCAATTGCCTTGAGTTTCCTTGGTAGGTTATATGGACAAATTGTCGTGGCGGAGTTGCCTACTTTGAGGTCATGATGTTATTATATTGAAGAACTCGCTTCGTATCGAAATGCGACTGTTCTCGTCGGCGGCCAAAGACTAAATGCCAAATTTAATGAGCTAGGCGTTGTATTGACTTTGACACCAGATTAGCGCCAGGGCTGTTTGACCTAAGACTAACTAACTACCGAGACCAACAAGCGTGTGCTGTATTGACTAGGGATTAGTGTCAGGGCTGCTGTAGTAATTAAAATGGCGGCTGCTGTCAAAAATAAGTAGGTATGTACCCGTTGAGGAAATAAAAGGATGTCAACGAAGCACGAATAGGCTCGGGCAGGTCAGGGTTAGGGTTAGGGTTACTAAAGACATGCGATAAAACATGTTACATGCCATACGACATGTGATGCACTGGCTCATGAGGCATCCGATGGAATTGAGAAGGGAATATAGAAAATATGGTGTTTGGCTCTGTATGATGTTAGTAGGCTCTACCGAAGTGCTAGTGGCATTCGAAGAGGTCAAAGGACTACCCAGCGATGCCATGAAGGGTACCGATCGTACCGGGAGAAAAAATCTCCAGAGTTCACAGGTCTCAACGAGTTGTGGAGACCACAAGGCGGAGGGCGATTGCCGTATATTTCCAGGACCAAGGTGTGTCAGTGCCTACATTATACTCAATATCACCAAAGAACCCCTGACAGGTAAAATTAGACCCCTGATGTAACTAAAGCGGGTTCCCTCCTCCTTAACCAGGCTTGGGACTGGCACGGCATTGCCTTGAATTTCCGATGGCAGGTTTATGGACAAGTGTCGTGGCGGAGTTGCCTACTTTGAGGTCATGATGTTATGCGAAGAACCACGCTTCGTATCAAATGCGACTGTTCTCGTCGGCGGCCAAAGAATAAATGCTGTGTGTTATAGAGCGGCGCGCTATACTGATGTATAGGGTCAGTGTTAGGGCTGTTGAAGGCTATGTAGCGTTTCGCAGCCAACTCTCTGTCTCTCTCCCACAGGAAAACCAAAAGGCACTGGCGGGATAGGGTTACTAAAGACATGCGATAAAACATGTTACATGCCATACGACATGTGATGCACTGGCTCATGAGGCATCCGATGGAATTGAGAAGGGAATATAGAAAATATGGTGTTTGGCTCTGTATGATGTTAGTAGGCTCTACCGAAGTGCTAGTGGCATTCGAAGAGGTCAAAGGACTACCCAGCGATGCCATGAAGGGTACCGATCGTACCGGGAGAAAAAATCTCCAGAGTTCACAGGTCTCAACGAGTTGTGGAGACCACAAGGCGGAGGGCGATTGCCGTATATTTCCAGGACCAAGGTGTGTCAGTGCCTACATTATACTCAATATCACCAAAGAACCCCTGACAGGTAAAATTAGACCCCTGATGTAACTAAAGCGGGTTCCCTCCTCCTTAACCAGGCTTGGGACTGGCACGGCATTGCCTTGAATTTCCGATGGCAGGTTTATGGACAAGTGTCGTGGCGGAGTTGCCTACTTTGAGGTCATGATGTTATGCGAAGAACCACGCTTCGTATCAAATGCGACTGTTCTCGTCGGCGGCCAAAGAATAAATGCTGTGTGTTATAGAGCGGCGCGCTATACTGATGTATAGGGTCAGTGTTAGGGCTGTTGAAGGCTATGTAGCGTTTCGCAGCCAACTCTCTGTCTCTCTCCCACAGGAAAACCAAAAGGCACTGGCGGGATAGGGTTACTAAAGACATGCGATAAAACATGTTACATGCCATACGACATGTGATGCACTGGCTCATGAGGCATCCGATGGAATTGAGAAGGGAATATAGAAAATATGGTGTTTGGCTCTGTATGATGTTAGTAGGCTCTACCGAAGTGCTAGTGGCATTCGAAGAGGTCAAAGGACTACCCAGCGATGCCATGAAGGGTACCGATCGTACCGGGAGAAAAAATCTCCAGAGTTCACAGGTCTCAACGAGTTGTGGAGACCACAAGGCGGAGGGCGATTGCCGTATATTTCCAGGACCAAGGTGTGTCAGTGCCTACATTATACTCAATATCACCAAAGAACCCCTGACAGGTAAAATTAGACCCCTGATGTAACTAAAGCGGGTTCCCTCCTCCTTAACCAGGCTTGGGACTGGCACGGCATTGCCTTGAATTTCCGATGGCAGGTTTATGGACAAGTGTCGTGGCGGAGTTGCCTACTTTGAGGTCATGATGTTATGCGAAGAACCACGCTTCGTATCAAATGCGACTGTTCTCGTCGGCGGCCAAAGAATAAATGCTGTGTGTTATAGAGCGGCGCGCTATACTGATGTATAGGGTCAGTGTTAGGGCTGTTGAAGGCTATGTAGCGTTTCGCAGCCAACTCTCTGTCTCTCTCCCACAGGAAAACCAAAAGGCACTGGCGGGATAGGGTTACTAAAGACATGCGATAAAACATGTTACATGCCATACGACATGTGATGCACTGGCTCATGAGGCATCCGATGGAATTGAGAAGGGAATATAGAAAATATGGTGTTTGGCTCTGTATGATGTTAGTAGGCTCTACCGAAGTGCTAGTGGCATTCGAAGAGGTCAAAGGACTACCCAGCGATGCCATGAAGGGTACCGATCGTACCGGGAGAAAAAATCTCCAGAGTTCACAGGTCTCAACGAGTTGTGGAGACCACAAGGCGGAGGGCGATTGCCGTATATTTCCAGGACCAAGGTGTGTCAGTGCCTACATTATACTCAATATCACCAAAGAACCCCTGACAGGTAAAATTAGACCCCTGATGTAACTAAAGCGGGTTCCCTCCTCCTTAACCAGGCTTGGGACTGGCACGGCATTGCCTTGAATTTCCGATGGCAGGTTTATGGACAAGTGTCGTGGCGGAGTTGCCTACTTTGAGGTCATGATGTTATGCGAAGAACCACGCTTCGTATCAAATGCGACTGTTCTCGTCGGCGGCCAAAGAATAAATGCTGTGTGTTATAGAGCGGCGCGCTATACTGATGTATAGGGTCAGTGTTAGGGCTGTTGAAGGCTATGTAGCGTTTCGCAGCCAACTCTCTGTCTCTCTCCCACAGGAAAACCAAAAGGCACTGGCGGGATAGGGTTACTAAAGACATGCGATAAAACATGTTACATGCCATACGACATGTGATGCACTGGCTCATGAGGCATCCGATGGAATTGAGAAGGGAATATAGAAAATATGGTGTTTGGCTCTGTATGATGTTAGTAGGCTCTACCGAAGTGCTAGTGGCATTCGAAGAGGTCAAAGGACTACCCAGCGATGCCATGAAGGGTACCGATCGTACCGGGAGAAAAAATCTCCAGAGTTCACAGGTCTCAACGAGTTGTGGAGACCACAAGGCGGAGGGCGATTGCCGTATATTTCCAGGACCAAGGTGTGTCAGTGCCTACATTATACTCAATATCACCAAAGAACCCCTGACAGGTAAAATTAGACCCCTGATGTAACTAAAGCGGGTTCCCTCCTCCTTAACCAGGCTTGGGACTGGCACGGCATTGCCTTGAATTTCCGATGGCAGGTTTATGGACAAGTGTCGTGGCGGAGTTGCCTACTTTGAGGTCATGATGTTATGCGAAGAACCACGCTTCGTATCAAATGCGACTGTTCTCGTCGGCGGCCAAAGAATAAATGCTGTGTGTTATAGAGCGGCGCGCTATACTGATGTATAGGGTCAGTGTTAGGGCTGTTGAAGGCTATGTAGCGTTTCGCAGCCAACTCTCTGTCTCTCTCCCACAGGAAAACCAAAAGGCACTGGCGGGATAGGGTTACTAAAGACATGCGATAAAACATGTTACATGCCATACGACATGTGATGCACTGGCTCATGAGGCATCCGATGGAATTGAGAAGGGAATATAGAAAATATGGTGTTTGGCTCTGTATGATGTTAGTAGGCTCTACCGAAGTGCTAGTGGCATTCGAAGAGGTCAAAGGACTACCCAGCGATGCCATGAAGGGTACCGATCGTACCGGGAGAAAAAATCTCCAGAGTTCACAGGTCTCAACGAGTTGTGGAGACCACAAGGCGGAGGGCGATTGCCGTATATTTCCAGGACCAAGGTGTGTCAGTGCCTACATTATACTCAATATCACCAAAGAACCCCTGACAGGTAAAATTAGACCCCTGATGTAACTAAAGCGGGTTCCCTCCTCCTTAACCAGGCTTGGGACTGGCACGGCATTGCCTTGAATTTCCGATGGCAGGTTTATGGACAAGTGTCGTGGCGGAGTTGCCTACTTTGAGGTCATGATGTTATGCGAAGAACCACGCTTCGTATCAAATGCGACTGTTCTCGTCGGCGGCCAAAGAATAAATGCTGTGTGTTATAGAGCGGCGCGCTATACTGATGTATAGGGTCAGTGTTAGGGCTGTTGAAGGCTATGTAGCGTTTCGCAGCCAACTCTCTGTCTCTCTCCCACAGGAAAACCAAAAGGCACTGGCGGGATAGGGTTACTAAAGACATGCGATAAAACATGTTACATGCCATACGACATGTGATGCACTGGCTCATGAGGCATCCGATGGAATTGAGAAGGGAATATAGAAAATATGGTGTTTGGCTCTGTATGATGTTAGTAGGCTCTACCGAAGTGCTAGTGGCATTCGAAGAGGTCAAAGGACTACCCAGCGATGCCATGAAGGGTACCGATCGTACCGGGAGAAAAAATCTCCAGAGTTCACAGGTCTCAACGAGTTGTGGAGACCACAAGGCGGAGGGCGATTGCCGTATATTTCCAGGACCAAGGTGTGTCAGTGCCTACATTATACTCAATATCACCAAAGAACCCCTGACAGGTAAAATTAGACCCCTGATGTAACTAAAGCGGGTTCCCTCCTCCTTAACCAGGCTTGGGACTGGCACGGCATTGCCTTGAATTTCCGATGGCAGGTTTATGGACAAGTGTCGTGGCGGAGTTGCCTACTTTGAGGTCATGATGTTATGCGAAGAACCACGCTTCGTATCAAATGCGACTGTTCTCGTCGGCGGCCAAAGAATAAATGCTGTGTGTTATAGAGCGGCGCGCTATACTGATGTATAGGGTCAGTGTTAGGGCTGTTGAAGGCTATGTAGCGTTTCGCAGCCAACTCTCTGTCTCTCTCCCACAGGAAAACCAAAAGGCACTGGCGGGATAGGGTTACTAAAGACATGCGATAAAACATGTTACATGCCATACGACATGTGATGCACTGGCTCATGAGGCATCCGATGGAATTGAGAAGGGAATATAGAAAATATGGTGTTTGGCTCTGTATGATGTTAGTAGGCTCTACCGAAGTGCTAGTGGCATTCGAAGAGGTCAAAGGACTACCCAGCGATGCCATGAAGGGTACCGATCGTACCGGGAGAAAAAATCTCCAGAGTTCACAGGTCTCAACGAGTTGTGGAGACCACAAGGCGGAGGGCGATTGCCGTATATTTCCAGGACCAAGGTGTGTCAGTGCCTACATTATACTCAATATCACCAAAGAACCCCTGACAGGTAAAATTAGACCCCTGATGTAACTAAAGCGGGTTCCCTCCTCCTTAACCAGGCTTGGGACTGGCACGGCATTGCCTTGAATTTCCGATGGCAGGTTTATGGACAAGTGTCGTGGCGGAGTTGCCTACTTTGAGGTCATGATGTTATGCGAAGAACCACGCTTCGTATCAAATGCGACTGTTCTCGTCGGCGGCCAAAGAATAAATGCTGTGTGTTATAGAGCGGCGCGCTATACTGATGTATAGGGTCAGTGTTAGGGCTGTTGAAGGCTATGTAGCGTTTCGCAGCCAACTCTCTGTCTCTCTCCCACAGGAAAACCAAAAGGCACTGGCGGGATAGGGTTACTAAAGACATGCGATAAAACATGTTACATGCCATACGACATGTGATGCACTGGCTCATGAGGCATCCGATGGAATTGAGAAGGGAATATAGAAAATATGGTGTTTGGCTCTGTATGATGTTAGTAGGCTCTACCGAAGTGCTAGTGGCATTCGAAGGGTTAGGGTTAGGGTTAGGGTTAGGGTTAGGGTTTCTAAACAAACATGCGGTTAAACATGTGAACATGCCATAAGACATGTGATGCACGGGCTCATGAAGTTACCCATGGAATCGAAAGGAGACTGTGGACTATGTGATGTTTTGCTCACTCAATATGTGATTTTGCTGTTGTTTGTAGGCTCAACCGAAGTTACTGTGGAAACATTCGAAGAGGTCTATGTACCAGGGAAAATCGACAGTGTGTAGGTTTCAATGAGGTTCCAGACCATTAACACCCAGTATCACCAGAACTGTTAATTTCCAGAGTTGGCAGGTCTCAACGAGTGGGCCCAAACAACCGGGGGGAGGGCGAGTGCCTTAATGTCTCCGGAGCCGATTGCCGAACCTACCTTATACTCAATATCACCAATTAACCCCTGACAGGTAATTAGACCCCTGATGGAACTAAAGCGGGTTCCCTCCTCCTTAACCAGGCTTGGGACTGGCACGGCAATTGCCTTGAGTTTCCTTAGTAGGTTATATGGACAAGTTGTCGTGGCGGAGTTGCCTACTCTGAGGTCATGATGTTATTATTGAAGAACGCGCTTCGTATCGAAATGCGACTGTTCGCGTCGGCGGCCAAAGAACGAATGCTGAGTTGTATGGAGCTGTGCGCTGTACTGACGTATAGGGTTAGTGTTAGGGATGGTATAGGCTATGTAGCCTTGGACAGTCAACTCCCTCTCCCACAGGAAAACCGCAAGGCACTGGCGGGATAGGGTTTCTAAACAAACATGCGGTTAAACATGTGAACATGCCATAAGACATGTGATGCACGGGCTCATGAAGTTACCCATGGAATCGAAAGGAGACTGTGGACTATGTGATGTTTTGCTCACTCAATATGTGATTTTGCTGTTGTTTGTAGGCTCAACCGAAGTTACTGTGGAAACATTCGAAGAGGTCTATGTACCAGGGAAAATCGACAGTGTGTAGGTTTCAATGAGGTTCCAGACCATTAACACCCAGTATCACCAGAACTGTTAATTTCCAGAGTTGGCAGGTCTCAACGAGTGGGCCCAAACAACCGGGGGGAGGGCGAGTGCCTTAATGTCTCCGGAGCCGATTGCCGAACCTACCTTATACTCAATATCACCAATTAACCCCTGACAGGTAATTAGACCCCTGATGGAACTAAAGCGGGTTCCCTCCTCCTTAACCAGGCTTGGGACTGGCACGGCAATTGCCTTGAGTTTCCTTAGTAGGTTATATGGACAAGTTGTCGTGGCGGAGTTGCCTACTCTGAGGTCATGATGTTATTATTGAAGAACGCGCTTCGTATCGAAATGCGACTGTTCGCGTCGGCGGCCAAAGAACGAATGCTGAGTTGTATGGAGCTGTGCGCTGTACTGACGTATAGGGTTAGTGTTAGGGATGGTATAGGCTATGTAGCCTTGGACAGTCAACTCCCTCTCCCACAGGAAAACCGCAAGGCACTGGCGGGATAGGGTTTCTAAACAAACATGCGGTTAAACATGTGAACATGCCATAAGACATGTGATGCACGGGCTCATGAAGTTACCCATGGAATCGAAAGGAGACTGTGGACTATGTGATGTTTTGCTCACTCAATATGTGATTTTGCTGTTGTTTGTAGGCTCAACCGAAGTTACTGTGGAAACATTCGAAGAGGTCTATGTACCAGGGAAAATCGACAGTGTGTAGGTTTCAATGAGGTTCCAGACCATTAACACCCAGTATCACCAGAACTGTTAATTTCCAGAGTTGGCAGGTCTCAACGAGTGGGCCCAAACAACCGGGGGGAGGGCGAGTGCCTTAATGTCTCCGGAGCCGATTGCCGAACCTACCTTATACTCAATATCACCAATTAACCCCTGACAGGTAATTAGACCCCTGATGGAACTAAAGCGGGTTCCCTCCTCCTTAACCAGGCTTGGGACTGGCACGGCAATTGCCTTGAGTTTCCTTAGTAGGTTATATGGACAAGTTGTCGTGGCGGAGTTGCCTACTCTGAGGTCATGATGTTATTATTGAAGAACGCGCTTCGTATCGAAATGCGACTGTTCGCGTCGGCGGCCAAAGAACGAATGCTGAGTTGTATGGAGCTGTGCGCTGTACTGACGTATAGGGTTAGTGTTAGGGATGGTATAGGCTATGTAGCCTTGGACAGTCAACTCCCTCTCCCACAGGAAAACCGCAAGGCACTGGCGGGATAGGGTTTCTAAACAAACATGCGGTTAAACATGTGAACATGCCATAAGACATGTGATGCACGGGCTCATGAAGTTACCCATGGAATCGAAAGGAGACTGTGGACTATGTGATGTTTTGCTCACTCAATATGTGATTTTGCTGTTGTTTGTAGGCTCAACCGAAGTTACTGTGGAAACATTCGAAGAGGTCTATGTACCAGGGAAAATCGACAGTGTGTAGGTTTCAATGAGGTTCCAGACCATTAACACCCAGTATCACCAGAACTGTTAATTTCCAGAGTTGGCAGGTCTCAACGAGTGGGCCCAAACAACCGGGGGGAGGGCGAGTGCCTTAATGTCTCCGGAGCCGATTGCCGAACCTACCTTATACTCAATATCACCAATTAACCCCTGACAGGTAATTAGACCCCTGATGGAACTAAAGCGGGTTCCCTCCTCCTTAACCAGGCTTGGGACTGGCACGGCAATTGCCTTGAGTTTCCTTAGTAGGTTATATGGACAAGTTGTCGTGGCGGAGTTGCCTACTCTGAGGTCATGATGTTATTATTGAAGAACGCGCTTCGTATCGAAATGCGACTGTTCGCGTCGGCGGCCAAAGAACGAATGCTGAGTTGTATGGAGCTGTGCGCTGTACTGACGTATAGGGTTAGTGTTAGGGATGGTATAGGCTATGTAGCCTTGGACAGTCAACTCCCTCTCCCACAGGAAAACCGCAAGGCACTGGCGGGATAGGGTTTCTAAACAAACATGCGGTTAAACATGTGAACATGCCATAAGACATGTGATGCACGGGCTCATGAAGTTACCCATGGAATCGAAAGGAGACTGTGGACTATGTGATGTTTTGCTCACTCAATATGTGATTTTGCTGTTGTTTGTAGGCTCAACCGAAGTTACTGTGGAAACATTCGAAGAGGTCTATGTACCAGGGAAAATCGACAGTGTGTAGGTTTCAATGAGGTTCCAGACCATTAACACCCAGTATCACCAGAACTGTTAATTTCCAGAGTTGGCAGGTCTCAACGAGTGGGCCCAAACAACCGGGGGGAGGGCGAGTGCCTTAATGTCTCCGGAGCCGATTGCCGAACCTACCTTATACTCAATATCACCAATTAACCCCTGACAGGTAATTAGACCCCTGATGGAACTAAAGCGGGTTCCCTCCTCCTTAACCAGGCTTGGGACTGGCACGGCAATTGCCTTGAGTTTCCTTAGTAGGTTATATGGACAAGTTGTCGTGGCGGAGTTGCCTACTCTGAGGTCATGATGTTATTATTGAAGAACGCGCTTCGTATCGAAATGCGACTGTTCGCGTCGGCGGCCAAAGAACGAATGCTGAGTTGTATGGAGCTGTGCGCTGTACTGACGTATAGGGTTAGTGTTAGGGATGGTATAGGCTATGTAGCCTTGGACAGTCAACTCCCTCTCCCACAGGAAAACCGCAAGGCACTGGCGGGATAGGGTTTCTAAACAAACATGCGGTTAAACATGTGAACATGCCATAAGACATGTGATGCACGGGCTCATGAAGTTACCCATGGAATCGAAAGGAGACTGTGGACTATGTGATGTTTTGCTCACTCAATATGTGATTTTGCTGTTGTTTGTAGGCTCAACCGAAGTTACTGTGGAAACATTCGAAGAGGTCTATGTACCAGGGAAAATCGACAGTGTGTAGGTTTCAATGAGGTTCCAGACCATTAACACCCAGTATCACCAGAACTGTTAATTTCCAGAGTTGGCAGGTCTCAACGAGTGGGCCCAAACAACCGGGGGGAGGGCGAGTGCCTTAATGTCTCCGGAGCCGATTGCCGAACCTACCTTATACTCAATATCACCAATTAACCCCTGACAGGTAATTAGACCCCTGATGGAACTAAAGCGGGTTCCCTCCTCCTTAACCAGGCTTGGGACTGGCACGGCAATTGCCTTGAGTTTCCTTAGTAGGTTATATGGACAAGTTGTCGTGGCGGAGTTGCCTACTCTGAGGTCATGATGTTATTATTGAAGAACGCGCTTCGTATCGAAATGCGACTGTTCGCGTCGGCGGCCAAAGAACGAATGCTGAGTTGTATGGAGCTGTGCGCTGTACTGACGTATAGGGTTAGTGTTAGGGATGGTATAGGCTATGTAGCCTTGGACAGTCAACTCCCTCTCCCACAGGAAAACCGCAAGGCACTGGCGGGATAGGGTTTCTAAACAAACATGCGGTTAAACATGTGAACATGCCATAAGACATGTGATGCACGGGCTCATGAAGTTACCCATGGAATCGAAAGGAGACTGTGGACTATGTGATGTTTTGCTCACTCAATATGTGATTTTGCTGTTGTTTGTAGGCTCAACCGAAGTTACTGTGGAAACATTCGAAGAGGTCTATGTACCAGGGAAAATCGACAGTGTGTAGGTTTCAATGAGGTTCCAGACCATTAACACCCAGTATCACCAGAACTGTTAATTTCCAGAGTTGGCAGGTCTCAACGAGTGGGCCCAAACAACCGGGGGGAGGGCGAGTGCCTTAATGTCTCCGGAGCCGATTGCCGAACCTACCTTATACTCAATATCACCAATTAACCCCTGACAGGTAATTAGACCCCTGATGGAACTAAAGCGGGTTCCCTCCTCCTTAACCAGGCTTGGGACTGGCACGGCAATTGCCTTGAGTTTCCTTAGTAGGTTATATGGACAAGTTGTCGTGGCGGAGTTGCCTACTCTGAGGTCATGATGTTATTATTGAAGAACGCGCTTCGTATCGAAATGCGACTGTTCGCGTCGGCGGCCAAAGAACGAATGCTGAGTTGTATGGAGCTGTGCGCTGTACTGACGTATAGGGTTAGTGTTAGGGATGGTATAGGCTATGTAGCCTTGGACAGTCAACTCCCTCTCCCACAGGAAAACCGCAAGGCACTGGCGGGATAGGGTTTCTAAACAAACATGCGGTTAAACATGTGAACATGCCATAAGACATGTGATGCACGGGCTCATGAAGTTACCCATGGAATCGAAAGGAGACTGTGGACTATGTGATGTTTTGCTCACTCAATATGTGATTTTGCTGTTGTTTGTAGGCTCAACCGAAGTTACTGTGGAAACATTCGAAGAGGTCTATGTACCAGGGAAAATCGACAGTGTGTAGGTTTCAATGAGGTTCCAGACCATTAACACCCAGTATCACCAGAACTGTTAATTTCCAGAGTTGGCAGGTCTCAACGAGTGGGCCCAAACAACCGGGGGGAGGGCGAGTGCCTTAATGTCTCCGGAGCCGATTGCCGAACCTACCTTATACTCAATATCACCAATTAACCCCTGACAGGTAATTAGACCCCTGATGGAACTAAAGCGGGTTCCCTCCTCCTTAACCAGGCTTGGGACTGGCACGGCAATTGCCTTGAGTTTCCTTAGTAGGTTATATGGACAAGTTGTCGTGGCGGAGTTGCCTACTCTGAGGTCATGATGTTATTATTGAAGAACGCGCTTCGTATCGAAATGCGACTGTTCGCGTCGGCGGCCAAAGAACGAATGCTGAGTTGTATGGAGCTGTGCGCTGTACTGACGTATAGGGTTAGTGTTAGGGATGGTATAGGCTATGTAGCCTTGGACAGTCAACTCCCTCTCCCACAGGAAAACCGCAAGGCACTGGCGGGATAGGGTTTCTAAACAAACATGCGGTTAAACATGTGAACATGCCATAAGACATGTGATGCACGGGCTCATGAAGTTACCCATGGAATCGAAAGGAGACTGTGGACTATGTGATGTTTTGCTCACTCAATATGTGATTTCAGGGTTAGGGTTAGGGTTAGGGTTAGGGGTTAGGGTTAGGGGTTAGGGTTAGGGTTAGGGTTAGGGTTAGGGTTAGGGTTAGGGTTAGGGTTAGGGTTAGGGTTAGGGTTAGGGTTAGGGTTTGGGTTAGGGTTAGGGTTAGGGTTAGGGTTAGGGTTAGGGTTAGGGTTAGGTGTTAGGATTAGGGCTTAGGGTAAGGGTTAGAGTTAGGGTTAGAGTTAGGGATAGGGTTAGAGATAGGGTTAGAGTTAGGGATAGAGTTAGATGTTAGGATTAGGGTAAGGGTTAGAGTTAGGAATAGGGTTAGAGTTAGGGATAGAGTTAGAGTTTAGAGTTAGGAATAGAGTGTTAGAGTTAGAAGGTAAGCCCTGGAAGGGTGTACTGGCACAATCTTCAGTTCGTCCGCCATTATGGACCCATAGATGGTTCATGATGTTTCTGGTTGAGACCGAACGGGGCGTATGTCATGAGTTGATGTATCCACTCTAGCTCCCGTTCCAGTCGTAGGCTACGATTATTTGTTTTAATTTGTTCTATTGGTATTATGGTTAGATCGTTTATTGTGTGCTTGTTTTCGTTGAAGTGTAAGGCTATAGGTGTGTCTTTCTTTAATTTGATATTAGATTTGTGGTTGGCTAGTCTTTCGGAAAGTTGTCTGCTGGTTTCACCTACGTATTGTTTAGTGCATTTCTTACAGTTTATTAGGTAGATTACGTTACGGCTTTTACAATCTAATGTGTCCTTTATTGTGTACTTTCTCCTTGTGTATGTACTAGAGAAGTGTTTTGTCATTGGTAGATGTTGGCATGTTTGGCATCTTGTTGAGTTGCATTTGAACGCCCCTATCGATTGTTTGTCTCTGTGCGTTGTTTTGGTGTGTTTGTTAGTAAGTAGTTGAGTAAGGTTTTTATGTTTTTTGTAAGCCGCGATTATCTTATAATCTGAAAAGCCTTCCCTAGTAGTTATGTTTCGTTTCCATTCCCTAACTAAATGTGTTCCTATAGGTGAGTATGGAATTATGATTGGCATTAGATTTTTAGTGTTTGTGTCTTGTTCTCTTTGGGTGTGGTAGTACCAGATGTCGCTTTTCATTTTCCTAAGTAGTCTCTTGTTATAACCTCGTCTCTTGAGGGAGTTAAAGAGGATAAAGCACGCCTGATCGTAATCTGATTTGAACGAACTGAGTCGTTTGAATCTTAGCACCTGGGATTTCAGAACTCCTCGTGCTGTGTGAGGGGGGTGGAAGGAAGCGGTGTGGAGGAGTTGATGGGTGTCGGTTTCTTTAAAGTATACTCGGGTTTCTAGTGTGCATGCTTCGTTGTGTGAGTGTTTGAAAACTGTGGTGTCTAAGAAATTTACTTCTGAATCGCTAACATTAAGTGTTATTTTTATGTCTGGAATTAATGTGTTTAAATATGTTTCGTATTCTTTTAATTCGGCGCGGGTGCCTCTCCATACAAAGAAAATGTCATCTAAAAATCTAAAGTAGAGTTCTGGTTTAATCCGAAAATGATGCATAGCCTTATCGTCAAATTCTACAAGGTAAAGGTCTGCCAGGCTCGGGGCGTACGGTTTCCCCATAGCAGTGCCAAAAATTTGTAAGAAAATCTCATTATTAAATTTAAAGTCATTATTTCTCATTGTTAGTTCCAAAAGTTCCAGAATTTCCCTATCTGGCCTATTGGGGTCTGGGTTGCTGGCCAAAGTCTGCTTAATTACTTCCAAAGTCCTATCTATATTCATATTTGTATATAATGCCGTGACGTCTCCAGTTACCAATAAGCAATTTTTACCCACTTTATTTCCTCTAATTTTGCTAATAAATTCATATGTGTCCTTGATATATGATAGATGCTTCTGTGCTAGTGGTCTTAGAAAGTGGTCAATAAAATCGCTAACTCTGCGAGATTCGGTCTCGCAATCCGCTACTATCGGCCTGCCCTCGGGCATATCCTGCTGTGGCCATTTTGATTTCTGTTTATGTACTTTAGGTAAAAGATAAAAATTTCTCTCCCTATCAGATTCTTTTGCACTTAGGTATGTTAGTTGTCGTTTTGTAATGATTTCTTTAGCTTTTAATCTTCTAAGTATGGGTTAGGGTTAGGGTTAGGGTTAGGGTTAGGGTTAGGGTTAGGGTTAGGGTTAGGGTTAGGGTTAGGGTTAGGGTTAGGGTTTGGGTTAGGGGTTAGGGTTAGGGTTAGGGTTAGGGTTAGGGTTAGGGTTAGGGTTAGGGTTAGTTAGGGTTAGGGTTAGGGTTAGGGTTAGGGTTAGGGTTAGGGTTAGGGTTAGGGTTAGGGTTAGGGTTAGGGTTAGGGTTAGGGTTAGGGTTAGGGTTAGGGTTAGGGTTAGGGTTAGGGTTAGGGTTAGGGTTAGGGTTAGGGTTAGGGTTAGGGTTAGGGTTAGGGTTAGGGTTAGGGTTAGGGTTAGGGTTAGGGTTAGGGTTAGGGTTAGGGTTAGGGTTAGGGTTAGGGTTAGGGTTAGGGTTAGGGTTAGGGTTAGGGTTAGGGTTAGGGTTAGGGTTAGGGTTAGGGTTAGGGTTAGGGTTAGGGTTAGGGTTAGGGTTAGGGTTAGGGTTAGGGTTAGGGTTAGGGTTAGGGTTAGGGTTAGGGTTAGGGTTAGGGTTAGGGTTAGGGTTAGGGTTAGGGTTAGGGTTAGGGTTAGGGTTAGGGTTAGGGTTAGGGTTAGGGTTAGGGTTAGGGTTAGGGTTAGGGTTAGGGTTAGGGTTAGGGTTAGGGTTAGGGTTAGGGTTAGGGTTAGGGTTAGGGTTAGGGTTAGGGTTAGGGTTAGGGTTAGGGTTAGGGTTAGGGTTAGGGTTAGGGTTAGGGTTAGGGTTAGGGTTAGGGTTAGGGTTAGGGTTAGGGTTAGGGTTAGGGTTAGGGTTAGGGTTAGGGTTAGGGTTAGGGTTAGGGTTAGGGTTAGGGTTAGGGTTAGGGTTAGGGTTAGGGTTAGGGTTAGGGTTAGGGTTAGGGTTAGGGTTAGGGTTAGGGTTAGGGTTAGGGTTAGGGTTAGGGTTAGGGTTAGGGTTAGGGTTAGGGTTAGGGTTAGGGTTAGGGTTAGGGTTAGGGTTAGGGTTAGGGTTAGGGTTAGGGTTAGGGTTAGGGTTAGGGTTAGGGTTAGGGTTAGGGTTAGGGTTAGGGTTAGGGTTAGGGTTAGGGTTAGGGTTAGGGTTAGGGTTAGGGTTAGGGTTAGGGTTAGGGTTAGGGTTAGGGTTAGGGTTAGGGTTAGGGTTAGGGTTAGGGTTAGGGTTAGGGTTAGGGTTAGGGTTAGGGTTAGGGTTAGGGTTAGGGTTAGGGTTAGGGTTAGGGTTAGGGTTAGGGTTAGGGTTAGGGTTAGGGTTAGGGTTAGGGTTAGGGTTAGGGTTAGGGTTAGGGTTAGGGTTAGGGTTAGGGTTAGGGTTAGGGTTAGGGTTAGGGTTAGGGTTAGGGTTAGGGTTAGGGTTAGGGTTAGGGTTAGGGTTAGGGTTAGGGTTAGGGTTAGGGTTAGGGTTAGGGTTAGGGTTAGGGTTAGGGTTAGGGTTAGGGTTAGGGTTAGGGTTAGGGTTAGGGTTAGGGTTAGGGTTAGGGTTAGGGTTAGGGTTAGGGTTAGGGTTAGGGTTAGGGTTAGGGTTAGGGTTAGGGTTAGGGTTAGGGTTAGGGTTAGGGTTAGGGTTAGGGTTAGGGTTAGGGTTAGGGTTAGGGTTAGGGTTAGGGTTAGGGTTAGGGTTAGGGTTAGGGTTAGGGTTAGGGTTAGGGTTAGGGTTAGGGTTAGGGTTAGGGTTAGGGTTAGGGTTAGGGTTAGGGTTAGGGTTAGGGTTAGGGTTAGGGTTAGGGTTAGGGTTAGGGTTAGGGTTAGGGTTAGGGTTAGGGTTAGGGTTAGGGTTAGGGTTAGGGTTAGGGTTAGGGTTAGGGTTAGGGTTAGGGTTAGGGTTAGGGTTAGGGTTAGGGTTAGGGTTAGGGTTAGGGTTAGGGTTAGGGTTAGGGTTAGGGTTAGGGTTAGGGTTAGGGTTAGGGTTAGGGTTAGGGTTAGGGTTAGGGTTAGGGTTAGGGTTAGGGTTAGGGTTAGGGTTAGGGTTAGGGTTAGGGTTAGGGTTAGGGTTAGGGTTAGGGTTAGGGTTAGGGTTAGGGTTAGGGTTAGGGTTAGGGTTAGGGTTAGGGTTAGGGTTAGGGTTAGGGTTAGGGTTAGGGTTAGGGTTAGGGTTAGGGTTAGGGTTAGGGTTAGGGTTAGGGTTAGGGTTAGGGTTAGGGTTAGGGTTAGGGTTAGGGTTAGGGTTAGGGTTAGGGTTAGGGTTAGGGTTAGGGTTAGGGTTAGGGTTAGGGTTAGGGTTAGGGTTAGGGTTAGGGTTAGGGTTAGGGTTAGGGTTAGGGTTAGGGTTAGGGTTAGGGTTAGGGTTAGGGTTAGGGTTAGGGTTAGGGTTAGGGTTAGGGTTAGGGTTAGGGTTAGGGTTAGGGTTAGGGTTAGGGTTAGGGTTAGGGTTAGGGTTAGGGTTAGGGTTAGGGTTAGGGTTAGGGTTAGGGTTAGGGTTAGGGTTAGGGTTAGGGTTAGGGTTAGGGTTAGGGTTAGGGTTAGGGTTAGGGTTAGGGTTAGGGTTAGGGTTAGGGTTAGGGTTAGGGTTAGGGTTAGGGTTAGGGTTAGGGTTAGGGTTAGGGTTAGGGTTAGGGTTAGGGTTAGGGTTAGGGTTAGGGTTAGGGTTAGGGTTAGGGTTAGGGTTAGGGTTAGGGTTAGGGTTAGGGTTAGGGTTAGGGTTAGGGTTAGGGTTAGGGTTAGGGTTAGGGTTAGGGTTAGGGTTAGGGTTAGGGTTAGGGTTAGGGTTAGGGTTAGGGTTAGGGTTAGGGTTAGGGTTAGGGTTAGGGTTAGGGTTAGGGTTAGGGTTAGGGTTAGGGTTAGGGTTAGGGTTAGGGTTAGGGTTAGGGTTAGGGTTAGGGTTAGGGTTAGGGTTAGGGTTAGGGTTAGGGTTAGGGTTAGGGTTAGGGTTAGGGTTAGGGTTAGGGTTAGGGTTAGGGTTAGGGTTAGGGTTAGGGTTAGGGTTAGGGTTAGGGTTAGGGTTAGGGTTAGGGTTAGGGTTAGGGTTAGGGTTAGGGTTAGGGTTAGGGTTAGGGTTAGGGTTAGGGTTAGGGTTAGGGTTAGGGTTAGGGTTAGGGTTAGGGTTAGGGTTAGGGTTAGGGTTAGGGTTAGGGTTAGGGTTAGGGTTAGGGTTAGGGTTAGGGTTAGGGTTAGGGTTAGGGTTAGGGTTAGGGTTAGGGTTAGGGTTAGGGTTAGGGTTAGGGTTAGGGTTAGGGTTAGGGTTAGGGTTAGGGTTAGGGTTAGGGTTAGGGTTAGGGTTAGGGTTAGGGTTAGGGTTAGGGTTAGGGTTAGGGTTAGGGTTAGGGTTAGGGTTAGGGTTAGGGTTAGGGTTAGGGTTAGGGTTAGGGTTAGGGTTAGGGTTAGGGTTAGGGTTAGGGTTAGGGTTAGGGTTAGGGTTAGGGTTAGGGTTAGGGTTAGGGTTAGGGTTAGGGTTAGGGTTAGGGTTAGGGTTAGGGTTAGGGTTAGGGTTAGGGTTAGGGTTAGGGTTAGGGTTAGGGTTAGGGTTAGGGTTAGGGTTAGGGTTAGGGTTAGGGTTAGGGTTAGGGTTAGGGTTAGGGTTAGGGTTAGGGTTAGGGTTAGGGTTAGGGTTAGGGTTAGGGTTAGGGTTAGGGTTAGGGTTAGGGTTAGGGTTAGGGTTAGGGTTAGGGTTAGGGTTAGGGTTAGGGTTAGGGTTAGGGTTAGGGTTAGGGTTAGGGTTAGGGTTAGGGTTAGGGTTAGGGTTAGGGTTAGGGTTAGGGTTAGGGTTAGGGTTAGGGTTAGGGTTAGGGTTAGGGTTAGGGTTAGGGTTAGGGTTAGGGTTAGGGTTAGGGTTAGGGTTAGGGTTAGGGTTAGGGTTAGGGTTAGGGTTAGGGTTAGGGTTAGGGTTAGGGTTAGGGTTAGGGTTAGGGTTAGGGTTAGGGTTAGGGTTAGGGTTAGGGTTAGGGTTAGGGTTAGGGTTAGGGTTAGGGTTAGGGTTAGGGTTAGGGTTAGGGTTAGGGTTAGGGTTAGGGTTAGGGTTAGGGTTAGGGTTAGGGTTAGGGTTAGGGTTAGGGTTAGGGTTAGGGTTAGGGTTAGGGTTAGGGTTAGGGTTAGGGTTAGGGTTAGGGTTAGGGTTAGGGTTAGGGTTAGGGTTAGGGTTAGGGTTAGGGTTAGGGTTAGGGTTAGGGTTAGGGTTAGGGTTAGGGTTAGGGTTAGGGTTAGGGTTAGGGTTAGGGTTAGGGTTAGGGTTAGGGTTAGGGTTAGGGTTAGGGTTAGGGTTAGGGTTAGGGTTAGGGTTAGGGTTAGGGTTAGGGTTAGGGTTAGGGTTAGGGTTAGGGTTAGGGTTAGGGTTAGGGTTAGGGTTAGGGTTAGGGTTAGGGTTAGGGTTAGGGTTAGGGTTAGGGTTAGGGTTAGGGTTAGGGTTAGGGTTAGGGTTAGGGTTAGGGTTAGGGTTAGGGTTAGGGTTAGGGTTAGGGTTAGGGTTAGGGTTAGGGTTAGGGTTAGGGTTAGGGTTAGGGTTAGGGTTAGGGTTAGGGTTAGGGTTAGGGTTAGGGTTAGGGTTAGGGTTAGGGTTAGGGTTAGGGTTAGGGTTAGGGTTAGGGTTAGGGTTAGGGTTAGGGTTAGGGTTAGGGTTAGGGTTAGGGTTAGGGTTAGGGTTAGGGTTAGGGTTAGGGTTAGGGTTAGGGTTAGGGTTAGGGTTAGGGTTAGGGTTAGGGTTAGGGTTAGGGTTAGGGTTAGGGTTAGGGTTAGGGTTAGGGTTAGGGTTAGGGTTAGGTTAGGGTTAGGGTTAGGGTTAGGGTTAGGGTTAGGGTTAGGGTTAGGGTTAGGGTTAGGGTTAGGTTAGGGTTAGGGTTAGGGTTAGGGTTAGGGTTAGGGTTAGGGTTAGGGTTAGGGTTAGGGTTAGGGTTAGGGTTAGGGTAGGGTTAGGGTTAGGTTAGGGTTAGGGTTAGGGTTAGGGTTAGGGGTTAGGGTTAGGGTTAGGGTTAGGGTTAGGGTTAGGGTTAGGTTAGGGTTAGGGTTAGGGTTAGGGTTAGGGTTAGGGTTAGGGTTAGGGTTAGGGTTAGGGTTAGGGTTAGGGTTAGGGTTAGGGTTAGGGTTAGGGTTAGGGTTAGGGTTAGGGTTAGGGTTAGGGTTAGGGTTAGGGTTAGGGTTAGGGTTAGGGTTAGGGTTAGGGTTAGGGTTAGGGTTAGGGTTAGGGTTAGGGTTAGGGTTAGGGTTAGGGTTAGGGTTAGGGTTAGGGTTAGGGTTAGGGGTTAGGGTTAGGGTTAGGGTTAGGGTTAGGGTTAGGGGTTAGGGTTAGGGTTAGGGTTAGGGTTAGGGTTAGGGTTAGGGTTAGGGTTAGGGTTAGGGTTAGGGTTAGGGTTAGGGTTAGGGTTAGGGTTAGGGTTAGGGTTAGGGTTAGGGTTAGGGTTAGGGTTAGGGTTAGGGTTAGGGTTAGGGTTAGGTTAGGGTTAGGGTTAGGTTAGGGTTAGGGTTAGGGTTAGGGTTAGGGTTAGGGTTAGGGTTAGGGTTAGGGTTAGGGTTAGGGTTAGGGTTAGGGTTAGGGTTAGGGTTAGGGTTAGGTTAGGGTTAGGGTTAGGGTTAGGGTTAGGGTTAGGGTTAGGGTTAGGGTTAGGGTTAGGGTTAGGGTTAGGGTTAGGGTTAGGGTTAGGGTTAGGGTTAGGGTTAGGGTTAGGGTTAGGGTTAGGGTTAGGGTTAGGGTTAGGGTTAGGGTTAGGGTTAGGGTTAGGGTTAGGGTTAGGGTTAGGGTTAGGGTTAGGGTTAGGGTTAGGGTTAGGTTAGGGTTAGGGTTAGGGTTAGGGTTAGGGTTAGGGTTAGGGTTAGGGTTAGGGTTAGGGGTTAGGGTTAGGTTAGGGTTAGGGTTAGGGTTAGGGTTAGGGTTAGGGTTAGGGTTAGGGTTAGGGTTAGGGTTAGGGTTAGGGTTAGGGTTAGGGTTAGGGTTAGGGTTAGGGTTAGGGTTAGGGTTAGGGTTAGGGTTAGGGTTAGGGTTAGGGTTAGGGTTAGGGTTAGGGTTAGGGTTAGGGTTAGGGTTAGGGTTAGGTTAGGGTTAGGGTTAGGGTTAGGGTTAGGGTTAGGGTTAGGGTTAGGGTTAGGGTTAGGGTTAGGGTTAGGGTTAGGGTTAGGGGTTAGGGTTAGGGTTAGGGTTAGGGTTAGGGGTTAGGGTTAGGGTTAGGGTTAGGGGTTAGGGTTAGGGTTAGGGTTAGGGTTAGGGTTAGGGTTAGGGTTAGGGTTAGGGTTAGGGTTAGGGTTAGGGTTAGGGTTAGGGTTAGGGTTAGGGTTAGGGTTAGGGTTAGGGTTAGGGTTAGGGTTAGGTTAGGGTTAGGGTTAGGGTTAGGGTTAGGGTTAGGGTTAGGGTTAGGGTTAGGGTTAGGGTTAGGGTTAGGGTTAGGGTTAGGGTTAGGGTTAGGGTTAGGGTTAGGGTTAGGGTTAGGGTTTAGGGTTAGGGTTAGGGTTAGGGTTAGGGTTAGGGTTAGGGTTAGGGTTAGGGTTAGGGTTAGGGTTAGGGTTAGGGGTTAGGGTTAGGGTTAGGTTAGGGTTAGGGTTAGGGTTAGGGTTAGGGTTAGGGTTAGGGTTAGGGTTAGGGTTAGGGTTAGGGTTAGGGTTAG
>CAUVYU010000094.1:0-16271 GCA_963556255.1 Allolobophora icterica | reverse complement strand
GAGAGAGAGAGAGAGACAGAGACAGAGACAGAGACAGAGACAGAGACAGAAACAGAGAGACAGAGAGAGACAGAGACAGAGACAGAGACAGAGACAGACAGAGAGAGACAGAGAGAGACAGAGACAGAGAGAGAGACAGACAGACAGACAGACAGACAGAGAAGGAGACAGTCAGACAGACAGACGTAGAGTCCATTATGCATAGAGTCTATAAAGGAAGCCATTTAATTTCTTAGCCTCGGCCTATGAAGGCGCACAGACAGTCATCTCCCTCGCCGTCTGATCTTCCCAGTGTACAGTCGATGTGCTCATTCACAGCTTCGCGTTCTGTGCGCGCTTGCGGGACAGAAAAATCTTGAAATATCTCTGTTGGAAGGGATATGAACCCCGATCTTTCGGTTGAGAAGCCAGCACGTTAACCACCATTGACAAACGAGTACCCTCATCCACTGGGGAGCACAAATGGGCAGCGAATTAAAACCGTATTGACAAACATAAAGTGAAAAACCGGGAGATTAACGATTTTATAATTATGCATTTATTAAGCGCCACTATCTAATGACCGAGCATAAATCGATGGCGATGAGCAATTGTGAGTGAAGGACTTTGCTCAAGGTCCCTATACCATCCCAGGTGTATAGACCCGAACCCGTACTCTCCGCGTTATAAGCCGAGGGCTTTAGCCAATCGGCTACCATGTCCCATTACAGGTCTTCTTTCTTGGGTCGGGTTATTGCAGTTGGAGCCAAACACACCAGGGTACATTTGCCCCAGATCTTTATTCAGGGCAACTCACGACGCGTTCATCTCCAAGACTGCTGCACTTGATTTGGGGAACCTGATATTTGCCCTATATTTTCTCATTGTGTGGCACCTAGTTCTCAGAGCTTATTGGTATAGTTACTGTTTAACGACACTGTGTCATAACAAAGATGATTAGCGTCGCCCTCCTCCTTTCTTCCCGTCTTGGGACTGGCACTACCAGAGTACGGGCAGTGCCGGAGTTCGTTTCACAGAGTACTATGTTCCCAGCCCTTATATAGCGCCTTTTATACCTCTCAACTTTCAGAACCGAAAACAAAGAGCAGTTTTTCTTGTAAAAATCAACTTTTTTCTCGTCTGCAGTTTTTAAACTTATACACCAGTTCCACACGACATATTAATTATTCCAAATCTCCGAACATACAATGAATTTGTGATTTATATCGCGCCAACAGTATTATAACAGTTTGCTTGCGTGAAAAACTTGATGCACATGATCGTCCTCAAAGAGCGGTTTAAGGCATCGAACCATCACATTCCATTCAAAGAATAGCGATTAACCAATGGGCCACCGTATATCACAATATTGCCAACGGTGTCACATAATTCCTCAGAGTGACACACACTATCCCAGAATGTCCAATTAGATCATTAGATCAGAGTGTCATACAATGGCACAGAGTTTCTTACAATTGCCCAAAGTTATAAAATAGCCCAAAGTGTGTCACCGTTGCCTTGAGCGTCCTACAATAGCTCAAAGTACACCACAATTGCTACTAATGTCCTACAATTGCCCTGAGCGCCCTATAATAGTACCCTACAATTGCTCATTGTGTGCTACAGTTGCCCAAGGTGTTCTACAACTGCAGAGTTTCTTACAATTGCCCAATGTCCTACAATAGCCCAAATTGTTATGTAAGACGCCACCGTGTCACACAAGAAGGCACTTTACGTCACGTGCTCTTTGCATTTGAAATTAACTAATATACTCATCGATTTTTATTCAGCCGTTTTGCAGTAGTACGGAAGACCGCTAACAGCCGCCGCAAGCACCGATGATGATGACGACGACGACAAATGATGATAATGATGATGATGATGGCTGTTGTTGTTATTGTTGTGTCCGAGACTGTAGTTATTATACGTGTCCGTCGAATGGCTGTAATCACGTGACGCCGATGACGTCATGCTGACGTCACTCGGATAGTAGGACGACGGAGCCACCTGGCGGTCCCAGATGAAACCTTGAATGGCGGGAAGACAGAACTCACGAGAAGACTTCAACCCTGAAATAGAACGCAGTCAGGTCAAAGTCAGGAGGTAAGGTATGACATAAGGTATAAAACACAAGGTATACGGAAAGCGAAGGCAATGCAAGATATACGATAAGGTATAAGGTAAGTGAAGGTAATTCCATTTCCATATGAGGTATAAGGTAAGCGAAGGAATTCCAGATGGGGTATAAGGAAAATGAAGGTAATTCCAGATGGTGTGTAAGGTAAGTGGAGGTAATTCTAGATAGCGTGTAAGGGTATAAGGTAAGTGAAGATAATTCCATATGGGGTATAAGGTAAGCGTAGGTAATACTAGGTGGTATAAGGTAAGTGAAGTAATTCCATATGGGGTATAAGGTAAGTGAAGGTAATTCCAGATAGGGTATAAGATAAGTGAAGGTAATCCAAGTGGGGTAAAAGGTATGTGAAGGCAACCCAGATAAGTATAAGGTGCATGAAGGTAATGCAAGTTATAAGATAAAGTATAAGATAAGTAAAGGTAATGCCAAGGATGCAATGAGGTATAAGGTAGGTAAAAGTAATGCAAGATAAGATTTAAAGGTAAGTGATGGTAATGAAAGTTGTAAGGTAAGTGATGGTATAGTGTACACAGTGTAAGATATAGTACACACGAAACGTAAGGCATGGTATAAAGTAAATGAAAAATTACGGTAAAGTATAGGATATGAGGTAAGTTTACATATAAAGTATAAGGTATTATATATGTAAAGAGGGGCAGGGTAAAATAGGTAAGATAAGGGAAGGTAAAGTAGGGCAAGGTAAGGTAAGGTATGGTGAGGTATGGTAAGATAAGGTAAGGCAAGGTATGGTATGGTAAGCCAAGGTAAAGTAAGGCAAGGTAAGATGATGTATGCATTTTGTTACGCCTTAAGGCAGAGAAAAAATTAACAAGAAACAAAAGGCAGGTAAGGTAAGGTATAGGGTAAGGTATGGTGAGGTAACGAGGTAACAAATACCAGGTAACGTAAGATAATGTTAGGTAAAGAAAGGTATAAGGTAAGGTAAGATAAAGGTAAGGTATGGTGAGGTAACGAGGTAACAAATACCAGGTAACGTAAGATAATGTTAGGTAAAGAAAGGTATATAAGGTAAGGAAAGATAAAATAACCGGTGAGGTATACAGGTAGCATAAGGTAAAGAAAGATAATATAGTAATGTATGAGGTATTAAGGTCAGGTATATAGCGTATACATAAGACAAGCAAGATTGAGACAGGTATGTATTAGAGTAAAGACAATGCATAGTAAGGTAATGACAAAGAGTGTAAGTATATAAGGTTATTCTTACGGTAAGATAAGAATTAAACAAGGCAAGTCTCGTAAGATTTGTATGGTATGGTATATCAAAGGAAGCTAAGTCAAGCTTAGCAGGAATCGAGGTAATCGTCAATTAATTACATGAATCAACACAATACAATACACTACAATACAAAACAATGCAATGTAATAAAAAATAATACAATACAATACCATGTATTGCAATACAATACAATGCAAACGATGGAATGGAAAGCAGCTCGGCAAAATGCGCCATAGTGTAGGCTATTATAGTTCCTCATGCATCAATATATACCTACAACTGAACTAATGTTAAAGGCGTGTGTATACGTATACCATCCAAAGTATAGCCTTACTTTACATACTGGTGTACTGAGAAACTTACTATAGTGTAATCGCACGTAATATAAACTTATGTTTAAACTTATGTTGCGTAACCTTACGTATATATTATGATCTCTTACGTATACAGTATACTGGTAATGTAATATTGCATAATTTACAATACGAAGCATAATTACTACACTGTAGTCCTAATATTACGTAATGTAATTATGTAACCTTACGTACTCCTCCTGCAAATGGTAGAAGAACAAAGATCACTCATAAGTACTATACGCGGACGACAAAGGAAATGGATCGGGCACATCCTAAGGAGTGAGACACTGCTAAGAGACATCATGGAGGGAAGGATGGAGGGGAGAAAGACGCGAGGAAGACCGAGGGCAATGCTGCTAGACTGGATGATGACAAAAGAAGAAGGATACAGTGGACTGAAGAGAAGAGCACAAGA
This sequence comes from Allolobophora icterica, assembly GCA_963556255.1. Taxonomy (NCBI): domain Eukaryota; kingdom Metazoa; phylum Annelida; class Clitellata; order Crassiclitellata; family Lumbricidae; genus Allolobophora; species Allolobophora icterica. Next base: position 12,144 of record CAUVYU010000094.1, on the reverse strand, counting down.
CAGAGAACGATGGCGTCATTGGTCATACGAACCTGCCAATGGGCAGAGAACATAAAGAAGAAGACGTACTCCTCTCTAACGTAGTGTAATCTTGCGCTACGCAAATGCATGCACTGCAAAGAACATTTATATAGCGCTAGGTGTACGAAAGTTCAGAATTGGTTCACAGAAAAGAAACAAGTCTTATCAAAATCTAATTAACGACTTAAGGTTTGGAATTCGATTTCTGGCATCTGCGGATAACGATGATGATTCGCAAAATGCCAGTGTTTCAAGTAATTGTAATTATACTTGAGACAGCGCCGTAAATGTGATCAACTTCTAGGTGCATGCCTTACAATGCCAACTGCATGTGTAGTACTGACAGTAGCGCAAATAAAAGTTAAGTAACTTGTATACATTCTTATATGCTTCTGAAAGCGTGAACTCTCTCGGTCTTCTGCATGGGTATAAAAGACCGTGTACTTACCGAGGTTCAAGACTTGTTATTAAGTTCGAAAATGGTTAAATGTTAATATTTTAATTTAATTTACTTGCAGTTGTCTACGCTGTTTCTCATGCATACAGCTGCTGTAGTAGGCCTGTAGGTTATAAACGAGGAAAACATTGCAATGCGGTGACCTTAAACGCTTTAAGATTGTGTTGCAAATGCGTTAATAAAGGTGTTAACAGATGTTCAATTAAAAAGTAAATATAATCATTGTTCCTTATTAAAATCAGGGACGTATCTAGCGTTGGGCTTGGGGGGCTTAAGCCCCCCCCCAAACGAAGTTGAAGCCCCCCAAACAAGTCAGGCCGTTGTGTGCTTACGGCTAAAATTCGTATGAACACTGTATAAATGTTGCCATGCTCAAGGCTTAAGCCCCCCAAACGAAAAAGCCTAGTTACGTTGCTGATTAAAATGAATTAAATAGAAGCTTATATAATTATAACAATTATTGTACGGTCATAAATGTCATTAAAACCGTGCTGTAGTTCAAGCTGATCTAATTACTTCTATAGCGCCGTTATAAAATATATTATGTCCAAGACATCAATGTGCTTCGAGTGAAATCATAATCCAGTGGAAAAGCCGCATAGGTTCGAATCCGAAGATCAGGGAAACGAGAGTGAAATGAAGTTGAAAAAAAGGGACCCGAATGAGCCCAGTTCTGAGCGATGGTGGCGCCTGGATTTCAGGTTTTGGGGGCTGCAGCCCTATGCACTTCCCTTTCTCCTCTCCTCCCTCTTCCCCCTTTCCTACATCCCGTTCCCCTTCCTGTATCTCCGTCCCTCCACTCTTCCATACCCTCCCCTTCTTCCTCCTTCTTTCTCCTTCCTTTCTCTTCCATCCACCCCTTCCTAGTCCCTTCCCTTCCTATTATAACCCCCACCTCTATGAAGCGGTTTCCCCGGGAAATTTTGTTCAGGTTCCAGATGCCTGTACGTGCGTTTTGGGACACATCCGGTGAAACAAAACGGTTTCTGCATGTTTGGCAACTGCTTTAGTAGACGGCGATGGAGAGCATTGGACATCCGCCCTCGTATGCCGAGGCTAAGAAACTGAAGTTGCTAACATTTATAACCATGGCTGCCTCAGGGATAGCTTAAAGGACTGCTCTTCTTCTTCCATATAGTTGGCCAGTATCATTTGACTGTTCATTTGTACAACCGTAATCGTTATTAACTCCAAATTTCTAAGGCCCTATTCTAAAGCTAAGCGCAAAGCACCAGCTTATTCACGAGGGCCGCGTCGTATGTTGAGCTCGATGTCCAGTGGAGATCCGAGTCCAGTTGCCAGAGAGATCAGAGAGAGCAGGCAGAGCAGCTGCCACGGTGAGTTTCGTTGAGGACGAGAAAGATTGCATGGAAGGCAGAAGATCGGATGGATTAGGGTAGGAATTCTTAAAGAGATGAGACTTCACTCTGGAGTGGAGAGCCTGGAGAGTTACGTATACAGAGGAACAACCTGAGACAGAAGGCGGTGAGCGAGTGGCGGTATTGTTGGACCTTGTATGGACGTTGCCTTAAAAATGCCATGTCGCGCCTGTTCAGAGGTTGGACCCTCTGTAGGTGTTATAGTCTTCCTCTTGATCTGCATATCCTTCTGGTTCGGGAACACGATACACCTCTTACCAGCACTGATCTCTATTCACTGCGGCTGTACTGGAATTATCTCTGAGTGCATAACTTGAAGGGCGCTATATAAATGCTCTGACTTAATGAATGACGAGTGTATCAATGAATTGATGAGTGAATTAATTAAATATTGAATTAATGAATGAGTGAATCAGTAAGTGAACGAATGAATGAATTGTGAATGAGTGAATAAGCGAGTGAGTTAGCGAGTGAGTGAGTGAGCCAGCGAGTGAGTAAGTGAGCAAGCCAGAGAGTGACTGAATGAGTGAGCAAGTGAGTGAATAAATGAGTGCGAGACTGATTGAGTGAGTGAATGAATAACCTAGTCCCTTGACATATATCAACCGATGCTTTGCCGAAATATATAATGACGTAGGAACAGTGTAAAAACTGATCGAAAACGGTAATGACAGTGATGATGAAAACGATGATAATAATGATTATGACATTTACTCTGTCCATCTTTCGTGCCTCACTCTCTTCATAACAACCATGAAACTATCTAGTCTACAATGTCGAAGTAAAACTGTTGGAGTGAATTCATAAATTAGCGCAACATAAGTGTCTGATTAATATTAATATAACCTAACTGTTAATTGAAACAGATTGTTTCGTAGCGAGGTGGTGTCGCTTATACCACTGCAACCGCCTGCAGCCACCTGCAACTACCTGTTTATACCATCTGCCAGATTTACTGCAACAATTGGACTCATTTCTCTCACGAAAATCATTTTCATAATGACTTCTCACAATTCTGACACAACACATCTGGACTCGAATTCGTAACCGCCGGCGCCGGTTGTGCCATAATGAACCAATCGGCAATCTGGCGGTGGCACGCGAAGGCCATCTGGCGATTGAAGGTATTCTGCGCAGCGAAGGCAGCCTGTTCGCGCTCGCTCAGCATCACCGTGTTTATAACCACCATGAAACTGTAAACGTGATGAATTCCAGGGCAACGCGTCGGCGACGACGCGCCATTCGAGTGTGGGAGGGATCTGCAGGGATGTTATAAACCGGGTTGGCAGTCACGCAAGGGGATACAAGCTGGCTGACGCATTCAGACGGGAACCATTTTTCAAGTAAATTCATTCATTCGTGATAGATTTATACACCATTGAATCCATACGTTAATGAAAGACGAGGCAAGTTAGCAAAGCCGCATTCACACTCTCTTTGGTATAGTGTGGAGGATTGTCAACCATGAGGTCGGAGGTTCAAATCCCTGCAACACCAGAAAGATGTTTTACAAATTTTCGCTGCAGCTGCGCCCAATATCGGGCTCAACTATAAAGCGAGTCAACTGATCGGTAACTGTCGGTGGAAATATCGGTCGGTGAGGGAAAGGACTGTTCGTGTTCTTCGTCAATCGTCATGACTTTTCAGGTCCACTATCGTTATTTTGTATGGTCCCAATTTTATTGTGCACTTCTTTGTTTTATCTTTATAATATAATATATTCGTGTTTATTCACAAGCACAATGTAACAAACCGCAGTAAGTTGCATTGAAACAATTGAAACTTGACGGTAGGCCTATACAATTATCAAAATCGTATTGAACACAATTATTGGCAGCCTGTTTGGCGTTTGCTCATTTTACAGCTGCCCCCTAGGGAGTGGAAGGCTAAGTCGATAAAGAGGGGACTTGCGGATATCGAACCACGTATTTCAAGATCCTATGTTCTTCGTGTAAGAGTACTACCATTCATCTATCTTGAATATCTTCCCTCCCCATCTACTTGAACTCACGACTGGTGGGATTCATTCAACTTCATTCGGGGCTCTCTCAGCTTTATTATATACCCACCGTATATACTGGTTCCCGGTTTGTCTGATCTCTCGGATTTAAACGTGGCATCTCTAATGGTTCATGGTCCTTTTATTGCGATTTCACTTAAAGCGGCATTCGACTGATGTTTGGGCATTATGGGGCGTGGTGGCTCAGTGGTAAGTTCGGCGCCTTGTGACCGGAGGGTTGCAGGTTCGAATCCCACTCTAGCCGCTGCGTACGGACCTTGGGCAAGTCCTTCACTCGCAATTGCTCGTGGCGCTTCGGCGTTAAAATTCCGGCACAGTATCAAATGCTGTAGTCGGGAGCGCCTCTGAGTAGTAGTTGACTTCGAGAGGCGCTATAGAAATATCCGGAATAAAATAAAATAAATAAATCGTCCATCCGTATCTTAAGAACTACCTATAATGATATTCAGGTTTAAGCTTTGAGAACACCTTTATTAGAACAAATACAACACAATATTAAGCGTGTCTCAGCATGGTTTGTTGTATTATATAGTTAATCTCACATGTAGGCCCTAACGTAAAGCCGCGAAGTAGGCCTAACGTTGGCAATAACATTCATAGCAGCCACAAGATGTCGTTTAACAATGGATGATACTATGGCATATAACATATTTAAATTTACAATGGCTATAGTAAAGACCCTAAATATTACCATATTATGTACATATCGCATTGGCAGCCATTCATTCAACAACGTATATCTCTAACATTATGGTCTTTTAGTTAGATTAGATCAGGAAGTGAGATTCAAGCATGTTAAGGGTTTTATATATGTTCAGGTTGTTTATGTAATTGCGCATTCATAATGTAAGATACATCAGCGGATGTTGCCATGAGATGTCGTTAATGCGATGCTCTATTTCTGACACCTTTAAAACGCTTGCAACTGACGCTATATATCATCCTCAACAGCCTTTAATTATCATTAATTGTTTCTAGGCCATATTACAGTATAACTGACAACTGCTGCAAAATATTGCTCAATTTCCATCAAATACAATCATTTCATAATACATACATCGTAGACATTGATAACTGTATTAATTTATGTTAAGCAATGAATATTAGTGACGTTGTAAGTTCTGTTGTGACACCTTCCCAAAGTGCTATTCATGCACTAATAGGCCTAAGTTCATTTTCACTGCAGCATATACCTTTTCAAATTGCCGTCAACGGCCTTTGACGCCTTCAGATCTCGTTAAACTCTGGATCCATTCATCAATTAGCTTCGTTACGAATACTAGACGGTGAGAATTTGAGCAGAAATGTTACCGACGTCAACGGACTTTGACGCCATAAGATGTCGTTAAACACCAGATAGTTCGATGATCTCGTTCGACACCTTTAAAATGGTTTGACCGATGCTATATAAGAACTTCTATACCCGTACATCGTTTGGTTTACCACGTCTCCTAATAAGCTGTATTATGCAATAGAAACGAAGCGAACTGTTCAAAATACTTTCTACCAATGTAAACGACCTTTGTTGCCATAAAATACATGTCGTTAAACTATGGATCCTCCTCCTCGTTTGATTCTTAGCGCGGTAAACGAAAAGCTATAGAACCAATAATAATTGCAGCTGAGGACGTTTGAGGCGTTTAATCTAGGGCTGTTCAACGATTAAAAATTTTAATCGCGATTAATCTTGCGATTAAAAAATAATCGGAATTAATATTGTGATTAATCGCATTTTGAGCATAGTAACAACAACAACAACAATAATAATGATAATAATAATAATTATAATATTATTATTATTATTATTATTATTATTATTATTATTATTATTATTATTATTATTATTATTATTATTATTATTATCATCATCATTATTATTATATTTAACAATAATGATTTAATTATCTGAAGCGCCATCTTAGCGTCACTCAGACAGTTCTGATCAAGAGGGCGAAATACTTATTATTATTATTATTATTATTATTATTATTATTATTATTATTGAACATGTGGATAATTCGTTATCTTTCTCGACACCTTTAAAATGGTTTTACCAGATTCTATATAATCCTCAAACGACCTCGTCGAACGTGTTATTGGCTTTATCAGTCAAAGTACGTTCAGCGTCAACAGCCATGTAGGCCTACTTATCCAAGCCTAGACAAAGAAAGAGGGCGACGCTAATCATCCGAATAATTACACAGCGTCGTTAAAACACAAATTACCTACCTACTTTAATCTCTATAGGAAAACTCTATCACTGCCTTTAACTCCGCCTCTGCCTGGACTCCAGTAGTGCCAGTCCCAAGCATGGATAAAGGAGGAGAGCGATCCTAGTCATCTTTCAAGTGACACAGCGTCGTTAAACAGCAACTAAACAGCCACAGACAAATTAGATTTTCGTGTGTTTCCAGTCTCAAGTTTTGATACCGAAGGAGGGCGACATCAACGTTCTTGGCAGCCGTCTGCGTCACCCTGGATCGTATAATCACTGGAAAAAGAAGAATAGCAGTCCCCTAAGCGAGCTCTGAGGCAGCCATGGGTACAAAGTGTTAGAACTTCGTTTTCTTAGCTTCGGCATATGTGGGCAGGTGGCCAGTCCTCTCCCTTACCGTCTCATATTCCCACTGACAGTGTACGGTCAGTGAACTCATTATAGCTGGGTTGGCTATAGGGGGACAGATGGAACAGAAATCTCGAACCAAATTTCTATCCTGGCGGGGGTTTGAACCTCCGACCTCTCGATTGACAGTCCAGCGCGCGCGATAATCACTGGAAACCATTACTAATCCCTTTAGGATAAATACGCCACTGTCGTTTTCGGGTGATGCCAGTCCAACACCTGCATGAAAGAGGAGAGTAACATTAATCAGCTATGTTGTAGCACAGCGTCGTTATATAGAAATATAACCCATCCAACATCTATATAATATCCATATAGTGTCCGTCCGCCGATAAAGGCTACGTCACAAACGGCTTCTGTTCTATTGTGAAACATAAACAGTTTGTCTTGACGACGGCAGTCTTGACGACGGCGATAACCAACGATACATATAGGCCTATGATATGACGTCATAATATGACGGGCAAATACACTAGTTGCATAATACTATGACCCTTCAATGACCTGTACCGGAATTCTTCTTACCGACGTCAACGCCTCTGATGTCATAGGATGTCCTTCAACTATTAGAATCCAATCCAAACCGTATACTAATAATCATCCAAGTTCAGCGGGTGCGTCGCACCCAGAAGAATTCGGACCTTAAATTCAAATTTATTACACCTTAGCAGTAATCGGATAACTTGAGAAGTACAATTACAACACAAATACTCAACATTGCCCGATCTCACAGCCAGAGCCCGTAATAAATAAATAAATAATTTATTTATTCATTATTTAACCCTCTAAGGGATATGGGACATATATGTCCCATGTCAGAAAAAAGTATGTAGATAATTTAGATCGGGCAAACTTTTTTGTTTAACGATTTTATTTATTAGTTAAGTATTTGATCAATCTAAATATAACCTTACGATGAGTTTCCTCACATACTATAGGCCAAATATATTTATTTTAAGATTATAATTTTTTTTCAAAAAAAATACAAACTTTGTAATTTTGTATTTTTTCTCACAGGAAAATAATACGATACAAAACTTTTAAATAATGTACATCGACTCTTCATAAAAGTGGATATTCATTGACAAGAGCCATTCGTATCACAGTCTTGCAGATATTCAAGAAAATCTTCATGGGACATATTTGTCCCATTGTCCCTTATGCAATGTCATAAAATGCCCGTACATGGAATTCGCGAAAATGACGGTTTTGACCTAATCAAGAGTTCGACCGGAACTGGTTGTCGTATTTTCATGGACACCTTTTTCACATCGTCCCACATACTTTACATACTGTGTAACCACAGATTAGATGGTAGGCTACTGTCAGAAAAAAAATTGAATGGGCTTGCCGGAAGCTAAGTAGGACATATATATGACAAGAGGATTCAGTCCCTCCAAACAACGGCAAAGATTACAAACTTTTGAAGTGGATGGACATAAAGGTTGTCCATCTCATATCCAATTCTGAACCATACGTAGGTACAATATCTATAGATAGACGTCAGAAGAGTTCCGCTGAGAAGGTTGTTATCAACGTTACATCATTGGTGAAAGGTTACAACAAATATGGGAGAGGTTGATCTGGCAGACTAGCTAAAATCATATTATGGAATAGATATATCCGGTACCGATACAAGTATTATCTGAGAATGGTATCTGATAGCCTGCAGGGGCGTAACTTTGGTCTAAAAAGTGGGGGTGCCATTGACTAAGATAACTGTAAGGTATTTGGTGATGTCAGAAATCTGTGTCGCCTGCGGGCACGACGGTCTGTCTGCCGGGTGACCTGTGCGGATGAAAGTCTGACTGCTTGTGACTCTTCGTCTGGCTCTCGGTTTACCTGTATACCTAAGTACTTTCGTATTTCTGGTGTACATACTCCTCACTATGTCTACATACACGAAGCAAGGCGGAGACTGTGATCTCTGGGAAGGCACTATAATAAAATATTGATTGGCACTGTTTCAAAAGTGAGGGTACGGTACCCCCAGTTCATAAAGTGGGGGTACGGGTACCTCTCGTACCCTAATATATTACGCCTATGATAGCCTGGACACAACGGTGGTGAATGGCTACTTGAATTACAAGTCTCTCAACGGGGACAAAAAAACAACACATTTGATGTTCAGACAGCAGGTGGTTCATGGTCTCATAGGTACTTATACTTCCAGAAAGAATACTTTTCCATCAAGAGAAAGGCGTCTCCAGTGATAATACATGATGAATTGCCTCACGTCATGCTCAACAGAAAGAGATGCAAGCTTTGTCACAAGAGGGGTAAAGATAGCCAACAGGTTAAGATTTCAGTGTAGTGTTGCTCTGTGTTTGCATAGTGAACGTTACTGTTTCATCGAGTTCCACACTTACTAACTATCATAAGTGTGTAATTAAATTCGTTGCTATATGGTAATGATCATATTCTGACATTTAACCAACATATTCCAACAATTTTCAAAACTGCCACGAAAATGTACTTTTACCCCTTAACGGACAATGGGACATATCTGTCCCATAGAATAAAAGTAGCGAAAATGCAAACGTGTAATGCTAAGCACAAAATAAACTACATTATGTTGACAGGAGAACCCAAGACAATGTATTTGTGTTAGTTGTGAAGATTTTGCAGACCAAAAAAAATCTTGTCCCTTAGAGGGTTAAAGTAGTAAATAAATAACAACACTGAGACGTCTGAACAGATACAGATACGGATACAGAGAGAGATAGAGAAAGCGACAGAGACAGAGACAGAGAGAGAGAGAGAGAGAGAGAGAGAGAGAGAGAGAGAGAGAGAGAGAGAGAGAGAGAGAGAGAGAGAGAGAGAGAGAGAGAGAGAGAGAGAGAGAGAGAGAGAGAGAGAGAGAGAGAGAGAGAGAGAGAGAGAGAGAGAGAGAGAGAGAGAGAGAGAGTGAGTGAGAGAGAGAGTGGTCAGCACCACCTGTGCGGCAAAGTTACGCCCTCGCGTATACCACAAGTGGTAGATTCTACATACGGGAATAATGACCGTATATATATTCTACACAACACAGCGGCAATCATTTTTAAAGACTGGTGCATACTTTCAATTCGATAAATTTTAAGTCTAGTAAGAAGTTTGGGTGTAAGTTTTGTTGAGTTTGACAGCCAAAATGTTGCATGAAAGAAAATATAAATGCATACACGATATCATATTATAGAATGACTAAGTTTGTTAATCTCAGGGACGTATCTAGCGTTGGGCTTGGGGGGGGGCTTAAGCCCCCCAAACGAAGTTGAAGCCCCCCAAACAAGTCAAGCCGTTGTATGCCTACGGCTAAAATTCGTATGAACACTGTATAAATGTTGCCATGTTCAAGGCTTAAGCCCCCCAAACGAAAAAGCCTAGTTACGTGCCTGGTTAATCTTAAAAAGAATCATTATACTATTACTAATATTCATAATACTGTTTTGCTGACGACATTGGCCTCCTCACTAGAAGTGGGCCAGAACTATAGGATATTACGACACAGATTGACGAAACCAGTAGAAGATTCGGCCTAATTATGATTATCAACGCAGAGAAAACCAAAACAATGGTGATTGAAAAGACCAAAGAGACACTATTAATTATCAACATCCAAAGAGAAGCTATTGGGCATATAGATAGGCCTAGGGTGACCACACGTCCCGGATTGTCTGGAACAGTCCCGGAATTTGAAAAAAAGTCCCGCGTCCCGGACACTTCCTTTCCGGGACAATGCAATGTCCCGGAATGAATTATTTTCTAAAATAAAATTCGTAAAATTTGATATTTTAATTTTACAATAATTAGAAAGTTTAAAAAATGACAACATAAAATAACACCAAATAACAAAATTTATGCAGCGCAATCACAAATTTTAAAATTTCGGGGCACAATGTACGTAATCTAAAGAGTATGGGTAACTATGGGTCTACATTCTGCAGTATAGAGGCTGATATGGGCGGCTGTATTCCAAAGCAGGAACTGACAACTTACCAGATCGTTTGAAGGTATACATTCATTAGGAGTATACGGGGCATACCTGCTTCAAATACTGCATGCAGCTGAAAAAATGTTTAGTTTGATGGAATAATTCTGGTCTTGTGTACAAGAAATAGATGCTTCTCTGAACTAAATGAAGCAGAACTTAGATGAATTTCGATATAGCCAACAGTTAATAAGTTGGTCAACGGCAAAAAAGAGGTGTTGCATCGTGCAGGAAAATAATGACTAAAGAAATATACGTTACGACACTAGTCTATATTGTATTATTAGATTACATGCTTTATGTTTCTGCTTATCACTCAGTGAGAAGAGTAAGGGTAATTCAAATGCGAACAAATGCGGACAAGGGGAGGGGTTATGACCAGTGCGGATGTCCGCATTTAAGTTTCAAAATTTGATAGATTTTTAAACACCTCTTTCTTTCAACCTTCCCCGAGAGACGTAAAAGTCAGTGAGGTGATTGCCTTAAACCTCATGGCATGTACTAGAACTTAATAATTAAACACTAGAAGAAGACGAAAAGAGCTGTTCCTTAAGCTACTCCTAAGGCACCATGGGTATTTAGTGTTAGCGACTTCATTTTCTCAGCTTCGGCGTATGAGTGCGGGTGGCCAATCATTTCTCTAGCCGTTTTATTTTCCCACCGACAGTGTACGATCAGTGTAATCATTATAGCTGACTTGGCTAGGGGGAGCACGTGGAGCAGAAATCAAGAACCAAATCTTTGCCCTGGCAGGGATTCGAACCCCTGACGTCTAACCACTACACTAGCGAACACCCCCTATTATTATTATATACAGTTATACACCTAAACTACACCTGCAAGCATAGACACACGCAAGCACACATACAGACGCACATATACACCCATGCATACATACATACATATACATACACTTACATAAATAGACAAACCATACATACATACGTATTTAACTAGGCCCCTACATAGGCCCCTACATTCATACATACACACATTCACATATACATCCTTATATACATACATACATACATACATACGTACGTACATACATACATACATACATACATACATACATACATACATACATACATACATACACTTACATAAATAGACAAACCATACATACATACGTATTTAACTAGGCCCCTACATAGGCCCCTACATTCATACATACACACATTCACATATACATCCTTATATACATACATACATACATACATACGTACGTACATACATACATACATACATACATACATACATACATACATACATACATACATACACTTACATAAATAGACAAACCATACATACATACGTATTTAACTAGGCCCCTACATAGGCCCCTACATTCATACATACACACATTCACATATACATCCTTATATACATACATACATACATACGTACGTACGTACATACATACATACATACATACATACATACATACATACATACATACATACATACATACATACATACATACATACATACATACATACATACATACATACATACATACATACATACATACATACATACATACATACATACATACACACACATGCATACATAAATACATACATATTTACATATCTACATACATAAATATATACATACAGATGTGTATACATACATACATGGTTACATACATACATACACAAGCATACATACATAAAT
>CAUVYU010000092.1:0-32590 GCA_963556255.1 Allolobophora icterica | reverse complement strand
CCCCCTACTCAGTTGTGATGGAACCATTATTGCATGCTGTATACCCCATCGCTGTAACCTATTGATTCTAAAGGGTTTACATGTATTCAATCATTTGAATGTGGCACCAATCTTGCGTTTCAATAGTGTAATATGTCCTATGCAAATGACATGCCATACAATATTGGTATGAACAGTGTAATATGTGCGCGCTCGCTACAATTCCGTATGGCACACTACTTGCTTGTGTGTTCTATTATGATAAAAATAAACATGGCACACTTTATGATACAAAGCTGCATACTAAATATGTAGCTATTCGCGCGTTCGGTAGACTTTGCGAATAAAGGTTGCGATTACTGAACCTTATTACAAATCTGATTAATGTAAGTTGTTGATTCTAAAGGACTTACGGCGATTATAGGGCTGGCACAGCCTATGTATTACTATATGGTGTCCGCAGTTTAGCGGCCAATGTCGAGAGGAGGTATCATATAGGCTAATTCACGTATCGTGCCAGCTTAGCGGGGTTTAGTGTGTGAGTGTTTCGACGCTCAGCTACCTTCAGGGTATGTGTAAGGGTGTAGGTGTATCATGCAATGGCGATACATTGGTGCTTCCCTGCCACACTAATACTTAATAATCCGTTTAACCTTTACCGTCTTGCAAACGGTGTCCTGTAGCTAGGACTAAATGCATAAGGCAAGATGCATACCGGAAGTGGTAGCTACCTTAGTTATATTGGTCTGACACCCAGCTAACTACGATATAACACTCGATAGCATGCCGGAAGCTACAGGGGATACATAGCAGAATAGGCTTATAGGTTACGCTGCTGGTCCTGAGTAGAATTGATAGAGAAAAGCATGTAGTGAGTATAAATAGGATGAAGTATCATTCGCTACGCTCATCTGATAGATTCAAATGAGGGAATAGCTAAGCTGATATTGATATGATGCAGACTAATTGCCGTTATTACGGACTGAACTGCACATAAACAGATATCCCGGCAGGTTCCCTCGTTTGAGTCTATCAGGTGAGTGTATCGATTATTTAAGTCTCCGATAGGTGCTACGCTCACATTGAGGTAAACATTATGTTGACTGGTGGAACGCTCAGCCCTGTATATGGACGTGATTATACAAAACGGGCTGCAATCGTTGAAGATTTGAATAAGGGTTTAGACTTCAACATTGATACATACAGCTTTAGTGGATTGTGCAGTGTTCGTGATTTAGCTGACGGTATGTATCAAGTTCGTGATAGGTCCAAGCGTAAGGTTTGGTCTATTACAATCAAATCAGGAGTAGCTAAGTAATGACAATTTCTGGATTTCTTCTCACAGTGGTTCTAAGTGGAATTGTAGGCTGGGCATTTGGGTATGCATTCGGCCAAGATTTTGAAGTTAGGTCACGCAATAGGTTTATTCGATAATTAAATCCTGAGTGTAGCACGTATCGGAAACTTAAATCTTCATTATGGAGGTATATGTTGGCACGAAAAAATGTAGCTAACACATTCTCACTCTTACTGTATTACATGCTAGATGGTAAGAGTAGTGAATTGGTTAGAATCACGACAATTCAGTTGGTTAGGTTAGTTAAATGAGGTATGAGGTTCGCAGGCTAGATGAGAACCCAGCCAATACTTACACATACCAAACGTGGGTATTAGTAAGCATATTCTTACGCAAAGATGCAGCGGAAGATTATGTAAAACGAGCGGAAACGCCTACACAAAAGCTAATCGTAGTAGTATCGGGAAGGTAGAATCAATGCGGAATAAACATCCTAGACTCTACTCTCTATTCTATCGTAACTCTATCAATGGTAAAAGATGGATACGGGCAACATCAATTAGCTTAACTAAGATAGCTGCAATAAAACATTTCACTCCTAGACTTTGCGAAACTGTGCCGGACTCGGTTCGACAATTTAGAATCCGGCCAATCAACTGACTCAGAAAAGACTTGACATTCTGACCGCTCTGTGGTATACTTGTTCTCAGTTCGGCAGTCGGGTAAATCGGGACCGGGTGCCAAAAAACGTCAGTCAACCCCGATTATATTAGTAAACTGTAACTCGCTTCGCTCGTAAATGTTAGATTAACTTGTAAACAGGAGAATGAAAATGGAAACTAAGACTTCATCCGCTAGTGCAGAATCCGCGTATGGTAATAAGATTGAACCTTTTGATTATAACTTTGAGCATGTTGTATATGCTGGACTAGATGAAGTTAGGGCAAAGGGTGAATATCCCAGCGATAAGGAAATTCTGGGATTTGTAAATGCTCGTGAGAAGGCTAACGCTCGTGCAAAGGAATTTCAAGCACAGTTGGAAAAGCGTGGTATTAAGAAGCCTACTCTTGAGGATAACGTGGACCTGCAAATCAGCACTATTGTTAAGGTGTTGATGGCTAGCGGTAAGGTTAAGGATGAAGCTGCTGCAAAACAGCAGGCTATGGCAATGCTGGGAATTGAAGAAGTTACAGCATAACTCGTAATTGGCGAGAGCCTGTATATTGAGTTTTGCTAGGTTTAGTAAATATACAGTATAAATAACCTAGATTCACTACTGAGTTTCCCGATTTAGTAAATAGTGAATATAAAAATCGGATGCATAATAGATAAATCATACCGGCTGCTATGCTAACTTTGAACTACCTGTATAGCAGCCACTTTTTATTGATACTCTAACTTGATTAGAATATGAATAAAGAGTTACATTCGCTTCGCTCATACTATAATGAGTGAACATAAGTTAGCTACCCAGAGCAAACTGTTTTATTATGCTTAACCGCATAGCAGGACACTCTGGGTATGCTTGTCTTTCGCTACGCTCAAATAATATGGAGGTTATAATGAGCCGACGTGTTAAGATTGAGGAGGATTCTGCAGACCGCGGAGGATATAACATTATATTCTGTGAGTCTCCGGGTATGTTTGAAACTACTCACAGGTTATATGTTGGGGATTTGGATGCGAATGTAATAAGACGTATCAATCTCTTTATGAACTACAATGAAAAATGGGAAATGTATGATTTACCTCCCATCGAAACTCCTAAAACAGAGGAGGATTAATATGTTGACATTGGAAGGTTACAAATTCGATGTAATCTCTGATGGCGTATGCTATGGATATCTTCCTAAAATTGGGGAGTCAGGATTCCTGATAATTAGGAAGTTATATGATGGGAAATGGGATTTTAAACTTCCTGCTGACTTAGAATTAGATGAAGGAACATACTGGTTCCAAACGTGGGATGGAAAGAAATTAGAATGGTTTCATGGAGTGATTAATGAAAAAGGTCACATCACACAAATCGGCTAAGCTCGAACCTAAGAATGTAGGAAACTTCAGTAAAGTATTAGCCAGATTCTATAATAGATGGTATATAGATTCACTAGCTTCTATAACTTACTGTGAAGAAAAAGGTGATACTGAAAGAGCAGAGTATTATCGCAAGGAAGCAGTAAGATGGAAAAAAGTAATAGACGATAATAAGGAAGCAATAGAATTCTTCAGTCAAGGCGAACATGCATTTACTCTTGATTATTATCTGCCTGAAAAATTTAGGGGATATAAATAAACTTCGCTGCGCTCAGATGGAGATAAGATAACTTATGATAGTTAACATTAATGAAGTAGTTCCTTTAGGATACTCTAAACCTTGGGCTGTCCGTAAAATGAAAGAGGTTTTAATCAAACAAGGTCAAATCGAACCTTTACAAGTTCATAAAATAGATAAGCATTATATTGTATTCCATGATGACCCTTGGGGTAATGAAATTGTATATGCTGCAAGGGAATTAGGATGGAAAACTCTCCTAATCGTTGAAATGAAGCGATACGAGTAAGTGATTATATAATGCATATTTTTGTAAGATTTACAGTGTCCCTCTCCCCCCTATATCTATATGGCAGGGTGGGGGTGCCCTGAGCCGTCCTGCCGCTCGGCTGCGGCTTTTTGCTTTGCTTTTTCTTTTTTTTTTTTTTTTTTTTTTTTTTATAAGAACAAAAACAACACGGAAAAGCCAAAACCGGGCGAGGGGCCTTGACAGGCACCCCCGGTCTGTGGTATACTATAGCAGGGTAGAGAGGGGTGTCCACTTTTCAGGACACATAATATAATGGAACGTCATATAACAGAGTATTCCGATGAAGTAATCGAAATACTCGAAACTTTAGGCTATCAATATATAGCCGTTGGATTATTGACTCAGGATGAAGTAATGGAAGTATGCCATATGATAATTACTGTAGCATATACCATTGACATGTCTCCTATGCGCGCTGCTCTGATTATATTCGGACATAGCGCAGAATTGATTTACTACAAATCTAAATTTCGGGGGAACGAAACAATCCATTAAACAGGTGAGTTATGGCAGCTAAGAAACACATCCACAAGTATTACAGGACCAAGATTAATGGGGTAACTCAAGTTTGGGCCTGCGCGCTTCCAGATTGTAGTCATTATATGCCTCAACACATGGAGGACATGGTTGCAGGTAAAATGACCTATTGCTGGAAGTGCAATGAAAAGATGCAACTTAATCCAAATCAATTAGAAATGGATAAGCCTCAATGTGATGGGTGCTTAGGTATTCTAGGTAATGTGGAATTTAGTCCTGCACTCAAAAAGATTCTTGAGGAGAAAGGAATAATCTGAAGTGGACCACCCATATATTGCAGGTGGTGAGCCTGATAAATGTGTTAAGTGCAGAAGGAAAGAAATAGACCATTCTGACTTAGCATCTTGTGAAGCTTGCCTGTATGTAGGACCATGTGAATTGTATATGAAAACGATTCTCTTATGTCCACAATGCATACAAAAAGAACATGACCATCAATCTCCTGAAAAACAAGATGCCCGTGAGAGAGCGTATCGTGAATCTACAATAAACCTAGCTAAAGAGATTGATTACAGTATTAAGTCTCGCGCTGATTACTTCAATGCAGAGACTACATCTATAGGCGAATTAAGAGAAGCTATAGAATCTGATGGCAGCGTAGAAATAAGAGAGTAGCTTTATTCGAAGTGGTTCTACCTCGATTCCAAAACTACAAACAAAGGCTAATAGAGATTGAAGAAGAAAAATCCGAATTAGCCATGCGGATTCGAGCATCATTCGAGTATATGGTTACACTCAGTAATCAATTTACTGAAGAAGAACGAACCAAGTATAAGTTACAGGATTTCAATTACAAGCCCAATCAGACAGTAACTAAACCGAAAGCTGCACCTAAAGCTAAAAAGTTTGACCAAAAGGAATTAGTTAGGCTATCAGCGGAACATAGTATTCCAATGCCTATCCTTCAAACTATTTGCGTTAGATTTAACTGCTCAGTAATGGAGGCAGTCAGTAGGTATAAGGTTACAATGGGAGCATCTTAATGTTAACTTGTCCCAAATGTAAGAAGTCTTACAATTATGCGCGCGGTTCGATTTGTCCCGTGTGTCGGGTGAAACTATGCAAACCACAGAATTAAGTAAGAAAACAGTAATGGGTTTGTTAGTGTTAGTTTTCTCTCTCATCAGTATAAAAGCTGGTATCTTTGTGGGAATGTTCACACTCGGATATATGCTAGGTGAGAGTGAGAACAATGATTCAAGTAAAAGTTAGAGCAGCTACATACGATAAGACGATTACATTCCTATTCGAATGTAAGGATGATAGCTGGGAAACAATCCAGAAGTTAGCTGCTGAGATTAATGAGAAATTGAAAGACTCTTATTACTTCGCAACAATAGAGGTAACTAGAATATGAAGTATCAAGTAACCCTGCATGAAAATTCTACATTACGCTATATTGTAGATGCAGAGAATGAAGATGAAGCTGAAGAAAAAGCAATGGATATGGATGCAAGTGAAGGACTATTAGTTGATGGCAGCGTAGAGATTATTGAAACGGAGGTATTGGATGAATGCGGGAATGGACAACGCGATAAAGATGGCAGCGATGTTTAACGCGAGTTTCGATAATCGCGCTAAAGTATATATTAACTGGGACTTCGAAGGACAGATTACAGTCGAAGTCCACCCATATAATGGACTATACATTGAACATCCTACTTCGACGTATCACTTTAAAGCAGACGGAACCTACAATAAACTTAGTCATAACTGAATCGTTCGCTACTAATCAGGCTTGTGAAGTTTGTAAGCATTATGAGCATAGATTAGTAGCTTCGACTGATTGTAAACTAAAAGTAATCTGCAATATTTGTGAGCCAATCAAATGACGCTCAAAGAATTTAATGAAGCAACTGAACATCTGCCGGATGACACACCTATATTCTGCGCCGATGCAGAGTATGGAGATGAAGAAGCTGAGATAGAGATTAATCAAGTGGAAAAAGCTTGGGAAGTAAAGGATTTAGGATTGGAAATAGGAACCACATACATTAGAGTAAAATAGTATGACATCAAGTGAAGCAGCATCATTCGCATATAATGAACTACGCAAGCATGGTCTTGGTAGTTGGAGTGTGCGTATAAGTAAGGCTGCTAATCACAACTGGTTTCTTGGCTTGTGTTCTTATAAAGATAAATGTATTATCGTCAATGCATTTCATGTAGAGATGCATCCTGAAGCTGAAATTAAAAACACGATAAGACACGAAGTGGCACACGCGCTTACACCCGGACATCAACACGATGATGTTTGGAAAGCTAAAGCCAAAGAGATTGGATGTGATAATACTAACGCATGTAGTCACTTAACTCTATCTGAGAATGTTATCGATGCAATTAGGTCTGGTGCGAACATCGAATTAGAAGTAGAAGAACAAGTAGTTCGCACAGTTAGACACAAGATAACTAAGATTATGGAGAAGTGTCCTGCATGTGGAGTAGATGCAGTCGAACTAAGAAGTAATATAGTAGTAGGTGAGGACTTCGATAAGAAGTTTATCTTCCTTAAATGTGGACATCTACTAGTAAAGAAGATTCCAAAGTCTACGCCTTTCCATAAACTACGCAGCAATGATATTAACCCCGACACTGGCGCATCTTATGCGCCGTATCCATTCCAGATTGAGGGAATGCAATTTCTGGAACGTGCATTAGCTATTGGAAAAGGTGGAGCAATCTTTGATGAGATGGGATTGGGTAAGACAGTTCAGGCTATCGGATATGTTTTCTTTCATTTGAAGAAGTTAAACCAGTTCTATGGGCAGTTAAGTCAGCTACCACCTATCAATGGCTTAAAGAATTATATAGGTGGTCAGGCGAGATTGCACAGGTGGTGGAAAAATCTACAGACATTCTACTACCTTGCTTTGATCATTACATCATTAGTTATGACTTACTTGTTCCGAAAGTCAAGAAATTAAAGTCGGGCAAGATTATTCACATGGGATTTGATGTCCAGAAACTAATTAAAAGGGGCATCAAGTTAGTAGTTCTTGATGAATGTCAACAGATTAAAAATGTTGATGCGAGTCGAACACAGCAAATCAATACACTAATTCAACACACTAAGGTTATTGGATTAAGTGGCACTCCTTGGAAGAATCGAGGTGGAGAGTTTTATAGTATATTGAGAATGCTGGACCCTTATACATTCAATTCACATAGGGATTTTTAAATCGATGGGTAGACTATTACGCACATGGCAACAAATGGAAAGAAGGCGGAATTAGGAATATCCCAGAATTTAAGAAAGCGATTGAGCATATTGCGATTAGGCGTGAAGTCGAAGAAGTCTATAAGCAAATGCCGGAAGTTAGTAGGACAATCTTTACGTGCAACCTTGACGAATTCAATCAAAAGCTATATGAAGATGAAGTAGATGATTTCGTAAAGAAACAAACTGCGCGTATACTTGAAGGCACAGACGATTCAAGTAATATGGAAGTGATTGGCGATTTAAATAGAATGCGCCACATCACAGCAATTAGTAAGATTCCAGTTACTCTCGAATGGGCCAAAGAGTTTTATGAAGAAACAGATAGGAAACTAGTTATCTTTGTTCATCACATAGATGTCGGACAGATTCTATTGACTGAACTAAAGAGAATGTTTCCTAAATTAACTGTGATGGAAATTACAGGAGGAATGACAGCTAGAGAAAAGGGGGATGCAGCAGATAAATTCAACGCAAGTCCTCGCGCGTTTATGGTAGCATCAACATTAGCGGCAGGTGAGGGGCTTAACCTACAAACCTGCTCAGATGCTATTATGCATGAACGGCAGTGGAATCCGGGTAATGAGGACCAAGCAGCACCCGGTAGATTTAGACGTATTGGTCAAAAAAATAGAATGAATGTTATCTTTGTTACCGCACGCGGAACAGTAGATGACTTCGTTGCACAGTTGGTAGAATATAAACGGGGTATCTTTCACAATCTAATGAACAAGGGTGAAGCAGTTCAATGGAATCAGGGAGATATGATTAAAGACCTGATTAATATGATTGTGAAAGAACACAATAAGAAAAAGAGGGCATCATGAGTGTAGAAGTTGACGTGCTTCATCAAGTAGTTGATGCAATTGATCAAACACATAGACGCAGCTTAGATGCAGATAACGCCCTATTGAAAGTGGTTAATGCACTTATTGACAGATTTCTTGAATTAGAGAAACGAGTTGATATGTTAATGGAATTGCATAATGTAGAAAATCTTGATAGGGATTAAAAACAATGACACTACTTTGGGTTACTCTCGTGTTTCTTTATGGTTGGCTCTGCGGGTGGAATTGCGGACGTGACTACGAGCGGGGTAACTCGTGAAGCCCTTCATTGAGGAATAAACATGAGATACATGAGGCCAGCGAAAGGACGTAAGAGTTTAAGTTTCGGCGCGCTTAAGTCTATACGCTCACGCATCGAATATTTGGCTAAGATACACAATTGTTCTATGTCATTCGTTGAAAATACATTACTGGCTCGGGCATTAGACATTGATATTGGAGAAGCATATGACGATAGAGAAGCTGCTCGAAAGTCTCTACTTAAAGAGGGAACAAATCGACGCGGCAATACGAGAAATTACAGCATTTCAGGGTAAAGATAAGGTTAGGCAGCGGGCAAAAGAGATTACGGATACAGTTAAACCAGTAAAGAAATTTGAACCTGCAAATAAAGGATTCAAATATAATGGTACACACTGGACACAAAAGCCTGAGAACAAAGCTAGACTAAAGAAGATGATGGCAGCTAAATCTAATAGAAGAATTCAACTAATGAAGCGAAAGCAGTATAAGGGACCGGAGGAAGGATAATGGTTGATATTATCCTGCCACCAAAGAAGAATATAATCTTAGATGCTACGATGTTAAGTAGCTTTGCTGGATGTGCGCGTCTAGCTGATTTTAGATTCAATCGGAATCTAGTACAGATTGGCGGCAAATCTAATGCAATGGAAACAGGTTCACTTGTCCATACGAACTTAGAATTCTTTGGACATAATAAGATGAATGGCTATAATCGTGCTCAATCTATGGCAGCGGGTTTCGCGGCTATGGAAGAATACTATTATGGCTGTAAAGAATGTAAACTAAATGACGCTAAACTCCCACCTATTCAGGGCTGCGAACGCCATAAAGATTCCTACCTCGGATGTCAGAATACACCAATGGAGAATGAGAAGTATACTATCGGCTATCAATGGGTAGTCGAAACTATGCAACAATACTATGACCATTACAAGAATGATTCATGGACAATCAAAGGTGTAGAACAGGTAGTTAAAAAAATTCTATATGAGGATGATGAGATTCGCATACTTTGGAAAGCTAAGATTGATTGGTTACTAGACCAGAATAATAGTCTAGGTCTGATTAGCATGGACCATAAGACTATGAAACAAAATCGTGAATCCGTAACTAATAATCATCAATTCATGGGTCAGTGTTTAGTTACAGACCAACGTGAGATGATTATAGATAAGATTGGATTCCAGACTAGCTTAGAACCTAGTGAAAAGTTTAAGCGGCAGCCTCAAGGTTATTCTGCTGATCGTCTATTAGAATGGCAGTCCTTTGTATTACCTCAATGGGTATATAAATTTCTAGGTTGTGAAGAAACTGGAGTATGGGAACCTAACTTCAATCAATGTGAAACTAAGTATGGGTTCTGCAACTTCTATAAGGAAATTTGTTCAGTAGATAGGAATATGCGCGAGGAGAATTTGAGACTATACTTTAAAGAGGGTAGACCTTGGGACCCTCAATCATCGGAGATATAATACATATGACATTGACTGATGCTTTATCTGCACTCTTAGTTCAGATACTTGGTTTACCTGAACGAATGAACAATTTAGAAGAACGTGTAAGGAAATTGGAGAGTAAACATGTTAAATCCCATCCAGTTAGAAGCACTAAACGAAATAGAAAGACAAGTCGCAAAGATAAGAGCGGCAGATATACAAATCATTGAAGTTAATGCACCTCCATTACAGGCAGCAATTAACTCTGCGCCGGTTGGTTCCATTTTAGACTTAAAAGGTAATAGCTTTACTGAGAAGATTACCATTGTCAAATCACTCACACTCAGGAATGGAACAATTCTTGCTCCTCCTAGTACTGATAATTTGGTTAATATCACTAGTGGTTATGTTCAGTTAAAAGATCTGGTGATTAAAGGTAATCTGAATAATAAGAATGGAATCGTCGCGCATGGGCAGAAAATGGAATTCGATAATATCAATATACAAGATATTGCACGTGTTGGGCAGGAATCCCATGCAATAGCTATGTGGAATACATCAGGTTCACTCTCTGTAAAGAACAGTAGATTAGAAGCAGCATCAACCTCATTCATGGCTGGTGGTGCTATACCTACTATACCAAATACTATTGCAACTGATTTGTATTTTGATAACTGTGTCTTTACCCGGAAACTAGAATGGAAGGGTAAAGGATATGCAATTAAGAATGCATTTGAATTGAAATGTGCGCGCAACGTAACAGTAGTTAATTCAATTTTAGAGAATGTATGGAAGGATGGTCAATCAGGCTACGCAATAGTCCTGACTCCATCTGCTGCTGAATCTACTGCATCACCATTAACAACAGTAGAAAATGTTCTGTTTCAAAAGAATGTAATCCGTAATGTAGGTGCAGGGGTTAATGCATTAGGATTCACACAGCATCCAGAGTTTCCTACACAACGCGGTAACAATTACAAATTTATTGACAATCAATGGCAAATTACCAAACTAAATCTTGGACATGCCGGATTGGTTATGTTAAGTTGGGAAGTAAAGGACGTTGTATTTGAAAGTAATCTTGTAGTAGAAGATGGCGATGCATTCTGTAGATTCGCAGATAGGAAACCAGTAGAAGGATTAGTATTTCAAGGTAACAGTATCAACGTATGTGGTACCTATGGAGTATTCGCGCCTGATGGTAACATACGTGGAATTGGATGGTCTACTATTGCTCCGGGTGGTATAATGAATAGCAATACTTTCACTGGAGCACATACAACATTCAAAACTAACTTCCCAAGTAATACTTATGTCTGAAGAAATTGAAGCTACAAATTTTGTGTTACAATATTGCTTACGTAAGGACCATAAGATGATACGAGTCAATACGATAAGCGCACATACTTTTGAGGAACTAATGGAGAAACTTAGATTAGTTTTTCCGATTGAGGTAATTGATGCCAAATCTGAGTAACATAGATTATAGTAAAGTATTTGCTCTATTTAAGGGTGAACCTGGTTTACGTAAGAGTTCATGCGCGCTTAGTTTTCCGAAGCCAATGTATTTCTTTGACTTCGATGGTAAGATGGAAGCATTAGGTAGACCCATGATGGCTTGGGGTATTAACCCTGCTGACGTGGAATATGATTACTACCAAGACTTCAATAAATTCAGAGCCAAATTGGAGCAGCTTCAAACGAAATGTCCATATAAAACTATTGTCGTTGATTCTATTACTTCCCTTGCCGATGCGATTAATCGTCAGACTCTCAAGATTAAGGGCAGAGAAGGTGCAGGAAAGACTATTGCCTCAATCCCGGTTAATAGCATTGAGGATTTTAATGCGGAAGATTCAGCGTTAAAAGAAGCAATAGCTTTAATGAAAGACATTAGAGCTTTCTTTAAAGTACATGTTATTCTAATTGCTCATGTCATTCAGAAGGAACAAAAGTCTGCTGATGGACGTACGCATATGTCACGTACAATTGTAACAGCAGGTAAGGGTATCGCACAGAAGATACCTGCTTATTGTACAGAGGTTTATCACTTCAACATTAAGACAGATATGGATATGCGTAAAGGAGGACAGTATGCACTACTAACCACACATACAGGAGATGACTTCGCGCGTTCGGCACTTCCACTCGAATCCGAAATTATATTCGGAAACGAACCTTTATATGACAAGTGGATTGCTCCAGCTATCGCAGAGATGGAGATACTCCAGAAGAAAAACCCAACAACACCTATCAAACAAACACTGTAACACTGTAAAGGAAATTAACAACATGCCTATTTGGGAACCTTCTAAAAAAGATTTGATGCGTGGTAAGCTGGTATCTGAACCTGCATGGTTTACATGCCAGATTGATTCTTTCGATGAGGGTAAACTCTCGAAGGATAAGGGATCTACGAACTACAATGTAGAAGCCACTATCATCCGTAATGCAGATACTGGTGATGAGAAAGATGCTGGTATCGTGCTAGTGTGGAACTTCAATAGTAAGGCAATGGGCTTTGCTACAGGTTATATGGTAGCACTCGGTGTAACTCCAGAACTAGGTGGAAGGTATCGCCTAGAAGATTCTGTAGGACAAGTACTCGATATCTTTGTGGAGCACGGTGAGTGGGATAACAAGTTAGTTAATCGTGTGAACCACAAGTATCGCCCGGCTACACCCAAGCGATAATAGATTTGGGATGCTATCGAATAAGTCTTACATGCGCGCACACGCTCCTAAGACAAATAAGATAGGGTATTGGTTCCGTTCGTCACTGTCCGTGGCCAATATAAATCACATCCCAATTTGTTTTGCCCGTAGACCACACTTTATTAAACGTCTAACCCCTTTAGGCGCACCCAAGTTAATGAATAAGTGGGAGGGCAATTAATCTTGTGGATTTCATCGAATAAGTTAGCTAACCTTCGCAGGGTGCTAATAAATAAGGTGACACCAATTCTGGTGAGTATGGACGCCTAACTATACATAAGTCCACAATCTCTCTTATGATGATTCACACTGAAGAAACATTTGAAGTAGGGCATATCGAAAGTGATCCTTTTGGTGTAATATACATGAAAAATAAGGGTTATGTTCCTATGCCTCCCTTTCAGGTATTAGAGAAGGTCACTAAGGAGGACTACATTAAGTATGTTATAGAAACATATGGAGAGGATTATCTTCCCTCTGATAATGTAGACACCTATAACTTCTATCGTATCTCAGTTGACTAGGAGAACATATGCCAGTAAAAGATGATGAAGTTGCACCGAATCCAGATCCCACTGAATCTACTGATATGGAAGATCCGGATGAAGATGATGACGATGACGATGAAGATGATGAGGATATAGAACCAGAACCTGAAACGGAATAAAAGGGTGGGGGTTAATAGCCCCCTTCCTTATTTAAGACGAGGAAATAATGGCTATAGGTAAGATAATAAAACTAGCGGACGTAGAAAAAGGATGGGGATTCATCGTATCCAAAGAGTTTCCTTGTGAAAGGATATACTTTCATTGGTCGAATCTCGTACAAGAGACATTAAGATTCCCCAAACTGAAGAAGAATATGATGGTTGAATTTACTGTGCGCGAAACTCCAGATAGAGGACTGCGCGCATATCGTATAACTGTAATTGAACCACAGGAAGTCAAGGATGTCGCTAGCTAACTATGTACCCGGCAAGGGACCAATAGGAGCTAAGTTAGTTGTTATATCAGATTCTCCAGATCCTCAAGATGTTAAAAATAAACGTCCATTCACCGGATCTAGCGGTCTGGAGTTTGCTCGTATGTGTAGGGATATTGGTCTTAACTCTGATAATTTCTGGCTTACTAATGTCTGTAAATATCCTGTAAGACCTAATGGCCCCGGCATGAAGATACCATTCCGTAAACGTGCGGAAATGGATGGTATTGATTTAGATGAACAGATTAAAGAATTAGTAGAGGAGATTAACCAAATCCAACCTAACTGTATATTGGCTCTAGGTAAGGGAGCACTGCACGCGCTTACTGGAAAAGATAAGATACAAGATTGGCGCGGCAGTATAATGCCTTGGAGGGAAACTAAACTAATTGCTACCTATCATCCGCGTTCATTATATACGTATGGAGTGGATGCAGAATTTATAGGACACTGGAATAAGTTTGTAATGCAGTTAGATATTGGACGCGCATATGAAGAATGTAAAACCTCGTATCTGGATTTACCAAAACGTACGTTACAGATTGCGAATAACTCTGCGGCGTTATACGATTTCAGAGCTAGATGGAAAGGACACAAGAAAGTATCAGTTGACATCGAGGCTAGGGGAAAATGTATTCCCGTTTGTACCGGCCTCTCATTTAATCCATCACACGGAATTACTGTCCCTCTTTGGAATAACTTGGAGAATTCTGGGATATGCAATACCACAGACAATGATATGGCTGTTATGTGGATTATGCTCCAAGAGATATTCGATGAGTGTGATATTGTCGGGCAGAACTTTAATTACGACTTTGACAAAAAGAAAAGATTAGGATTCCGCTTCAAGAATATAATAGATGATGTAATGTTAAAGTCTTTTGCAATCAATCCTGAATTGCCTAAAAGTTTAGCATTCAATCAATCAGTATATACGCGTGAACCGTTCTATAAAAATGAAGGAATGTATGAAGGTACGCTACATGACCTGTTCATCGGATGTGCTCGTGATGCATGCGTTACCTTGGAAATCAATAATTTTATGGATTTGGAACTCGCGCAAATTGGACAAGATAAGTTTTACCAGAATTTCTTACGTGAATTGCCCACATTGTATAGGGAAATTGAGACTACAGGATTTACCGTTAATTATGAGAAGCGAGATATTCTGCTGCGTAAGTATATTGAATGGTCAGAACGAGTTAATTATGCTCTATATCAAATCACGGGCGCTAACATTAACGTACAATCTCCTAAACAAGTCGCGCAATTTCTTTTCGAGGTCTGGAAAATACCACAAAGAAAGGGTGTGGGAGAAGAAGAATTAACTGCAATCCTAAATCTAAAGTCTTTCACAGATCCTAATAAACGTAGGGGAATTGAGTTAATCCTAGAAGCTCGGCGCGTTCTAAAAACAATAGGTACATACATTCAGGCAATACCAGATTACGATGGACGTATGCGGACTACTTGCTGGCCTTGCTTAGATACAGGCCGCAGTCAAACAGGTAAGCAGGATGAACCTATACGACCTGAGTTACAGTTTAAGATTGATGGTAAGAAGAAAAAGAAATCAATGGGTCTTGCATTTCAAACTGTAACTAAACATGGAGATATAGGACAAGACATTAGGAGTATGTATGAGCCGGACAAAGGATACGTCTTGGTCAACATCGACTCAAGCCAAGCAGAGGCACGAGTTACAGCACTCCTTGCGCGAGATCTCGTACAGCTTGAATTGTACAATACAAACGATGTGCATGCTATTACTGCTTCATGGTTCCTCGGAGGAACTGAAGAACAATATAGTAAAAAGCTACTCGGATATGAATGTCCTGAAAGATTCCTTGGCAAAACTCTTAGACATTCTGGAGAAAGAGGAGCTAAGGGAAAAAGAGCAATGACAGAGGTTAATACAAGTGCGCGCAAGTACAAGATTAAAGCCTATATGACAGAGGAACAGGCTACAGCGGCACTTGACATCTTCCATAAAATGTGTCCTAATATAAGGGGAGTGTATTTTGCCGAATGTGAGGAGGTTATTAAGCGTACGAGAATACTCGTTGCTCCTCTCCCATATGGAATTGATGCGCCGTATGGTGGTAGACGCACGTTTTATGAACGAGCTGGAGATGAACTCATACGACAAGGATTCAGCTATATCCCACAACGGGCAGTGTCTGACAACACTAAAGCTGCTGGAATTAGAATTAAGAAGGCAGCGGGCTACGCTAGAATCATTGTAGAGGCACATGATGCGCTTCTTTTTATGGTTCCTGATAAGTACGTTGATGAATTTGTACCTTTCGCGCAGGGTGAAATGGAGCGTCCAATTAATTTTGAATGTTGCTCTTTGTCTCGTGGCACTCTTAGCATACCGAGTGATGCTGAGATAGGATATAATTGGATGGATCTAAACAAGTATAGACGAAAGGAAAAGGTGGCATGATGTATGAATGTACTTAACCCAAGGCCGTATACACTACTTGACCCAGACTTGTATCAAAAGAAGATGCGCATTGTTAGGTGCCCTGATTGCGAACAAGTTTATGAGACAGATTTACCTGGACCTATGTGTCCATTCTGTCATGTATATTGTCTGACTATAGTTAAACATGTCATGGCTCACTGAAATAGTACAGCAACATTCCAAACTGGAGTCTCCATTAAGTTTTTGGTGGTGGGCTGGAATGGCGGCAATTAGTGCGGTTGCTAAGGATAGAGTATATCTTGAAAGGGGAATATATAAGACCTATCCTAACATTTACGTCATGTTTCACGCAGACTCTGGACTTAAAAAAGGCCCACCTGTAAACATGGCTAAGCAACTGGTCCAAGCTGTAGGTAATACTAAGATAATTACCGGGCGCGCATCAATTCAGGGTATATTGAAGAAGCTAGGTACAACTGAAACTAGACCGGGTGGAAAAATAGACTTAACATCGTCTGGTTTCATATGTAGTTCTGAGCTTTCCTCTGCAATTGTTGAAGATCCAGTTGCGACCAAAATTCTAACTGACCTTTATGACAGGAATTACAACATAGGCGAATGGGAATCCCTGTTAAAAGGTGAACAATTTAATCTGAAAGACCCTACTGTAACAATGTTGGCAGCTACAAATGAGGCAATGAGTGAGGATTTTCTTACTAACCATGCAATTAAGGGAGGATACCTTGCGCGGACTTTTGTTATACACGAGTCTAAGCGTAATGCTATTAATTCTCTTATTGTGCCTATGGTTAATCCTCCTGATTACAAGGCACTTGCGGGTTATCTCAAAGACATTGCTAAACTTAACGGTCCTTTCAGACCTATCGGTTCACTTACACCGACAGATATATTCAGATTACACAAGGTCAAAGATGGGGAAGATCACTACTTCTGTGACGCAGGATACGCATACGACAACTGGTATGAACAATTCTGGGCAGAAGTAGACGCACAACAAGTAGTAGATGGAACAGGAACTATTAACAGATTTGGAGATTCAGTACTTAAAGTAGCTATGCTATTGAGTCTCAGTGAAAGTACGAATTTGATTATCGAGAAGCATCACATAGATACTGCGATTGAAATGTGTGAACGCTTAGTAGGTAACACACGTAGAGCTACTATTGGAAAGCAGGGAATGAGTAAATCAGCGCCCTTAAAGGGTCTGATACTACAGGAATTTCTGATAAGGGATAAGCCTAGAGTCACACGGTTACAGCTACACAAAAAGTTCTGGATGCACTACAGTAGTGTCCAGGAAATAGACGATATTATGGTAGCTATATGTGAGACTGGGATGATTAAGCTGGCAAATGAGGGTTCGGATATACTGTATTATATGGACGATAAGCAGTATACGGAAATGAAGCGATTCATGGAGGGCAAACTAAAATGACTGAAAGACATCGACAGTTACACTTTCACTCACCCTTTGAGGAGGAAGTTTGGATGCCTAGAAGGGATAGAATATTTGTCCCCTCGAATTTTGTTACTGACAGTGGGAGAAAGGTGCAGTTAGTTAGAGATTTATATGAATCTGCATTAAATGAGATGTATCAGCGTGAGATATATAGATGGTATGATGCAGATTGTGTTCCAGGGCGACAGCAGTTAATCGCCCCTTATCGTACTAGTGAATTTGCAGCAGGAGCATGGGATCATCCACCTAGAAATAGACCTGACTTTAGAGATAGAGTAATGTATAGTAGAAATAGAGTATTTGGTCAGCGATAAATCTGTGAACCTGCTAAGCCAAAGAATGATGCTGTACCACCAACAGGTAACAGAGAAGGATCTTCTTGACCAATCTCATAAAGATCCTGACTAACCATAGGGAGCGTTCGAAGTAATAATGCACGTTTTACTTCGAACGGCTCCCCATCAAATTCTCTACCTTTCATCCAAGCCCATACAAAGCTAGGTAAAGGTGCAAGTTTACTAGTTAAGAAATCACTAGCTACATCTGCGCGGGTCCGTTCTCCATACCTACCTGAAGTTAAATCAGTTATCTTACCTGGTTGTCCTGGAAATGTATCCCTAGAACTCATTGATTCCCCAGTATATAGTCTACTCGCTGCCACTATATACTGTTGGTCCCCACCCATTACATCGAAGCGCGCATTCCCTATTCTAATCTTCTGGAAATCTGCACTTCTTGGGTCATGATTTACATGAACTCCAGGAATGTAAGACATAGCCTGAGTTAATCCACCACCCACCATACCCATAGAAAGTACAGACTTCAATACCTCTTTACGGATTATGGGATCTTCCGTAATATAGGTTAATGGATTGAGTACTTGCTTATATCGATTGATTTTAGATGCCATGAATCTAGGCGCGAACAGATAATCACTAAGTTGTTTAGCAATAGGCTCCAACTTACCTAGATTCCCACGACCTGTAGAGTTATTCACAAAATCAGCTAGTTTCTTTGCAAGTACTATATCCGTATGTGGATCTCTACCTGCTTTCATTGACCTATCTACTAGATCTTGAAAAGTATCTACTCTCAGCTTAGATAGAAATGCGTTATATGCACGGTTACTCATTTCTACGGGTGGGAGTATCTTACCCATCAAGGCAGAACCCGCTGTATTGTAGACTTCTTCCTCTAGTACATGCTGTAATCCAGCCACTTCAGCTAAACTTCTAGGTTTACCTCCGCCTATTCTAATGTTCTTTTGGAATACAGGTTTAGCTGCCAAATCCCTATGTAATTGCTCGAAAAATTGCTTACTAAATCCCGACTTAATCATAGGTATAATAGATTGTCGGAATGCCTTCTTATGTACTAGTGGTAATCCCTGTCTTAATGCAGACATATCCATTGAAGTCACGAGCGCGCGTGTAGCATCAACAGCTTGACGTATAATACCATCTCTAACTGGCCCTTTAGGAGCCATTTTAGATAGTTGATACATCTGATAAGGATCACCAAATGGCAATCCAAGTATTTCTCTTGGACCATTAGGAGGTATATTATCCTTACCTGCGAATGGACTCATACCTTCTACTTGTGGTGGAGTCGCATTATACTCATGCGGGAATAATGGTTGCTGCTGTGGTCTAGGTCCAGCTTCAGCCCCAAATGGAGACATTCCTTCTACACTTGGAGGTGTAGCTACTGGACCTTCAGGTAATGGTAGATTTCCAGGTTGTCCAGTTATAGGTTCTCCAGTAAACTCACTCATACCAGGAACTTGTTTAGGAGTTCCTTCACCCGGAAATAATTCTCCCTGTCTTGGATTAAATCTTTTAGGAGGCCATTCTCCACCAAAAGGACTCATTCCGGGTACATTAGGTGGAGTGCGCGGAGGCTGTTTTCCACCTCCACTTACTTGTGTTACAGGTTCTTCGTATCCAGATTGATTCTTAAATCCACCTTCAAAATCTAATTCATCCGGAGAAACTGGAGTCCATGTAGGTCTGCCCGTATCTGGATTTGTACCTGCAAATTCATAGTATTGTCCGTTATGCTGTACTATCTCTCCAGGACTATAAGTTTCATTTGCAGTACCAGGTAAATCTGCTGTTTGCTGGGCTACAATCTGATCGGGTGTAGCTTTAATTGGTTCAGGTCCATTCCATGATTCTTGTGCAGCTTGGTTAGCTCTTTGTTCTCCTATAATTTGATCCACAATATTAGGAGATACATCTGCACCTGCTACAGGATCAGGCCATTGAGTACCTAAATTATTAAGTGGTGGACCTTTAGCCCATTCAGCATGTGCTCTATTACCTGCATCTGCTTCAGCTTGCGCGGCTCTAGCTTTAGCTTCTTCAGCAGCCCAATCAATTTCATCTACTACTTGTTCAGGTGTAGAGGGTTCCCATTCACCTTTTTGTTGGTTTTTAGCTCTATTAGCTACTGCTTCTTCTGGAGTAGTATAAATACTATCTACACCATTACGTTTAAGATAGTCTCCAATCCATTCTCCTTCTTGTATAGGTAAGGGAGGTTGAACTTTAGTAGGTGCTTTAGTTTGAATAGGAATTTCAGGCGCGTCATATTGTGCATCTAAATCAACAGGAGTTCGTGTACTAACCTCTCCACGCGCTTCTGCTTGTTGATTTCTAAAATTCTCGGTTTCTTGCTTCTTTTGAAATATATCTTTAGACTCTTTGGATCTTACATCTTCACCACGAGCTAATCTATCTCTGTACTCTTGGAATGATGCATTAACTTCTGGGCCTTCTTCTACCCTAGAAGTAGTTCTACGTTCTGGACCTGCATACGCTTCTGGACCAAAATTCGCAGGTAATGCTTCAGTAGGTTTAGGTCCGAATCCACTCCATCCTTCACTAGCTAATTTTTGTCCTGCCCTATAATTAGAACGACCTGATTTTACACCAAATAAAGACCCACCTAATTCCACTCCACCCATCAGACGTTCCATTAAAGAAGCATCTGGACGTACTACTTCACTAGCTCCATGTCCGCCCATTAGAGCATTTAGACCTATTTCTGTACCCGCTGTACCTTTAACAAATCCAGGTAGATATTTGAGTGCAGAAGGTGCCATTTTAGCTAACGCGGGCGCACCATATTTAGCTGCTAGAGTAGAACCTGTACCCACTCCTGCTGTAGCTACGTTTAATGGACTACTTAAACCCGCTAATACATCTCCTAATGATTCAGCATATGCAGATGCTATACCTCTTGGGCTATATGTTTCTCTACCCATTTGAGGATCATTAGGATTTATCCATTCACTGAATTCCTTAGCTTTTGTAGCTATTTGAGGTAACATAGGTTCATTTACAGCTTCCCATGTCCTCTCATACCAAGGTTTTTCAGCTTTTGGACCTAAACCCATAGCAAGCCTCTCTAAATCAGAGGCTTTCTCCGGGTCAAAATCATACTGTTTATCTAAATCGTAAACAGCATCTAGGTCTTTAGGAGGATACATTATTGTTTCCACCCATCTCTATACGCTTTATCCAGATTACGCCTTGAAACTTGTGCAGTTTCATTACCCTTATGCACAGTTACCTTTTCATTAGGATCTCCACCACCTATAGGAGTCTGATTAGGTGCATTACCTGCTCCAGTCATAGGAACTCCAGGTGGTTGATTATATCCTGTACCTCTAGCTGAAGTTGCTGCTCTAACTGCAGGTACTCTTTGTGGTACTTGTGGTACAGGAGGAGCCTGCGGAGAAGGTTGTACTACAGGAGATGGAGCTACATTTCTTCTAGGTTCAGGGGTAAATCCTGTTTGTGCAGGATTAAGTTGTAATCCCTCAAATTGTTCCTCTCCAGTTACTTGTTCTGGTGCAGAAGCTGGTTGTTGTACAGGAGAAGCTGGTTGTTGTACAGGAGTAGCAGCTTGTGGCGCAGCCTGTTGAGGTGCAGGACTAAATCTATTAGATTGAGGTGCATCTCTAGGACCAATTCCTGCTGGTGCATAATCTGTTTGTCCATCCAAATACTTATTAATTATCGTTTTCAGATCTTCTGGAGTATTTGGATTAACAGTTACTCTATCACCATCAACTTTTATGAAATCACTATAATGTGGAGCAGCCCTTAATAGAGAATCTGCTCTATTTCTAATAGCGCGCGTACGTTCATATTCAGTTTGTGGTTTTGCATTGGGATGTAAATCACTATAACTTGGACTAGCCTTTACTCCTGCTTCTGCCACTGCTCTCTGTCCAATATTCTCAACTGTAGCAGCTTGTGCATCTTCTTGCAATCTAGACTTATACTCATACTCAAGATCAGCCTGAGCAGCATCAGTAAGTAATCCAGAACCTACCTGTGAATCTAGTTTTCTTCCATCAGGGAAGAACCACATCATATTACCACCCGGAACTGCTTTAAGGGTAGCTCCCTTATACCTAGCATTTTCTCTATCTAATACCAATTTAGCATTAGCAATTTTGAGCCGTTCATCGTTAGTTTTAGCTCGATTTTCAGCACTAAATTGACCTGTTGCTGCGCGTTGTTGACCTGTGGCTGCATTAGTTTCACCTACACCTAATTGCCCCTGTCGATAATCACCTAAAGAACGGTAATTATTCTGTTGGGATTCAATTTGTGCGCCTTTAAGCATATTATTGACTTGATTCTGGTAATCAGATACCTTTCCATAGTACCTAGAGTTTACAGCCCTATCTACATCTTCAGGACTTCTAGTGGCGGACATCATTACGCCGCCAATTTTAGAGATTAGATTAGGTTCAGTCCTTTGTGGGACTGCCATCTCTAGGAATCTTTTTAGACTCTCATTTTGAAACTGAGACTCTTGCGGATTCTGCGTAGGATCATCTAAATCAGGCGTAGATATATTGAGAGCCTGTTGAAATGCACTATTTGGATCTACATCAAAAGGACTATTTGGTGTAAATCTTTTCATCCGCAAAAAGTCTACCATTTAATACCTCGCATTAGGGTTATTGTATCCACCCTGAGATTGTCGAATTCCACCATACGAGGGTAATTGTGGCATCTGCATCTGTTGTTCTCCTCCCGGCATTGGTCCACCTTGTTGTGGCCCAACTGGTTGAGAATTACCACCAGGAGAATACTGACTTTGCCCATAACCACTCATAATAGGACTCATTACATCCATATTAGATTGAAGTCCACTACCAGACCTAATATTCCCATTCATAAAATTATTCATTGCAGCATTTTGAGCATTATATTGGGTAAATGGAGACATCATCTGGTTAAATCTCTCTTGTCCTCCACCTTGGAATCTAGGATCTCCACCCATTTGCATACCCCTACCCATAAACCCCTTATTCTGCATAGGCTGTTGTTGCTGTTGTCCACCACCACCCAACATACCTCTTAATCCACCCATACCTTGAGCAGCACCTTGCATTCCCATACCAAAATTCTGCATCTTACCTTGTGGCGGAGGATTATTAGCTCCACCAAATCCACTTAGATTACCAATTCCCATATTACCCATATTCTGCATTCCACCCTGCCTACCTAATTGAGCCATATCACCTTTGGCCATAAATATCTCCATAAGTTGAAGGCATTACAGTTCTACCCATTCTGCTAGGATCTAAGTAAGTACCATAACCGGGGCCACTAGGTAATTGAGGTCTACCCCCACCACCGGGGAACATATTACCAAATCCTGTAACCATTCCACCAATTTGACTCATTGGTCTAGTAAATGATTCTACGTTATTCATAAACTGACCGAAATTACCCGGAATCTGAGAATTTTGGAATTGATTACCTATTTGAGCCTGACCCTGATTTCCACGCATTTGTTGGGCATTAAGCATTTGGCCTTGATTCTGTAATACTTGATTACCAAACAACTGGGCCATACCAGGAGTAGCTCCATATAAAGAACTCATTCCCTGTAATGCTTGAAGTCTGTTATTATAGGGATCATTTTGCTGCCATCCGAATCGTCTATCTGCACCCGATTGTTCTTCAGCCCAATTCTTCTGTAATGCAGCAAACTTGTTTTTATCGATTTCTGCCCCAAGTCTCTGGCTTTCAATACCCGACATTCCTCCCAATCCAGCGAGTTTACCAGATTGCACCATTTTAGCAATATCAGAATTAACTCCAATGTTAGCATCGGAAATGCCTTGGGACATTTCTCGCTTATTCTTAGCAAGTGCAGCAACAGCATTAGGAGCATAGCCTCCTTGTAACGCTTTGCTTCTATTAATATTTCGCATCGCATTTTGGTATATAGCTCGTGTAGGTGCGATGCCTCTTGCGCGCAGATTAGCTTGATCTTCTGCACTTAATCCACCTGTATTAGCAAATCCTTCATACCCACCATAGGATTTAAATGGATCTTTGTAGTCGTATGATTGAGGTGTATAAGGACCACCCTGAAATGGACCTCTACCTCCACGTCCACTTCTCATATCATCTTGTATATCCCGATAACCCTGCATAATCTCATCGTAGGAGCCCATATTCTTACCGACTCCAGTACGATAATCACCCATAAATTGATTTTGGGTGCCTTGTAGGGTATTATCGATATTGCCCATGCCAGTATCGAATTTCTTACCCTCTGTTTCAATGGCCGTTTGATGCTTTTTCTTATCGCCTTTAGCCATTATATATTCCTCACCACAGCTTGACCTTTTGTTTTGTTAAAACCGTATCTAATTAATTGATTGAGATACTGAGGTTCTTGAATAAATGCGTGTAATTGATCGAATCCATGTTGCCGTCCGAAGTATTCTGAAGTTGCAAGTATCTCTAGTAATGCTGTGCGTCGTGCGCGTGGAGAGAAATCTTTATCTACTATGATTATAGACTCTAATATAGGTTTGATTCCAGCTATAGCTATTAATTCACCTTTTTGTTCTACAGCGAAGGCACATAAGAATTCATTCAAAAAGTTTGGAAATG
This sequence comes from Allolobophora icterica, assembly GCA_963556255.1. Classification (NCBI taxonomy): domain Eukaryota; kingdom Metazoa; phylum Annelida; class Clitellata; order Crassiclitellata; family Lumbricidae; genus Allolobophora; species Allolobophora icterica. Next base: position 7,906 of record CAUVYU010000092.1, on the reverse strand, counting down.
GAAATTGTTCTTTAAAATGCCGTAACCAAACCTTATGAATAGTTTCTATATCTATAGCATCTATTTGTCTAACCATTATTTTATTTAAAAGACAGAAGAAGTCTCCCCACCTCCACCACTAGCTCCGTCATCAAATGCACTAAGAATAATACCCATAAATGGTCTATTTGTATCTGTATCAGTCCAAGCACCAGCGTCAGTTCGACTGGTAGACATCCAATTAACACCACCGTCAATAGCTTCTAAATGGACGTTTGAATTAATATCAAAGTCGTAAATGGCAATAGTTGATGCACTTGTTGGTTTGACAACTAATCGATAATCTACATTCTCAGTGAGATCAACTGGAGTAGGGAAGTAAATTCTACCATTTGACCCTGTAGTTGAGACTCTCTTAATACCGTAAGTTTGTGATGCAATATTACTACCTGCTGCATTATACAAAATCATATCCCAAGCCGCATCGGAGTCAACTCTAACCCACCCACCCTCACATCTACATGGAAATGGAACTTGAAATAAAAGTCCACGTTCATCCGGAGTTGAAGCATTGGAAAACGTGCGCGTATTAATAACAAGCATTGGCACGTCAGGCCATCCTAAACAAGCATAGGTTCCATCATCGTATTTCAATGCTATATCTAATGATCTGTCAGTCTGTTTTGTATAGGAAGCACCAGCATCAGAAGATTGACTGGCATACTTGAACATTGATGATGGCGCAGCAAGTGTATCAGCCGTTAATAGTGTAACGACTACGCTATCACCAGCTGTAAAACTCTCAAACCGAATTACGCAAGCTAACCAATCTCCTCTAGTTACACTTCTTTTTGATCCACTACCTGTTCCTGTAGATCCCATATAATCAGGAAGAACTGACCATAAACCTGTAGCTACTGAAGCCATTGTAGCTACTGCATATTGATCCTCACCATTATCAGGATTACCATTAGAATCTACATCCTGAAATGAAAATCGCATTCCATTATCAGGAGCATTCGTTACGTTACCGTATCTAACTTCAAACCAATCTAATGTCCCAGTCTTAGGAACCTGAAATACAAATGCTACTCTATTATTTGCAATAGTTAAAGCAGTAAACTGGTTAAGTAGAGGAACACCTGCTCCTGTATTAGGCCATCCGGGAGGAATCCACAATCCACCGGGTATAGTCTGAAGCGTCATTATGTCACCACGATAGTTAATTCAAGCGTAACTCGCTCTACAGTTGGAGTGGGACTTGCTTGAACTTCAAATCCAAATACATCTCCTGCTGCTACTCCTGTACTCCATGCACCTACTGTATCTTCATCCATTTGTACACCAGCCAATTCAGGAGGAGCAGCCCCAACAATAGAAGTAGCAGGAGGAAAGGAAGCAAAATCGTCAAGTAAAACATCAAATTCTACATCACCTGCTTGATCTGCCATTAATCTCCAACCTGTTATCGTACCCGCGACAGGGCATGATTTATAACCTTTAACTCCTGACGTAATTGCCGAACCAGCTCCATCAACTGTAATTCCAACTTGGATTGTCCGCACTGCCGCAGTAACCCGTAATCCAGGTCCATTAGTAAACTCAAGACCTGACGATACAGGAATCTCCTCAATCGAAGCAGGTCCAGCGGAATCCAAACCAAGAATTCTATCAGTAGTACTAATATCCTGAATCTTAGCGTAGGTAACAGCTTCATCTAAGATTTTCGCTGTAATAACTGCATTTGCTGCAATGCCACCCGCTGCAACCGTTCCAAATCCAAGTACTGAGCCAGATTCTCGCAATACTGCATCTGTTGCCGGTGTTGCACTAATATCTGCCGGATCTCCTGAACTGTTCGTGCTTCGTCCAATAACCGATAAAGCTCCCGAATCTCGGAGTTTTGCGTTAGATACGGCATTATTAGCAATTGTAGCTGCTACACTTCCACTTCCGGGTCCAGCAGTTACATCCCCTGTTAATTGAGTTATTGCACTGACCGCACCAGAATCTGAATAGTCTACCCATGCAGCTCCATCAGACTGTTCTGTTACGTTTTCATCTGTAACATAATAAAGAGATCCAGCAGCAACTAATGTAGCTAATGGTTGATTTGCTCTAGTATCACGTAAGAGGACATCTTCAAGATTCATTGGATTTCCAACGCAATATTAAAGTCTAAAGTAGCAACACCAGCAGACCAATTTCCTAAACTCATTAAACCAATTCCTAGTTTATCATCACCTGCTCCACTAGAATACACAAATCCATCCGTAACTGTTCCATTATCCTCTACATATGATAACCGAAAATCAGCATAAATAGCAGCAGCTTTACTAGCTGGGATAGCAATTTGTAATTCAGTAGAAGGAGTACCACCAACAGTTCCAGATACGGAAACATTCCAGAAAAATGTAGTTCCTAATATCATGTAACGATTAACAGTAGCACTAGCAACTGTCCATGTCATTGAACCGTTAGCAGTGTAATCACCTGCATTAAACGCGTGATTTTGCCATGCTGGAAAATTAGCCGCTGGAAGAATACCAGTTACACCATTAGTAAATCTACTTGGTCCCAACTTGGGGTATCTGCGCCGCCTTGATTACTTAAATATCGACTATAGTGGTAACAAATGGTAACTTAGCAATTCCTGCGCTAAGTCCATAGAGTAAATCGCTATCACTTATACTATTAAATCCGGTTCCGCCATTCGCTACTGGAAGGACATTGTGCTACATCACTATTCAAATCTATTGGAAGTGTTGCATATCCGATACTTGTCGATACTGACTTCCACTGACAAATAGGTAATAAAAACTATCCTCATTACAAAGTACTATATCTCCGCGCTTCGGACCTAATGGTGTAGTATAGAGTAATGCAAATGCAGCTAATTCAACTAAGGTATCTATTACCCCAGCGCGCTGCCAAGTTGCATCCGATACAAGATCTAGCCTTACAATAGCCATTAGGGTATATGTGTCATGATTACGTCGCCGCCCGCAAATACTAACTCAGGATTCGTAATATCTCCATTTGTAAGAACAGACCATTGAACCCCACTAGGAGAAGCACTTGCATCAATTGTAATAATTCCCGCAACACTAGTATCGAGAGTAATACCAGTCCCAGCAGTAAGTTTACGGCTATTAGGTAATATAGCAACTTGGTTCGTGTGAGTGACATAAGTTGCGTCTGTTAATGTAGTAGTTACATTCTGTACTGTTGTAGCACCCGCGCGTGCTGTATCAGTTACAATACCAATTAACTGATTGATTACTTGCCATAACGGATTATCACGCTTCTGTAACCCAGACTGTAGAAGCTGCTGTTTATCGATTTATGCTGTCAATTATGACATTAGCCTGGGTATTCATTCCAAAGAGATTTAGCAAATACTACAATCCTATTAATCGAGAACCATTCATCCTTCACAGTCGTTTTGAGGGTAAGTGAAGCGTATTGAGTCTTAAAATTAGTAAGACGATCTCTTTGTCTGCCTGTAAGTACTGTAAGTGTAATAGGTTCATATTCGGTTTGAGTAAGGAATCTTCTGCATCATAAAATTATGCGTAGATTACCCTCACCCCGAGCGCGCATCCGAATCAAATGGTAGTGATTGATAGTTGAATCACCCATTTAAGTGTCCTTTGGCAGATAAGCAAGTGATACAAATGGATTCAGGTATCTTCACACAACCGTTTCAAGAGGTAATCCATCCCTTTTATACCAAGTATCATCCCGCTTATCAGGAACAAGTACGTATATTCCACCAATGCTAGGAGCGGATAAGATAAAAATCCGAACCTCCACCCGTAAAATATACACCACCTGATTGTACAATTTCTTAGATCCATAATCTCCGCCACCAGAAACTTCATAACCTACAGTTTGTTCAATTTCATTTATAAAAGGCTCTCCGCCTCCAGATACCTCATATCCACCTGATTGTACGAGATAATCTGCTCCACTACCACTAATTTCATATCCGCCAGTTTGAGTTAATTCCAAATCTGGTCCTCCACCGGAACCAGGTGTTTCTATTGCAGCATAACTAACATCAAAATCTGCTTGATTGAAGTACCATCTGAAGAATAAGCTTCAGTACTTATGATTATATATGATTCAGCATATCCTCCGGCAGATCTAAATGTTTGAACCTCTAATTCAGTTAAAGGAAGTTCAATCTGTAGTACAATCCACTAGCACTTCCAAGCTGCAGCAAAGTCTCCGGCAGGTGCAGGTTGCCCTCCTACTTTAATATCACTTCCAAAATCTCTGAAATTCCCGCTGAAAAATTTGTTGTAGGTGCGTTTAAAGTTACTCCAAATGTAAGATTAGATTCCGTTTCAATTGAATGCCATCGCATTCTTATTAATAACTTATGGTCAGTATCTACACCTGGATCAACTCCTACATCAAATTGAGCACCATATTGCCAACCAGATTGATCCCCTAATTGAGCAGTTCACCTATAGAAGAATTAATAAATGCTGTATCTCCTAGTGCATTTATACATTCCACCAATCAGATGCTCCATCCTTAACTCAAAATAAAGTATCTAATTGGTCCGGAGATTCAACAGGATTAACACTAGGAAACCAATCAGTCCAGTACCAGCATCGGCAATGGGTAACATTAACTGAGACATTACTTAGCTCGTTAGAGTTCCGCATTGAATTCTGGGCTTGTATTTAATCACAGTTCCATTCCGGGTGTAAATGGACCCGTATCAAATTCCTCTGCGCTAATCAGAACTCCATTAGCATCTACAATGAAATGCACCATATACAGTACCAGGCGAATCCGTAGCACCTGTAAAGGTCCATGTTTGAAATGAACTATACAGGCTTGGCTAGGATTTCCTGTAGATACTGTAAAACTTGCAGCAGCTAAATCAAAATCTGCATAGCCACCACCAGTAACTTCAGTGTAATCCCCAGCTAACATCTGTCAAACCTGGAGTTCTATTATTACTGTATAGCTTCAGTGTAAGTGCTGCAACAGAACCCGCTTTAATGAGTACACTGTTGAGCATAGCTTCTTGACTAACTTGGGGAAATACTGCAACACTCATGATGCTAATGCCCTTTCTGCGCCGATAATCAATGTATCGATGTTAATGATAGCAATTGTATTCACTTGAACGTCAAATCTCCAAACAGTCCAACGCATCTTCATTGAATCCATTCAAGGATTGTAATTACCCACAAGCATTAGATGATCAGGTAACACACAATATAACTGCTTGGCAATGGGATCATTTAACATCTCAATGATTCGAAATTCTTCTCTATCTAATGCAAAACCAAAAATCTTTAATTTCCAACTTAATTCAGGACTCATATAAGTCCCGTTAAAAATCTGAATACCCTGAAAAGCTGCAACCAAACAATTAATCAATACTAGTTGCACCAGAATCGAGAACAGTAGCCAAACCATGAACAGGACAACCCATCGCATAATCTACCACACACATGGGGCCAACTTGCAGGTTCGTCTCCATTATCAGTCCAAGCTATAGTTCGATTCCGTTTGAATCCGTATAAAACATCCCTCATATCCTGTGTAATAGTAAGAGGGTTCCCATCAAGAGGAGCAATAATAAGGCCGTCAATTTGATTAATATTTTCAGGTTCACCGACGGTCAGAAACCAAGCAGATAGAAAATATCATCAAAAGTAGTGTTAAGTACAAGACGATTGTGATATATAGAAGATTAACACCAGCTGGGATTTCTGCATAGATATCCAATAGATATGAAGCATCTTCCAACAGCTGATTGTCGTAGAATGAGATATTTGTCAGTACTGTAGCCGTATTATTATCTATAGTTCCATCCGAATGAAAAAGAAGTCATATCCAGTTTCATCTCCGTTGTAATCAGGTATAACTCGTGTAGCAACATATGTCGTTTGTAACGTCCGTACTGGGGGATACGGGTATATCTGCGAAAGATACGCCATTTCCATCAGAGTTAAGTGTGGGTAATGCTCCAATAGTCCAATTCCTGATAATGCTCCAGTATCGGTTTCATAGACCACTCCAAATATATGGAATCCAACATCTGTAGCTCCTGTAGCTTGGCTAACAGAAAAAGGTGGAACTCCATTAACAGGAGTTGCTATACCAGCTTTTCGTGCTACTGATGCACCATCTCCAAGATATACATAAAGGAATTCATCTTCTACACCTTTTCAATTCCATTGTATGTAGCGAATGGTGTGATATATGCGCGCCCAGCATATTGTACAAATCCAAAATCCGTCATAGCTGTAATGGTTAGTAATGGACCAAATACAGTAGTTTCATCAATTACGTGATAGATTTTGCCACCAGTTGTAAGAACCAGTAACGTATTTCCCCTATCAGAAGTAGGATAATTATAGATTCGAAGAATATTATCAAGAGGGACTGCCAAATGTTGGTAGACATCTATACCATCCCTTGTTTCAAATCCTTGACCTGCATGAAATTGAATGTTTTCACTATCTCTAAAGTGATTAGATGGAGTATCAGTAGGATCTCCACGTTTCCAGAGACCCATAAATTCATTGATTTCTATTCCATCATGATCTCTAATCGGCATAAATTACCAATCCGTCATTCTATTTTATATGAACTCATAAATGGACGGCGCCTAAATGGAATAGATTGTCTACCTTTTGTACCCGTTGCTAGTAATCGATCTAATCCCCTTTGAGCTTGATTGTTTAACTCCTCAGCGCGCGTGGGATTTTCACCAATATATTGAGCTATTAGCGAAGCCGTTCGATAGGAAAGGAAAGTCTTTGAGTTGATAATCCCAATTGTGGTGTTAGCAGTAATAGTTTGAGGAAATAATGTCTTAATGTAATCGATTTTAACGACATTATCACTCGTAGCTCCTGCATCTCCAAATCTAATTTCTGATTTAGCCATGCCCAGCATTCTAAATCACTTGTAGCAGGCTCAGTTTCCCACCAATGAGGAATATACTCGAATTTCGTCATGGATTGTAACGGATCTGAGCTTCCACTAATCTTTTCCCATAATTGTTGAATTTCAATCAAATCTGCAGGGTATTTAGGTAGAGTGGCATCAGGGTTTGTAACAGGTACAATCTTATTTACACCGCAAGTACTTCAATCTCAGTTGAAGTCTCACCAGTTGAGGGAATATGTTTAATTGACACTCCTCTTGCAGCTCATCGCAGGCAATATTGAGATACGGAATCTGAACAGCATAGGTATACAGAGATAAATCTGTATCATTAAGAAATGCTGCCGCCGAAGCCATTACTTCGCCTGCTGTGAGTGCAGTTGTACTCATTATGCCACCCAAAATACCAATTTTCTTAGCAAGTTCCTTGTCAATAATTGCATGACAGTGTTTACAAGTTGGAAATTGGGGATTTCGCAGTTCTCCACAGTTAATGCAACGGATTAATTCCGATGCCTGTGTATTTTTCATCCATTCCTTGTCCATATGCAATTCTTTTGCAGCTAATCGCATATCATCAAGGACTGCTAGAGGATTTCCATTGCTGCGCGCCCATAATACGTCACCAGCAGTACATAAAAACTCATACCAAGCCCGTTGCTGCTTAATTGCTTCAGTAAGTAAGTGAATGTACTTAGTTGACTTCAAATCTACATTGAAATATCACCCGGAATATAAAAAAACACCCGGTGAACGCTTACCAACTGTGAATCCGTATATACCTTTTACATAATCTTCTACAATCGAGCGCGCAACTACGACAGAATTGACTGGAATCTCAATTAATGGCTGTTCTGGTTCTACATCTTTCCACCAACTAGCAGCATTTACTTCCAATCTACCGGGTTTATCATTAGTGCCCGCTGGAATTACAAACTTAAATGGATCTAATGTGACTTTCCGTTCCTCAATATCTCGTGGAAAGATAGAAAATACCGTGCAT